>JALRME010000036.1:0-385522 GCA_026120035.1 Coleophoma eucalyptorum
AAATAGCGTAGTAAATGGACCAGTAAATGGTACACCACCTGTAGGGGTCTCGACAAGAACAGTTCCCAAAGTTCCAGATGGTCCAGGAGGTATTGTCATCGTAGTAGGAACTGATCCTCCAATACCAATTGTCTGGGTATTATAAGGCCCAGTGAATAACGGTGATAATGTAGGTATAGGAGTGGGAGTCTGAATAAGAATTGTCCCAATACTAGCCCCAGGACTAGGTGGAATAGTGAAGGTTGTAGGGAAGGGAAATAAACCATTCTGAAATAGTGTAGTAAACGGACCAGTAAATGGCAAACCACCTGTAGGATCTTCAACAAGAACAGTTCCCACAGTTCCAGACGGGCCAGGAGGGATAGTCATTGTAGTAGGTACCGATCCTCCAACAACAGTTGTCTGTGTGGTGTATGGCCCAAGGAACAAAGGTCCAATGGACGGGAATCCAACTGCAGGAGTTTCGATAAGGACAGTTCCAATGCTAGCTCCGAGACTAGGTGGAATAGTGAATGTCGTTAGAGAGGGAACTAGAGCATCCTGGAATAATGTAATAAAAGGACTTGAAAATGGCAAACCACCTGTAGGGCTTTCAACAAGAACAGTGCCTACAGTTCCGGACGGTCCAGGCGGTATAGTCAGAGTGCTAGCGACCAACCCTCCAACACCAATAGTTCGTGTACTATAAGGTCCAGCGAATAAGGCACCAACTGATGGCAATGCGACTTTTGGAGTTTGGACAAGGACAGTTCCGATGCTAGCACTAGGGCCGGGTGGGATAGTAAGCGTAGTTGGAAAACCAAGTAAGGCATCTTGAGTTAGTGTTACAAATGGACCTGTAAATGGTAACCCACCTGTAGGGCTCTCAACGAGAACGGTGCCCACGGTTCCAGATGGTCCAGGTGGTATTGTCATCGTAGTAGGAACTGATCCTCCTACACCAATTGTCTGAGTATTGTAAGGACCAGTAAATAACGGTGGTAATATAGGAGTAGGAGTTTGGATGAGGATTGTTCCAATGCTAGCCCCAGGACCAGGTGGAATGGTAAACGTTGTAGGGAAGGGGAATAAACCATTTTGAAATAGCGTAGTAAATGGACCCAAAAATGGTAAGCCACCTGTAGGGTTTTCAACAAGAATAGTACCTACAGTTCCAGATGGTCCAGGTGGTATAGTCAAAGTGCTTGCAACCGAGCCTCCAATGCCAATTGTTTGAGTGCTATATAGCCCAGTGAATGGGAACCCAGCTGATGGCAATGCGACCTGGGGAGTTTCGATAAGGATAGTTCCGATACTGGCTCCACGGCCAGGTGGAATAGTAAACGTTGTAGGCAGGGAAATGAAAGCACCCTGGACTGTAGTGATAAAGGGTCCTGAAAATGGCAAACCGCCTGTTGGACGTTGAATAAGAACTGTGCCTACAGTTCCAGACGGGCCAGGTGGAATTGTCATAGTGCTAGCGACCAACCCTCCAATAGCAATCGTCTTTGTGGTGTAAGGCCCTACGAACAAAGGTCCAATGGACGGCAGTCCAACTGCAGGAGTTTCAATAAGGATAGTGCCGACACTAGGTGCAGAAACAGGCGGAATGGTAAATGTCGTTAGGAAGGGAACCAGAGCATCTTGGGCTAATGTAATAAAGGGGCCTGAAAATGGTAGGCCACCTGTAGGACTCTCTATGAGAACAGTGCCTATAGTTCCAGATGGTCCAGGCGGTATAGTCAAAGTGCTAGCGACTGATCCTCCAACGCCAATAGTTTGCGTACTATAGGGCCCCGTAAATAAGGATCCAAGTTGTACCAATGCAGCGGTTGGTAGTTGGATGAGTATAGTTCCAATGCTGGCTCCAGTACCAGGTGGGAGAGTAACGGTTGTAGGCACAACTCCACCAATTCCAATTGTCTGAGTAGTGTAAGGGCCAGTAAAAGGGGCCCCTCCAGTTGGTGACTGAACTAAAATTGTTCCTATGCTACTACCAGGGCCAGGTGGGAGAGTAATTGTTGTAGGAATAGATCCTCCAATTCCAATGGTTTGAATATTATAGGGTCCCGTGAAAACTGGTGGTATCGTAATAGTCGGGGTCTCAATGATAATGGTTCCAATACTACCTCCAGGGCCAGGTGGAAGAGTTATAGTTGTAGGCACAGATCCAGCAAAGCCAATGGTCTGGATATTGTAAGGACCTGTAAATGGACCTCCTCCGGTTGGAGATTCAACTATGACTGTTCCTATATTGCCACCAGGTCCAGGTGGGAGAGTAACTGTTGTAGGAATAGATCCTCCAATTCCAATCGTTTGAGTAGAATATAGGCCTGTAAATGCGCCACCTGGAGCTGTAGGACTCTGAACAACAATAGTGCCAATACTACCACCAGGCCCAGGTGGGAGAGTAATGGTCGTAGGGATAGATCCGCCAATTCCAATTGTCTGGGTAGTGTAAGAACCCACAAAAGGAACCCCTCCGGTTGGTGACTCGACTAAAATCGTGCCTATACTACCGCCAGGGCCAGGTGGGAGAGTAACTGTAGTAGGAATAGACCCACCAATTCCAATTGTCTGAATGTTAAAGGGACCCGAAAAGACCTCTGGTGCTGTAGCTGTAGGGGTTTGGACAATGATGGTGCCAATGCTTCCACCAGGGCCTGGTGGTAAAGTCACCGTTGTCGGCACAGATCCACCAATTCCAATCGTCTGTACATTGTAGGGACCTGTAAAGGGAACACCACCTGTTGGAGTTTCAATGATGATTGTTCCTACACTACCACCAGGCCCGGGTGGAAGAGTAACCGTGGTAGGAATAGAGCCACCAATTCCAATTGTCTGGATATTATAGGGACCTGTAAAGATTGCCGGCACCGTGACCGTCGGGGTCTCAATCAGAATAGTACCAATACTACCACCAGGGGAAGGTGGGAGAGTAACAGTCGTAGGGAAAGATCCGCCAATTCCAATTGTCTGGGTAGTATAAGGACCCGTAAAAGGTGCCCCTCCGGTTGGTACCTCGACTAAAATCGTGCCTATGCTACCGCCAGGGCCAGGTGGGAGAGTAATTGTTGTGGGGATGGAGCCACCAATCCCAATAGTTTGGATATTGTATGGACCAGTAAAGATTGTAGGTGCTGGAGCTGTAGGACTTTGGACAATAATAGTGCCAATGCTTTCACCAGGGCCTGGTGGGAGAGTAACTGTCGTAGGCACAGATCCACCAATTCCAATTGTCTGGATGCTATAGGGACCTGTAAAAGGATTTCCGCCAGTAGGTGACTCGACTATGACTGATCCAACGCTTCCACCAGGCCCAGGTGGAAGTGTAACTGTTGTAGGAATAGATCCTCCAATTCCAATTGTCTGAGTGGAATATGGTCCTGTAAAAGGACCTGCTGGACCTGTAGGACTCTGAACAATAATAGTGCCAATGCTGCCGCCAGGGCCAGGCGGCAATGTCACTGTAGTAGGCACAGATCCACCGATTCCAATTGTCTGCGTGCTGTAGGGACCTATAAATGGAGCACCTCCAGTGGCAGGCTCTACTATAATTGTTCCAACGCTACCGCCAGGACCAGGGGGCAAGGTCTCGGTCGTAGCTACTGATCCACCAATTCCATTGGTCTGAGTAACATATGGGCCTGTAAAAGTGCCACCCGGGAGTACCGGAGCTGTTGGGCTCTGAACAATAATAGTGCCAATACTTTGGCCGGGGCCCGGCGGGAGAGTCACTGTTGTAGGAGTAGATCCACCAATGCCTATTGTCTGGACATTGTAAGGACCTGTAAATGGAGCTCCTCCCGTCGGAGACTCGACGATAACTGTTCCAATACTGCCACCAGGCCCAGGTGGAAGTGTAACTGTTGTAGGAATAGATCCTCCAATTCCAATTGTCTGAGTGGAATATGGTCCTGTAAAAGGACCTGCTGGACCTGTAGGGCTCTGAACAATAATAGTGCCAATGCTGCCGCCAGGGCCAGGTGGCAATGTCACTGTAGTAGGCACAGATCCACCAATTCCAATTGTCTGGATGTTGTAAGGGCCTGTAAATGGAGCTCCTCCTGTAGGTGACTCGACGATAACTGTTCCAATACTGCCACCAGGCCCAGGTGGAAGTGTGACCGTTGTAGGAACAGATCCTCCAATTCCAATTGTCTGAGTGGAATATGGTCCTGTAAAAGGACCTGCTGGACCTGTAGGACTCTGAACAATAATAGTGCCAATGCTGCCGCCAGGGCCAGGCGGCAATGTCACTGTTGTAGGCACAGATCCACCAATTCCGATCGTCTGTGTGTTGTAAGGGCCTGTAAATGGAGCTCCTCCTGTAGGTGACTCGACTATGACTGATCCAACACTCCCACCAGGCCCAGGTGGAAGTGTAACCGTTGTAGGAACAGATCCTCCAATTCCAATTGTCTGAGTGGAATATGGTCCTGTAAAAGGACCTGCTGGACCTGTAGGACTCTGAACAATAATAGTGCCAATGCTGCCGCCAGGGCCAGGCGGCAATGTCACTGTAGTAGGCATAGATCCACCAATTCCAATTGTCTGTGTGTTGTAGGGACCTGTAAATGGAGTTCCTCCTGTAGGAGATTCCACGAAAACCGTCCCTGTACTGCCACCAGGGCCAGGTGGGACAGTAACTGTCGTAGGGATAGATCCTCCAACTCCAATAGTTTGGGTGGAATATGGTCCTATAAAGACACCAGTAGGTGGGGCTGTAGGACTCTCAACAATGATAGTGCCAATGCTGCCGCCAGGGCCAGGCGGCAATGTCACTGTAGTAGGCACAGATCCACCAATTCCAATTGTCTGTGTGTTGTAGGGACCTGTGAATGGAGTTCCTCCTGTGGGAGATTCCACGAAAACCGTCCCTGTACTGCCACCAGGGCCAGGTGGGACAGTAACTGTCGTAGAAATAGATCCTCCAACTCCAATAGTTTGGGTAGAATATGGGCCTGTAAACACACCAGTAGGTGGCCCTGGGGCTGTAGGACTCTCAACAATGATAGTGCCAATGCTGCCGCCAGGGCCAGGTGGCAATGTTACTGTAGTAGGTACAGATCCACCAATTCCAATTGTCTGCGTGCTGTAGGGACCTGTAAATGGCGTTCCTCCTGTGGGAGATTCCACAATAACTGATCCAACGCTGCCACCAGGGCCAGGTGGGAGAGTAACTGTCGTAGGGATGGATCCACCAATTCCAATTGTTTGGGTAGAATATGGGCCAGTAAACACTGGTGGTATTATAACTAACGTAGGAGTTTCGACAATGATAGTTCCAATGCTACCACCAGGACCCGGTGGTAGAGTCACTGTAGTTGGTGTAGATCCACCAATTCTAATCGTTTGGGTACTGTAAGGACCTGTAAATGGAGCTCCTCCTGTAGGTGACTCCACTATGACAGTTCCAACGCCGCCACCAGGGCCAGGCGGAAGGGTAACCGTTGTGGAGATAGAGCCTCCAACCCCCAGTGTTTGGGTGGTATACGGGCCTGTAAATATTGAAGGCAGAGAGATGCCAAAGGTAGGGGTTTCCACAATAACTGTCCCAATACTTCCGCCGGGACCAGGAGGAATGGTTACCGTAGTGGGTACAGAACCTCCATAGCCAATTGTCTGGGGGGAAAATGGTCCCGTGAATACAGAACCTCCAGTAGGGTTTTCAATAATGACAGTTCCAATGCTTCCTCCTGCGCCTGGTGGTAGTGTGACTGATGTTGCTTGTGAACCACCTACAGGGATGGTCAGAGTGGTAAATGGTCCAGTAAAAACAGAACCAGTGTTAGTGGCTTGTGGAAAGAAACTGTTCGTAGGTATTCCATTAATAAGGATGAATGGAGGCAGAGTAACGGTAATAGGAAGGACGCCAGCTACGGGGTTGGTCGTGGTAATATAATTGCCGTTGAAGGCTAAGCCACCCGTTGGAAGTTGCCTAAGAATAGTACCTGAGAGTGCGCCCGAGCTTGGTAGAAGAGTAACCGTAACGGTGGAAATACCAGCAATGTAAACACTCTGGGTTGTATAAGGACCTATGAAAGGCAATCCACCAGTAGGCGTCTCAATGATTATCTCTCCGGGAATGACCATAGAGATTGGTCCCAGGCCAGGACAGGTTTGAGCTGACTGGAAAATGAGGGAAATTGGTGTGCAATCAGTGGGTAGGGTACCGTTGAAGAATGCATAGATATTACCGAGAAGGTCCTGACAAAAGACTGCTTTCCCAGAGCCAAAGGCTGGATTAGTCCAGGTTAATTCTCCACTCAATATAGAGAACTCGGTCGAGATGGCGTCTACTGTATTACCGCCTTTCAGTAGAACAGAGGTTTGGCCAACTGGAATTGAGACAATGTTACCGAAACGATCAAAAAGCTGTCTATTTCGGATCTGGTAGTAAACCGCACTGGCACATCCTGCTACCAAACTACCAACATCGGTCAAAAAGCCAATGGTGCCAAACTGACGTTTGGCACCGCCTAGAGGAAGAACAGCTAGGATGAATATTTCGTCGTCCGATGATGGCTGGGAGTACCCGGTTGTCGTGGTAGAAATGCCATTTGATGTCTGAGTCACAGTTTGGATTCTGATATGAATAGTATTAGCCCGGATTTAAAAGTCTACTGGAAAACCTTACAGAGTGGTTGTAGAGACAGTTGTGACCGTCGCAGTCAAAGCCATGCTCACGTATGTTGGTGCATTAGTGATATTTATAGTCACACCTCCATTGATGTTGATGATCGTGTTCGCCGTGCAATACGTGTTGATATTGACTGGAGAGTATATTATAGTGGTTCCAATATTTACTGTAATCTCTGGTCCGCCAGCAGCACAGGCATCTCTTTCAGGTAATTCGATCGCGTGTCGAGGCTTCGCAGTAAAGGCAGACGCTTCTTGTTGCAGCCCAAAAAGGGTGCAAAGTAAAGCTAAAGACCGCATCGCAACAACAGCCTAGATACACAATAGATCATGAGTGTGAGAAAAGTAACTTCTATATATGGAAGAACAGTACCAGAGGCAGCGAGCCAAAGAAGTTTATGAGATACGTTTGAGTTTCTAAGGGAGAGGCATAATTCCAGTGGCCTATATCTATACTCACTAGAACACCTGAACCGCGACCTTGGGAAATTGGAAACAGACTAAGCCTGCCTGAAGAACATACGCTTTCCTCGTCTGCATCGCAGACATACCGTCCACAGCCGCTTGCGGCTCCCTCCCATTAGAGTATGGCCAATCAAATCCCATTGGCTTCGACTCTCCACAGAAGAAGCGTGTTTCTTGCGGAAACGCGATTTGGGCCGCACGCCATGATCTCGCTTACGAAATAAACTCCTCCCTGCACATATTATGTTTGCAGAAATAAAGACATCAAGTTAAGCGAGTAATGCGTCATGAGGTGAGTGGCAAGGCAAAGAACATCTGCAAACCAAGGCATATAGTGTGATGGTCTTCCGGTAAACATCCTGGCCGGAAAGGCTAGTGAATTGTGTGATAGACGATAACAGCTCTGTTGAGACGCTGATCAGCTATATCTGAAGTAAGGGGTGCACCACCGCAGCTCTTGCAGATCTTGTAGTTGACAGTGGTAGCTTCCAGAGTACCCTTATTGAGTCCCAATAGCTACCAAGCGAGCCTTCGAACACGACCTTAATTGTGCTTGACCACTGGGTCGTCACTTCACCGTCCAAGTAATGAATAGGACGTTGGCACTGAACTGGGAGGCTGATGCCCAGTTTCTGCTGTATCTATCAGTACCAGTAGACATGCATATCTAGGAATGAAACACTAAACGGCATACTCCGTTCTACACGAGAGCAGGCGGGGTTTCTCAGCCACAATTCAAGTCTGCTCGATGAACAGCAATACAATCACGGATGATAACTCTAAATTTGAGGATCGAAAAGTGACAATTGAAACGGTGTCAGCCACTGAAAGCTGAATTTGGAGTGCCTGGAAGAAGAAAGACTGTCAAGATACTCTCACTCTATCACACATCTACGAGATAACAAGGAAGCGAAATTGAGAGAGTTGTCTGACAGGTCTAGATGGTGGTATTGGCGCTAGCCATGATGATAGATGGACGATACTCCTAGGCTCGCTTTTTGCTTTATGGGTACAACTTCGCAGTAGAACTTCTACAAGAGCACTGCTAAGTGTCCGACAACCGCGCGGTAGATTTTGGACCAAAAATCTTTATATGAAGCATGGCTTCGAATGGAAGATGCCAATCGAGGGGGTTGATCCGTAGATCATAGCACACCTACCGCAAGGTAGTCAGTGCACATCCTCAAAGTCCATCTCGAACTAAGGTACCATCCAGGAAGTCTAAGCTTCCGCGGGGGACCTGAACATTCCTCCCAAAGAAAGTTTGCCTATGGAGAATAAGCTAATGATCTAGACGCAAGTCGATACATGTTACCTAATCAGTAACTGAATTCAGCAGCCAATTCCGCAGAGAGCACTTACAGTACAGCAGAAATCCGTTTTGGGATCCCCGAATGTCCAACTCGCCACCGACGTAGATGGAGCTGGGGAAGATGGTCTAAAAAGCCACGCAGAACTCATCCTGGCGAACCCAACACGCGAGGATTTTTCTTGCGGAGGTGGAGGGCGGTAAATATCAACTAAAGCGTCACGAGGACCCATGCAAGCGTCACGAGGACTCAAGTGTGGTGACAATGGAGAAGTGGATGCCTATTCACCGCCCAGGATGAGGACGGGTTAAGACGAAGCAGCGTCGCCGCAAGCAGACGTGGCATAGTGATGGAGTTGTACATGGGGATGTAGAGGGAAGAATATTCTGAAGCCGAGGCCCACAGCGTCTGAGTCGAAATCAGGCGTGGAAAGGCGATGCAAAGCAAGGCGATGCGCGACATTTCTTTTGTTTGCTTTCTGCTAAATGCTGAAGAATGATGGAGATTGGGATGGCCGAAAAATGAGATCGTGGCGCGCAAGAAGAGCCTCGGCTCCACAGAGCTCAGATCGCGTCTGCAAGACGCGTTAAGCTTAACACCACCAAAACGTCAACACTAGACACCAACATACCAGACGCGTCAAAGAGGTACATAATACCAACTCTGTCGCGTCGAACCCGGTCCTGTCCAGCTCGCTAACAGAAATATACGAGGTCATCTCTGTACATCGTCATCTTCTGAAGAATCAACACTATCCATTGGGTGCGCTCTTTGCAGTGATGCGATGCTATACCCTGGCGCGCGCTCTGTAATACAAGCTACGCCTTGCCGGATGAAGTTGGAACTTGCCGCCGTCCACTGTTTGTGTCTTCATTTCCATGGACCCCATCGAGTGCCGGTGACCTATCTCCTCTGGCAGATCCGATGTTCATCCACCCAGCTACAAGGCTGCGGCACTCGTTCATTGCAAAGTATAACTTTTCATATTGTAGTCTAGTGCAATGAGACATTGTCTTGACTTCTGTTGACCACACAAGCAGAAGCAGTGGACATGCCGAGATCCCCAGATAGTACTGACAGCTCTGTTATAACCTACACATTGTTCCAATATTAAAACTTTGCCGCATTCTTACACTCTTCGCGTGTACTCTAGCTGGCATTAGTGCAGCCTTGCCTGTCGGGCATGAAATTCACGAAGCCGCTCTAGAGCGATACATGATGCCCTGGAGCTCTAAATTTCAGTAAGAGTCACTCACGGGGATCGCAACTACAACAATTCAACCAGTGAGTATGGGGCCCCTTCCATTAGAAGCACCTGTTCTAAGTCTTGTCTAGTCTCGCCGTACTAACCTGGGACTGATACTGCAGATCCGGTCTTCCCACGCGACCTTACGAGGTTATAGTACGAACCTGCCTATCTTCACGAAACCAACATTCTATCGATCCCTTCGGCTTGAAAGCTGAGTAACGTAGATCCTGCGCGATGCGAGCCGACAAGTATAGATGTAGGTTATGGACCAAGCAACATTCTGTGCTCCGAGACCAATGAATTTCAAGTCAATAGTACGGAACGTTAGGTAATTTGTTTGCGAATGGTGTCACAGTACAACCGGCTTCAGTGCTTTGAGCTGATTGCGAGCAATTTCCCATCAAGCTGTGCCCAGATCTTCCACGTCTCAATATGGATCTGACCACTGCTATGAAAAATGGCTATGAAGAACGAAATCATGAAATATTGTCTGGTGATCAAGAAGCATGAGATGTAACACAAGCATATCCTGCAGTGAATGTTCAATCCAATATTTCTCTTCCATCTTTGCTGGCTATTCTCTTTCGTTGTCGCTCTTTCACACGCAATTTACCTAGAAAATAGCTTGAAATAAACTCATTGTCCATAATTGATCTTGGCCTGTGAACTACAACTACCGGTTTCTGAGTTTAATTGTCTCTACGACTAAGCTCCTACCATGCATGGCCTTTCAAACAATCCCTCCACACCCTTAACTCAAATAGTTGCTGCTTTGGCTGTCGTATTTTAGTCGCATTAAGAGTAGTAATGGCCAATGGGTTCGAAAAATTGATCTGTAGCAAACACCCTAATGTAAGCATAGCTCTCCCAGCACCAGTCTTCAATCAAGATTAAAATTTACATATATCAAGAAGAGAATTCGCTGTTCCGTTCTTGTAGCTTCGTCGCCTGAATGGAAGGGTGGGGCGATGTGGGGTGCGAATAGTCAATTCATTATATTAAGAAATCAGACTGGCAGCTCAGCTAAGGGTCTCAGAAAAACATGAAGTAAATTCCATACCTTTTCGGTATCAGTGGAGAAAATATTTGGTTGCTAAATAGAGGCGTGACCAAAAAGCATAAATGGAGGAATCGGAACCCAAACTTTGAAGAGAAAAAGGAAAATGAGCAGGAGAAGAAATTGAACGGCCAGCTGGTGCGTAAGTAAAATGTAGAAGTCTTAATTTCGGTGGTAAATTGAGTATTTTGGAGCAAGAGCTAATCTACATGCTCGCAAGCCGTAGGGAAAAGGGGGGTATCACAAAACATGTGTTAAAATTCAGTTTCAAAATACCTTTGTTGGCGCTGATGCTATTACCAACTACCCTGGGTATGTGACTCCAAAAGATGAAGGTTACGCGTACATGGCTACAAAAGGTTATAAATGTTGACCTGAGTTTACGTCCTCTCTTAGTCCAAGTGTTTTCGCACCAACCGCTCCTTTTTCGCTCCAGGGTTCTAAATATAGGCAACTTTGGCATTGTTGAATACAACATCGAATAGATATGAATTAAATTTTGCTTCAGGTGGTCTTCTATATTGGTTATGAAGAGTCTAAATTGATCTATTCCTGAATGTGAAGTACACAAGATAATTTGCTTGAAGGATACTAGCCTCAGATGTTCCCATTCTCTCTATATCTGCAACACGCTATTCCCTCCATAACCAGCGCTCAAAGCTCTCTGGGTCCGTATCCTTAGGAATCTGCTTTAAACTCGCCGCCCACTTCTTTGTCGCACCAAAGCTATCGTGTGTTGCGGGTTTCCTAGCAAACGGCATGATTTCCAAAGCATCCAAACTATCCGGTCCTTCAGCGAGTACTTTCAATGCTCGATACCGGTTAGCGAAAGATTTAGCACGGGCTTGGTCAGAATGCAGGACGCAAATCTGGAAAGCATCGTAGTAAAGGCGAGGCAGCCGCGTATCAGCGATACCTTCTTCTTGGTAGATTTGCAGCAGCGTTTTGCAGTCCGCCAGCGCCAATTCAGGCGTCATATGCACCCGCTTTGCATCTCCGATAAGAGAATCAAGCTCAGCGGCTTTTTGGAGTCGTGCATCGCTTGCTGCAAGTTCCTCTGCTGGTAGAGAACAAGCATCGCAAGTACAGTCGAACCGGAAGTGCTCTTTTAGATCTGCGCGGCGTTGTGATGAGGTTCCTCCGTTGTGGTAAGAGAGTGTGATTTCTTCTCCAATCTGGATAGATCGAACAGCATAGACAGTTTCCTTCTTAGCAACTGGATTCCATGCTTGTTGAGCGTTCGGTCGACAGCTGTGATTGATGCGAGCGATCGCCAAGAAAATGGCCCCAATACCAGATGTGGGGCCAAGAGGATACGCGTTAGAGCGAACGATATTTGAGATTGGTGAACCTTCACCTGGGTAGTTATTATGAAGGGAAAAGAAGGCAAGCTGTAAATCCTTGGATAGAGCCTGTACATCCTTCGCAAGATCGCTCTCAGTTGTATCTATGGAAGTAATATTTTCGGTGGTAAAGAGCGGCGATTCAGACAGGATGCACGTGCCTGGTGCTATAGTTTGGCTGGCAACCAAACCCTTGCCTTTACCGGGGATATCTTGGATCGTGAAGAGTCCAGTATCAAGATGCAAAATCTCGGTATTCGTAGACTCAGGGTCGTTGTTGTGTTGGTGTTGTCTTTGTGAAGCCATTCTGCAGGTTGTCCCAAGCAGAGGAGTGTATGTAGCGGTGTCTTGAAAAGGTTCCTCACTGATATGCCAAGCAAGATAGCCTTCACTGGGTCTATATTGGTAAAATGCGTTCCTTAAATACTATCGATGGATGTGATTAGGTTGGTGATGGCATAGGTCAGTTCAGGGTGGTAATGAAAGCAATCATAATGCAGCTGCACACGATAAGATAACCATAACGACGCCATGGCAGTTTTTCGGCGGTCAGGGTGGAAAAATCTGAAGCTTTGTACATTTTGAGTAAAAAAAGCGAGACTGTGATATCATAGGGGTCCTTTTCGCGACTCGTGAATCCTAGACGGTGTCGCTTCACGTGACTGCGGTGGGTTCTAGCCTCCCAAGGCCGAACGAGAATACCCTTATTGACCTTGCTCATGAGTAAGCTAGAAACACAACAGTTAAGTCTGCATCTGAGAACAGGACAGTGAAGAATGTCCAAAAGACAAAAGTCAGAAGTTAAGCGACGGCCAACATGGGGGAAAGTAAGGAAGCGAGAAAGTGTAGCCAGGCTGGTTTACAAGCTTGAAAGCAAAGAAGTCAGTGCCAACTGAGTGTGGAATATCAACGTTTACTACTGGAGCATATAGAATCAAAGTCTTGTTGGCTTCAGAGTGTTTTACACGGGAAACGTATTAGACTTAACATATGTTGTTCTTCAGACCGGGGAGACGGTATCCACGCCTATAAGCTTGGTCTTGCATGGAAAGAAGATTAACCAAAAAGCCAGCTTTTATACCTCTTACTGTGTTTAGCAAAAGGCAAGACCACTTTGATGTCAAACTTCAAGCTGAAAAGCCTAGCTGAGAAAGCATATGTCACGTGGTCACCGCATCCAGAGCCCACCGATTTTGAAGTGTACGCAGCTTGCAAGCAAGGATTCTTTAGGCAATACGGATCTTACCGTTCATTATTGTACTAATCATATGACAGCTATGTGAAACTAACCAAGAAGTGGTCATTTAAGAAGAGAGTCGTAGGCATGAATCGGCCGAACAGCAACTTCAGAGAAACCATCCAGTAGCTTTCCATGCTAAGCTTGCAGTGTAGATAAGGCAACCATCCCAAATCTTCTCCTAGTAACAAATCCACTGAACTTTAACTCGGAACTCTTCTCACTGCCTTTGCGCGCAGGCAATGGGCACTTCGCAAAAACATGGGACGCATGAAGCAATTCCGACGCATCCTCGGATTCATACCGTGGAGATTATTGGGTGGCCCCAAGAAAACCTTAAACGGCTTAAGAAGAGACTGGAAGAAGTCTCGTTTCAGAGTGCTGTGAGCTGATGTTGCGATATGCCGTTCGTCATGCCCCATACAGAACTAACCAGGAAGGAGATCAGTGCACGCTCGCCAAAACACCATCTGAAGTTTGCGATTTCCGCTTCGGGGTGGATTTTGCGAGAAATTTAAGGCCAGAGGCCTAACTTCTACTGGTATTCGGCTGATGATAAGTCTTCGTCTTGTTTCTTACGCGATGCAATGCCCGAACATCTATGCTTTGATCCGGCTGGTAACGGTGCCGTCCAAAGGTTGTTGGAAGGATGACAGCTAGTAGACTTGGTATGCTGTGCATATTTATTTTGCGTTGTGCCGGTTTGTTCGGAAAGTTCAGTTGACATATTTCCCTTCCACTCTTTTTTAAATACGCTCCTTACAAGCAAGTTGCACTTGCTCGACTTTAAAAATCCCTCTCTTCAAACCAAAGATATACTCCGGCTACAGCATAAAACCATTCACATTCATTATGCTACCCCAAATCCTCATCCTCGCATTTTCAACTGTCGTAGTTGGCCATGGCGTCGTCAAGTCACCACCTGCTCGTGTGGTTGGTGATGCTATGAAAGCAGCATGTGGGCAGCAAGTATCCAATAATCTACAATCAAATGCATACGGCGACATCCAGCAACTTTCGCAGATCGGTGCTTCTCAGCAAGATTTCGATCCCACTATTTGCGACGTCACAATGTGCAAAGGCCTCCAGTTCGAGGATAATGCCAACAATGTCCAGCATTTTACAGCTGGGCAGGTTGTTCCGATTACTGTCGATATCCAAGCCAAGCATACTGGTACCGCGAATGTATCAGTTGTAGATACGGTGACGAACAAGATGATCGGCAATCAGCTGGTTTACTTCCCCGTGTATGCAAGCACATCCACCGAGATTCCAAAGAACCAGACTTCCTTCAGCGTTACCATGCCTGATGTCTCGGCACAATGCGGGGCTGCCGGTGCTTGCGTGATGCAGTGGTGGTGGGACTCAAGAGAGTCCGACCAGACATACATGTCTTGCGTGGATTTCACGATGTAATTCGGGCGGTTGCAAATTATGGACTTGGTTAAATGGATGCATACTGCCAGAATGGCGCTGCTCCCTGTTTAACTGTTTTCTTTGTATTTATTTTGACCGAGAGGATTCAGTGATGGATGAACCTGGAAGTTCAAAGCCTGAAGAATATAGAACCTCCTTAACTATTCTTTTTAATCACTAGCTCGTCGCGCAGGCGCACTCATAATAATGAATAGAAATAAAGTCAATCAGAAATTCCACTGCTTGAGCCAAATATCCATCCACTTGTGTTGGACTGGCGAGAGTGCTGTCATCGTCTCACTATATATCTGACCTTTTTCTGTCTTATACGTCAAATCATCAGGTGCTATCACGGTGGCAAGACCCTGAAAGAAATTGATTATCTTCACGGTAGGAACATCCATAACTCTTGATACGTCGTTTGGATCCACTCTCTTAAGCCCGTCAATCCATTCTCCATTCTTGAGGCGAAACTACCTTCATGCAAGACCCAGAGTATTTCTGAATAGGTTCGATCAACGACGACCATTCAACACTTCTGGGATTGACTAAATTGAAGTTCTGTTCCAAAGCATGGCTGATACGACCATGCACAGTCTTGAGTATATTATTTGATAGAATATCGACTTGGATCCAGTCAACCGGAGAAGTGTAGCAGGCATAGTTCCCATTGAAAGTGATGACTTGATAAGGCAGGGCACTCACTCAGTCTTGTTCCACTCCCCGCCATTCTGTTTCACTTCATATGATACTCGGTAATGGCTAGTTCAAGGGTTTTCCTGCCTAGACTCCGGGAATGCAACGCTAGATTACGATCACCTCAAGACACCTTTTGCATCGCCAAATTATTGAACTCCAGGGATCTAGGACCCCGAATAGTGGATGAAGTCTAGAAGTGTAAATTCTGAGAAAGGCTTTGAACCGGTATATCGAATATTGAAATCAAAACTATTTAAACATACAAATGAACTTGCATGGTTTCATAAAGCCGCAAGTAAACCATTAGCAAAATGAAAGACTCGAATATCATCAAAAATCCCTAACAAACTAAATGGAAGCTCGAACAGCTGTTGTGGTCTAATATTTTGATATCCCAGCTCTCTATAGAAAATGCAGTTGCCCCTGTATAGCCATCTAATAATTTGTATGAGGCGAGAAATAAGGACTTCCAAGCCGGAGATGGCATCTATCGAAGGAAGACATACAGTTTGAACTTATATTGCTTCTAGTGACGCAGAGATAGCAGAGAAATGGTGCAGGGTAGCATCTCGACTGTGCCTCGCTGTAGTTAGACCACAGAGGCCATCGACTAAACATGTACTTAAGACTCGGAGTCAGACTCATTAAATGTCGAATATTTCAGTTTACTGTGAACCTGGCACTTTTTGAGAGCATCAACTCTTTAACTGCCTTCAGCCCCTGAAATTCGAAAAAATCAAGTACTGACTCAATCACCCCTAATACAGTGATCTCCGGGTCCCAGGAATCTGCAAAAATAACCGCATCAACATCTGCACCGGCTTCAACATAGAGCCTCAATATTTTGGCCCATCTCTCAACATCACCATCCGTAGCTATGATCCACTTCCTCCGCAAAGCTTCTCGAACCAGCTTGATACAACTAAGCCAAGGAGTTTCTTCCTTCTTGCCAGAGTCAGTGTAGACAAGATTAGGATCTTGGTTCATTTCGAGAAGCCTCCGGACGAATTCAGGATCGGAGAGTGGGTAGACAGATTGTCGGCGAGAAATGAGGAAGTCTGTCGAGTGGCTGAGAAGTGGTCGACCGCCTCTGTAGCCTAGCAGATCTCCTTTGCCCCTTGCAGCATCAACCTTGAACATGACGTAATCTCGAAGACCAAACTTGGTTGCTAGAGCCAAGAAAGGATGTGAAATGATCTTGTTGTTGCGCAGTTCATATGATCCAAATGTAGCTCTAGCCCAGTGATCATCTAGCTGGGACGCTTTAGGTAACCAGTACCAAGTGAGCGTCCTCTCAAACTCGTCTACAAGGTATAACGATCGATTATGCAAAGTCTCTTCTGTCGTCTGAACATATCTCGCATGGGTCAAAGCAAGAACGATACCGGTCCACCATTCATCCAATCTGCGATGTTTTTCTGGCTCATCGAAAGGTAATTTCAACTGCAGCACTTGTGAAGCAAGAAGATTTGAGTGGGGCTCATAGTTCATCTTTGCCGTGATCAATACCACCTGGTTCCAGACCGAAGGGCTATATACTAGCCAATCTCTAATGGTTCGGTGAAGATAGGTGACCTTACTATGTACCAGCTCATCAATATTTTGTTGTGTGTCATCTGCGAAGCGGGTAGGTACGCGAGCATTCTTTGCGCTCTTGGCATGAATTGCTAGGAGGCCCGCGCAATCTCTTTCTAAACTTGTTTTCATATCCCCACAAAGGACTGAGATCTTGGATTTTGGAACCTGAGCTACAGCACTGGCCAGTATTTGGGCACTATCCTCAGGACCCATGTGTGCAAGTGCAAGGTCCCACAATGTGAGGGAAGAAGAGCTGTAGTCTCCTGTGAATTCAGTCACAATTTCTCTGGCACGTATGAGCTGTAATATCTGGGATGCGGTTTCCCTGGCTGTGCTTTCTTGGCAGTCGAATAAAGTATGCTGAAAGAAGGCATCTAGATCCGACGGAAACTTTTCAAATCGATCGAGGATATCTTGGACCTGATCATCAGCCTGAAGGCCTTTGAGAATAGAACGGACTACCAGGACAACCCATAGAAATACCCCTTCTGCTCGGTCAACAACTTTCGACATCAACCTGGCGCTGAGCTCAGGCTCTTTACGTAATATCCGTCGCATCTTGGCGTCCTTTTCGAATTTATCTAAGACATATTGTTGGCGATCACCAAGAGTGAGGTCCTGAAGCTTGAGCTGAGGAACAGACTGGAGAGCCTTCTCGAAAACGGGCCATGGCCTACTTGATAAGCAGACCTTAATGTGGTGGTTGTTATCTGTGACAAGAGACTGGAAGAGCTTTATGATATCCCCATGGTCACCGTCGAATTCATCTACTCCATCAATGAAGAGACATATTTTTGTGTCATCCTTTGCATTCTGCAAGAGCAATTTTAATCCACCCATCAGCTCTTCGGGTGACCAAACGATTGGGTTTTTGATTCGATCTTTTGTACTCATATTTAGGTATCGTTGCCAGACTTGAGGGAAAGCCTTCGAAATTAGCGAGCGACGCTGCTCCAGAAGCTGATGAAGCAAGGAACGAAAGAGTCCCACTTGGGATCTTTGCTCCAAGGAACCACTGGTCCAAAAAAAGAAGCCTGCAATAGTGAGATCCTTTGTCCCGGACCAGTTACGAAGCTCCTCTCGCATTCTCTTGTGATCATAGAGAAAACGAAGCAAAGTGGATTTTCCAGACCCTGGCTTGCCACTGATCCAGTATATGCCGCCCATGTCTTCTGTGTCTCTCAGCCATGGCATAAAGTTCCGTCCTGGAGTAGAAGTGTTTCCATCTATGTCTGTTGTGCCTTTAAATATCCACTCGAATGTCTTCTGGTGCGCCTCAGCTACCTCATCTTGTCGCTCCGTCATAGACGAAAAGGCCAGAGCTTCCAAAATCCAGTCTTCCAATATTCCCAAATTCACAGATTGTACTGGCCTAGGCGGCTTCACCATATCTTGCTTGTTGTCGCCGTGTCCGCTGTTTACTGTGCCGGTGGAGAACATACTTTGTAGACTTTTTGGCTTCTGGACAGGTGCTTGATTCTCAGGCTGGTCTGCTGGCACAGGAGGTGGCCCGGAAGAATTTTCGGCCATGTTGGATTGGAGCGTGGATGGCGAAAGTACGATGTAAATAGTTACGAAAATGGGCAGTTCAGCGTCACAAACACGATGTGGGACGGTGTTTCATTTTGCCTATCGTTGTGCCACCTTCGTAGCTTATCAGTGAGTACAGATATGCAGAAGTTCTGCATGGACTCCATGGACCCTTACCCAAAAGAATCATGTAAATTGCAGTCAGCTCATTCAAGGGAACGGCTGCAAAAGCTTACCCCACAGTGATCACCGAATCGCACGGATGGTGGAAGTCAAAGACCATGATATGTGAGGTGTTGCCGAATAATTATCCGTCATCCACACTTCTGCAGATGTACAGATAAGCCTCCATTGGTGCCGGGTTGAGCATTCTGGCATTGCACCTGTGCACAGGTTGAATTCATTGCATGAGGAGCTGTCTCCTATCGGTGACCGATGAGGAAGTTTAGTCCGACTCCGACGGATGTATATTTTCCCGATGCCGAGCAGACATCAATTGAGTAATGAGATATTATCAACCTTGAACGGGAAATGGCTTTGAAGAGGCCCAATGTTAAGCTTGATCGCTAGAAATGTTCTAGAATTAAATCACCCCCCTTTCTTCTCATACGTTCAATGATTGATGCTATGTTGTTTGTCACTAAAACTGGTTACAAGCAGTGTCATTTTGAGTCACTGAGTGAGCTCAGTTTGCCTAACACCTGTCAAGCATTTTAGGAGTCTTACACACTAACTTGTTCCAATTTGTTTTTGATTTTCACTTATGTTAACATGCCCTTTCTCTTTCCTTTTTTCTCCTTCTCTCGGAGATTCAAAATTTTCTATATAACATCAACATACAATATCTTTAAACATTTCTTTTATTCCCAATTTCCCTAACCTTCTGCCCCACGGTCCATTCCTTTTCCTAGAACGCCCCAAAAACACCTCCACTTATCATAAGGTTGTTGTGATTTAGCATACAGTAATGTAGATACCCAATGGGCTTGGGTTCCAATCCTGGAAATAATACAAGTAGGTGTCTCCTACAGCGGACATCTCATATGTAGCAGTAGTACCAGCGAATGCATCGCAGGAGAAGCTTTTGATCAAGGTAGAACTTCCTTCAGTCAAAGTGAAAGTTCCGAGATCAGACTCAACTGCAGGTGCGTTATCGAAGGTAGTTGCTGAGGAGGCAGCGGATGAGAGTCGCGAAAAGTCGATGCTGCCAGAACCCGAGAAAGTGTAGCTGGAAGTCTCAAGCTGAGATTGCAAAGGGAGGAGGAAGATAAGGTTGCACGTCTGTCCAGCGTAGCTGGATGGAATGTCAAAGTTGAAGATGGTACTGGTGTTGCTACTAATGGTACCGAAGTACTGAGTGCCAGCAGCAGTATCTGGAGTCTCTGAAGAAACAGGGATAATCAGGTGTGGCCACTGATAGTTTCCGTTGGTGTAAGTTCCAGTGAGTGTGGTAGCTGCACAGGTGCTTGAGGAAGCCACAGAAGAAGACTTTGCACTTGATGTGCTGGCAGTCGGGATGTTAGATGACAAAGGGGTTGTGCTGGCCATGTAGGTTGTCCAGACGGAAGAATTGGCAAAGGAATAAGTCGTGGTTGATGTTACAGAGGTCGTGGGTGGCGCAGAAGTTTCAGAAACGACAGGAGTTGAGACTGCATATGAGGATGTCTCAACGACGACAGACGAGGAGACTGGAACAGGAGTCTCAGCTGGAGTTGTAGCCTCATATGAAGATGTCTCGGCCGAAGTAGTAGCGTAACTCAAGACAGAGGTCTCGGTGACTGCAGAGCTAGTCTCGACAGCAGAAGAGGCTTCAGTTAGTGAGGTAGCTTGGATAGGAGCTGTGGCTTCAACTGATGTAGCTGTCTCAACTGGTATGCTGGAGATAACTTTTGAAGAGGCAGACTCAGCCGGGACAGATCCCACTGCCGGTGAAGAGTTCTGTGCGGAGATGGAGACACTTGGGACAACCGAAGATTCCGAACTCTGGGTAGTGACAGCTTGTACTGAGCTAGCTTCGGGCGAGCTTGTAATGGGGGAAACACCTTGCGCTGAAGTTGAGAATAGGCCTGGCGAAGATGCTGAAGCTCCGCAGTCACCTTGAACAGTTACAGTTACGGTTTGAACGGCAGCGGCGGACGATGCTGCTGATGAGCCGCAATCGCTAGCAGTGAGAGAGATCTCAACACACTTTAACTGGCCCGTGACTGGGGTAGTATATAAATTCCACTCCGTATCAGAAGCAGGGCAAGCGTAAAATGTTGAGCCAGATACAGGTGAGATGAGTGAGCCATTGCCAGCAATAGAGAAGCCATAGGTTGGTCCCACTCCTTGATCACACTGGAACTGCTGGACAGAAGCTAGGGTAGGATTAGCTTTTGGATCTTTGATACACACCTATCTACGCGGCGACTTACGAGTCAAGATGCAGCCTCGACCAGCGGCGTCGGTAATACCACCATTGCTGATAGTGAATGTTGTAGCATCAAGGCCACCGCCAATTCTGTTCTGACCATCTGATAATTGACCGATAGTTCCTGACTCTCCACCTGATGCTGTCAGGCCGAAGGAACAGGAGGATCTAGGCACAGAAAGTGCAGATGCCCCCAAGACAAGAGACGATATAACGAGTGAATACATAATAAGGAAATGGATATTATGGAAAAGAGAAAGTGTTGATGAATTATGAGTTGAGAATATGAAAAGAGAAGAGAGTATCGACCTGTTATAGGGAAAGCTATTTGGACGGGAAAACGACCTATGATATGACGTTACTGGTCACTTGGTCAAGAGGGTCTCGATGTTGTTGTCATATAATACAGCAACAGATACAATTTACACAACGGAATTCTCCACTAACTGGGCACACCATGACCCCGGCACCGCCTGGGCTCGGTGTTACGATCGGAGCCATAACGCTAGTGTAGGTATAGAAGATAATTCCAAGTTATTTGGCAGCCCTACTGCAAGCTATTGCACAATCGACTAACAGCAAGTCTCCAATGACAGACAAGCCAGGTACAAAAATAGCTGCAGGAAAGTCCGGAGACCAGAGGATACGGTAATGCACCGCCTTGTGGATCAAGAAGGATTTTTCAGGGCTGGCGAGGTTATGACTTACTGGAGTTGGTGAGGGTGGGTGGGTGGATAGCAATGACGCGGGAAAGCTGTCGAAAGACGGGATGGCGGAGGAATAAGCTTTCTAGCACCTTTCTGTCTCCTGAAGATCCTTATCGATTACAGGTCAGGAAAAAACTGG
The DNA here is from genome assembly GCA_026120035.1 of Coleophoma eucalyptorum. Taxonomy (NCBI): domain Eukaryota; kingdom Fungi; phylum Ascomycota; class Leotiomycetes; order Helotiales; family Dermateaceae; genus Coleophoma; species Coleophoma eucalyptorum. The sequence goes on from JALRME010000036.1 coordinate 21,762, forward strand.
AGAAGCTGGCACGCCCTGGTAATTATTCGTCTGATGTCTGCTCGCTCCCAGCTCAGCAGGGACTCCACGGTGACTTTGACCACCAGACCGTGTCGTCAACAAACCATCCATAGAAAATCATTCTTCAGCTTTAAAAATAAACAAATCTCGCCGAAAATATAGATTGATCTCTAACCAACATTCAACATACGTGGCAAACACTCGACAGCTTAATGTAGACAAGGGCCGTCGTGGCCCTCACGTGGAAAGGAAACGTCCTCAGGTCGTATTCCGGTACCTCCGTAAACATCTCGATTCTTTATGACGCAAGCGGACAGAGATATTCCTGTTGGGCTGGGAAAACGAAAAATCAGACAAATCGCTCATACACCAACATATACTAGACATTGGGAAGTATTTTGGTTGGATGCTAGACACGGGAAGTTGAAGAAAAAGATGGAGAATAGTCCAGGGAAGGATGCAAGGCGAAAGAGTCGTGCGTGTCGTCAACAGACTAGGAACTTATAGCCTTCGTGGCTAAGGCATCAGGATTCGGGGACTCGGATGTCAATAATCCAGGCACGTGAATTATGTTGGTACTTTTCGCACCGACTATGTTGGCTGGTTTAAGAGATCCTTTTTTTTTGCAACACAGTAGCATATAAAGCGGCATAAGGAAGACCTAATTAAATCAACCAATTTTGTTTAAACATCCTCCTGATATCATGTGACCACTATATCTCGTGACTTGTCAACACCCAGCTTTCCATTTTCTTTCAACGGGTTACAAACACAACGACTCTCAGAAATATGTATTAAAGCCTCAACAGTATCACAATTCCTAACTTACTTCGAGTTATGGTAAACGACAACCCCCAGATTCCAATGTATAGGCCGTGCTCTAAGTCAATACCTATACGCCAGCGGTCTCTGGCTTGTCACATCCACTGAAGTTTCAAGTTTCGGCGTCGCTCCCTCTTTCCACCCCCCCAATATCAAGGTCTTCAATTACGGCCTTCCCACGAAATCATACCAGATATCCGCAATGACTGTAATGGTTCCGACAATATCTGGGGTTCTGGGCTCTCCCCGCACAATTTGGCGGAGCGGAAGTGCTAAGTTCCGCCTGGTAGTCCCGTGGCTTGTGTCGAGGTCAATAATGCCGTCGCAAGAAAGCACTAGCTTGTCTCCTTCACGTGCTACGATGTCTCCTACCCCCCCCCCTTTTTTTAAACGAAATATATCCTCTTACGATCTTCTAGAGAACCGTTTACACAAAATACTTGGGTGGGACGAGATGGTGGTAAAGAGTGAGCCATTCACATTGCCCCTTGGATGAGAAGTCTCGCTGCAATGCGTCGCTTGCAATATCAGTCCTTTCTGTGCGACTTGGCTGGCAGCCAGCCTCTAGAACTTCCTAAGAAGAGACCATTTTCGCGCCTGAGGCGCTGCGCTCGGGATGAAGCTAGAACTGAGTTTTGCAACGGTGCAGAGGGGTAATGGGAGATCGTCGTCTCTTAGTGACTTTTATAGCAGCGGAAGTCTATCATGCATAAAGTGTCCATGCATATATATCTGTTATCTCTGCGTCCTCATAGCGCTTACTGCGCACACATTTATCTTCGCACTTTCTGCTTCGTCTTCTTCTTCTTCTTCTTCTCCAGAGCTCTATCTTATCAACCTTTGCCATCTCACCATTCCATCATGTCCAAGCCAGTATTTCTCTTGGTTCCAGGAGCCTGGCATAGCCCAGATTCCTTCGGTCCCACGACCAAAATCCTCGAAGAGACTGGGTACGAAGTCAAGGGAGTCAGCCTGCCCTCCATTGGTGCAATTCCGCACCACACATCAAACGAGCAAGACGTTCAAGCAATTCGCAACGTGTTGAACTCGATTCTTTCGTCCGGAAAAGATGTTGTCCTCCTTATGCATTCCTACGGAGGAACTGTGGGAAGTGAAGCACTAGGCGAGTATATTGCAGATGTGGGAAAAGGAGAAAAGCCAGAGCACGGAAAAGTCATTCGAATGGTTTTCTGTACAGCTTTCTGTCTTCCCATCGGAGTCAGCTTGATCAAGGCGCTACAAATGAAACCGTTACCATGGTTTATTCTTAATGTATGTTAACACCTATATCTTATACCCCAGGCACCTTTTGACCCAGAAATACAGGAAGATGAAAGTGAAGTCAAGGCCGGCACGCCAAAAGAAATATTCTACAATGATATTTCAGATGCCGAAGCAGCTCCACTTATTGCAGGCCTGAAGGGCCAGGGATTTAAGACCTTTTACAGCGACCTGACTGTGGAACCGTGGAGAATCGTGCCTAGCACATATATCTTGTGCGAGGCCGATGCTGCCATTCCCATTCAAGCCCAGGAGGGAATGGTTGCCCAGGCGCAATCCATTGCTCCCAATGCTTTTGATGTCATTGAAAGATGTTCTGCGGGGCATAGTCCGTTCTTGAGCCAGCCAGAGTGGCTGGCAAAGAAGTTGATAAAGTCAGCGGGGTCTTAGCGCAGGAGGGTTACTTGATTAATTACTTTACGTCCTGATCTGCATTAAATTTCATGTTTTGGTTCACTAATCGATGTCAAAATTCGAGGCCTATTAGAATCATATCAATCAGCGACACCGCGCCTTTTCAGATTATCACGAGCCTGCAAGTATGTTTCGTGACCAAGAATAATGCTTTCTTAAACTTCTAGGCAGCTTTAGTGATTACGTGAGGTCATTAGGGAAAGTGTTATCCCGTGCGCTTTGGCACCTATTTTCATGGGAAACTAATGCAATCCTGATGGGTTCTTCTGGCCTTTATATTTAATCACTTATGGTACTTTTTTGCCATGTCCAGCAATGCTGTACTAACTTCATCAGGCTTACTAGCATTCAGATAATGCGAGCCACCCTCAAGTATTTCCAGCTTCGCGTCCACAGAGTTAATAAACAGCTTGATCTGTTCCTTAGGCAGTTCGACTCCATAAGGAGTGTCCTCCGTCCCCTGGATTACAAAGTCAGCAAGATTCTTACTAATACCCATGTCCTAAACTCCTTTTCAACGAACAGAGCTAACTTGCCTGCAGCCAAGTGACCGGGCATTTCACATCTCCCAACCTCATCACTAACCCGTCTCGTTCCAATAAACAGATAAGTGCCATCCGCGCCTTCTTTCTCCCAACATCCCCATTATAAATTCCCTTCAAAGACTTAACCCAAAACGCCGTCAATTCCTCTGTGGTAGCAGCGCCAAATCCCAAAGCACCTATCATACCACACCACTCATCCTCGATAACAAAGTCCGGGGTAGGTACGGAACTGGTCCATTTCTGCACCCAGGGACTCAGTAGTGGTTTTGAGTCCCAGCAGCCTTTGGCTCGTGAATAGGAACTCTCGTAATCCATAGATGTGCCCAGTGCTAAAACGCCGAGGATCTGATGTTGTTGGTTAGCTGAAACATGGATCTCACATCAGCTTAGACATACCTTCTCAGGTGATAAAATCGCCATGCGCATTACAATCCACCCACCTTGACTTGTCCCTAAAACAAAAGCCTTTTCAACACCCAACTTCTCCATAACAGCCAGATTCATAATTGCCGAATCCCAGTATGTGAAGTTTTCAGTGGCCTCGCAAACCGTGGAACCATGGCCAAGTGGTTCAATGGCAATGAGATTCATTTTTTGCGTAAGCTTCTCATTACTGTATTGTGCGTTGAATAATGCGCTGGTTGTACACATCGAGTTTACGAGAATGCACGTTGGTTTCTTAGCATCATACGGTTGGGCCATACAGTAGCCGGCGGAAATTCCTCCTAGATGGGAAACATGGATGGTTTGTGAGGCCATGGTGAAATCAAGTGACTATTTCTGGGTTGGAGTTTCGGTCTTGATGTGTATCCAAAATTGCTCCAGATGAACCAAGATTGTTCTGAATTTCAATGCTTTCTCTATCAGAGATAGAAAGGAAGATTCGAGTACGTGCGAAGCCTCGGAGCTTGTTTTGATTCTGTGTCTGGAAGATGTCACCCATTTGTCATAGTGACATGAAGTCTTTACTCACTTTTTGGTTAAGCGAGTTGCAGATCACGATATTGTTTTGGTCCTGCCAAGAGATATTCGAGCTTCCCCGCTCTACATAGTGTCGGCTGTCTGGTGCAGGAACAAAAGCGGTTTGTCGGCAACCTTATCACACTGCGTTTACTCTGGTAAGAATCTCCCCTGGAATTCTTGTCGATCTGCAGCCCAAGTGGCGGAAAAATTCGAAGACGGCAAGTGTGTTTCCAGAACCTCTTACTTCCGACTCATATTTCTCTCGTCTGACAGACTTGCAGCAGTCATGACCAGTGTCCCAAACTCATCAACAGAACTGAGCCAATTATCGAGTCGGTCTCCGCCCGAGTCCATATGAAGCTGGAATCTCAAGAGGTCGCCATATGTGAGATGGTTGCCGAGACCAAGGCCATAAGGTTGAGTACTGAAAGCGTGTTCAAATTCTGATCGAGACGATGCGTGCCAGACATTTCGTGCACTAGGTAGGGTCATCCGTCCGAACTGTGTTCCATCACAAGTGGAACGATTTACACCAGCAGACATGTCGAAGATGAGGTCCACAATGAAGAGCACAATGACCGTTCTATTGAGTGAAAGTCAGTGTCAGTTGCTTTTCAGGGTTTACTCTGGTCATTAAGCCATTGCTTACCTCCGCAAAGACTCGGCGAGAACCCATCCTTCCCAGGTTATTTTGCCATCTCTGTTAGAACCACTATATCTGATACCTAGCACAGCACTTCTCTCCGCCACTTTCTAATTCAGAAATATCAGTAAATCGTTGGTCATATCTTGGGTCAGAACCATACTAGCATGGTATCTATAAGTGGCACATCAAAGTCTGTGACACCCTCGTCTTCTTCTGAGAGCCTTAGAAGCGTGTAAAAGGTCATAGCTTGAAGTGCAACAACGGTATCCAGACTATCATATTGCAAACACTGTCCAGAGTTTGGTTAGCAAGATTTGAACTATGGCAGTTCAGCATTGCCAACTTACCTCCGCAGAAATTCTTTCTTGCTCCATCCTCACAGCCTTCCAAAGGAAAATACTGTTGTCTTTATTCTTTACCGTGAACATTTTTATGATGCCTAAACACGTTGCTAACGTACTAGGAAGAGACTGCTCTCCTGGACTTTGCTTCGAGGCCATGTCCAGAAACTTTGGATGTATGAATGGTGGCAAACGGGTTCTAGAAAGCATCATATTTGGGTATGAACGAAGTGCACATATGATGAATCTCCTATTTAGAGATATCTGCTGATTGAGAAGTCGTCTCGGCTGAAACGCCCTTGGGGGCTTTGGCCAGATATTGTTAAATGATAAGTCTTCACATATCTCTAGGCCGGAAAGGAAACTAGAATTCTGGGAGGTCTCGGAGTACATTGGAGATGACAAGTTTACATATTGTGCTTGTTGCGATGGTTGGAAACCGACCATTGAGCTGAGGTCGGTTGACGTACTTTCAAAACCAGAGAATTGCGGCAGCCCCTCAACAATGGTGGCTAAGTCAGTTGTGCATAGCACTTTGGCATCATCTATTTCAGTGTCATTAGGCGGTGTCGATGTATAAAGACCACCATTCTGCAATACCAGTTCAGGCAACGATGTTGAGTCCGATTCACTACTGGAGGACCTGGGTGTCATCGCAAGACTTGTACTCTGTGGTCTTGGTGGACTTTGGTAGTGGCAAGAAACCTGCTTAGAAACACATCTTGAGCAGCAGGGGAAGATAGCATCGCAATATGTTTTCGCCTTGGTGCAATTTACGCACGCTTTCTTCCTCGATCTCGGCCCCAGCGACTTGGCCTTGCGACAATAAGAAGAATGTCTGACATGAGCTCTCCCTTAAAAGAACCAATCATCTTCAGCGAAAGGCTCCTAAAGGAGAGAATGTTAACTCACGGTTGTCAAACTTCTTCGAGCAGATCGCACACATAAAGGCCATTTGTGTTAATTGGTGCTCAGGCTGAACCATGGTTTCCATGCCAATCAGCTTCGGAACTGCAACAAAAGTATTTGGAGTCCCCGGAGTACTTTGGTCTTCGTCGCGTTCATTCATAACAAGGCTCGTTGTAGTTTGATGTCGGATTATTAAGGTGACAACGGAGTTCCGTAGTACCGTACATTCAAACGAGTCAGGAAACTTAAGGCTGATTAGTCAGAATACCCGACCACCGCCTCCAATATGGGTTTTGAGTCGTATAAAGGGTGGCAATACTCCCCACTATTCTGTGAACGTGTCGAGCGTGTCTAGATACTGAATTAATAATAATAATAAAGTTTTCGAAAGATTTCGGATGATTAATAGCAATAGTAATGGAATCTAATTTCCGCAATAAATTTGATGGTTAAACCGTTGAAAATAAAGCCTGTGGACTATGAAATGTGGTACCCAGCGAAAACAACACAATTATCATGAAAACAACATTACACACTGATAAACTTCTGCGCAGCAGATTTTGAATTTAAGATAAAGTTGCATGTCCTAATTGTAAACATGTTTTCGGCCTCTGCTCCTGTCAAAGAACCATATTAAGCTGAAAGCAAGAAATCGCCGTAGTTTCGTGATTTTGGCACCTTGCTAAGACTACAGATTGAATATTGAAAGGCTTAGCACAGACAACTCGCACCGGCAATCACGCTTGAATGAACTATAGAATAGTGGATCTGGTTGTTTCTTGAAGTTGATATACGTATCGAATTGCATCCTCCATTCAACATTCATTTGTATCGGCCTGGATCTGACTTCAATGACACAGATACTCCCTGCCAACAAAGCAACTTGGATTGACGCTGAGAGGAGAAGTCAACTAAAGGTAAGACCAGCAACCTAAGCAGCAAGTCATGAGGGTTGCTGGGAACTCCTCTTCAGCTGTTACCCTGGTAGAGTGCTCTGTGGGTAGCTTGAGAAAAATGTCTTGAAAAGTAAATATTACATACACGAGTCAAGAAATGCAATATAATCCTATGTTTTCAGCTGCTATCTCCTTCCACACTTGTAGATAATGATAGAAACACGTAACAGAGGCAGTAACTTATTTTAACCCTCTTGCATCACATAACAAATGCTAATCCGTGCCTCCAGACACCGCTGGTTCTAGAACAGTTGCTTAATTGCGGTCAGATGTGAAGGATTTCAGAAATGGAGGCCGTGTCATCGATGAAAGCGATAGTCTAGAGACTACGCTCGCCAGTTATTTCAAGTTTCAGCTTTGTACCACTTGTAAAGACATCCGTATTACAATCATTCCAGCTGACCTACTTCTGACATATGCAGCTGTCATTCCACTTCCGTCCCTACAGCTGCAATAATATCATTTGGCGTTTCAGATCTTCCTTCCCCTAAGATCAATTTTGAACCCATTGGAGAGTCTGTTCTCGCGTTCTTAAAGCATGACGTCGTTGTCACCACAATGGATTGACTCCCTGTAAGCTGCAGCTTCGTCCGATTCAAACCTAACGGATTTGAAAGTCTCCTACAGGTTCTAGTCAGGGGAAATATCTAAGCTTGATTGGGTCCATTCCTCATCAAAGTGGATTTCAAAGGAGGAGGTCGGACCCAATCTTCTTCAGATAGGCGTATCTGCAAAGGAGATTGTTCATTGAGGTCACCAAGAAGGCTTGACCTGTCAATTATGCTCTGGCATCTGCGTCTGCTCGTATTTAAAACGCAGCTTGATCTAAATCAGGAAATCCCAAACGATGAGAGCCTCCTTATGCAAATTGTGGGCGCTTGCATGAACATGTATAACACTACAAATATGACTGCGTGCGCAGCGAAGCTCGCCGAAAATCAATCCATGCGCACTACGAATAGCAGATTAAATCCCGTACGAAAACCACTGCCCCTTGTAGCTGTTCCACCCAAATCCAAGACAACGGGTTTCCCATGCAAGAAGATGCATTGTCGTTGCAGAGCATCAGCTGAAGTAAACGTTTAAATGACCTGTCAGACTTCACGAGAGTCGTGGCATTATCCAATTGAACAAATACGATGTGAACAATTGGGAATAAATTTATTCGATTATCACGGTAGGTGAGTAAACCCACATCGTTGTTTAAATTCGATACCCATGAGAACCGAGCCTTATACTATTATTCATGCCGGAATCGTGTAAAAACGTAGAGCAAAGACAGTTATTCATATCTAGCCTCAAATAATTAGCGCTCTAGGTTAAGGGTGTTGCCTGTCCTACTGATAGCAGGGTTGATTTCTGACTGTAATCATGGATCGTACTGAAATCAAAATGCTCTGTAATCCGAAATCAGAGTCTCAAATAAAAGACTTCGTCATGGGCAAAGCAAAAGAGAGGCCTCGCACAGACTTCTGACAGACTTTGAACTGTATTTCAGTGGCCACAGAAAACCAATAGACAGCTCCTGGGTGCGTTTCTCTGTGCGTAGGGTAAGGCATACAATATGTAGCACGCCAGAAGTTACGGCTGGTGACGAGAATAAATCTCAGACCCGCCAGCCGCTGCCCATGGAGTGGGTCGCAAGCCACGAGGAAGTCTGCCGTGTTAGATACATGATGTGTAAAATATTGAAACGACCAGTCGTCCCGTGTATAAGTAGGATTCTCTTGGGTCGGCCTCTCCCGACAAGGTTGCCCTCTATGGGGCACGGAAAGACGGTAGATATCTCCGTAAAGGTGTGCTGAGAATTCCCCCAATCGAAAGAGGTGTTCGAACCTTGAATATGATATATAAAGCCGCCAATCAGCGACGGACAGGATCGTCGCTTAATCACAGCGCTGCATATACAGGGCACTCGACGAGGATTCCGCCTCGAATAGCATGCAATGCATCTTCTTCACGTGAACACTTCCGGCCAAAATCAAGAAGTACTGCCGTTGAAAGGTGTCCAGCGCCAATCGATGGGTGCATCCTTGTTTCCACGCCGCAGACTCGTTGTCGCTATACGGGGTGGTTCGATTGGAAAGATATTGATCACCCACAGATCTTTCTTTCTCACAGTCCCTGCTTCCGGTGGCTGCCATGCATCCATGCATTTCAGCCAGAAGTCAGCACGCACGCTGCCATGCTGAGAACATATTACTAGCAGTTCTACTATGCTTTTCCCTGCAGTCCTCCAAAGACCGTTCGTCATTCGATCGCCATGCTCAACAGCTGTCATTGTGAGCGTGTTCAAGGCTTTGGTGTTACTAGAGGTTACAAGACATCGCCGTTGTGTCCTTATTAAGCTCTGAGTATTCTTCTACTGGCTTTATCACAGTTCTCCGCAAACCAGAGCCAAGAGAGATTTTGAAAAGGGCATGCTTCCCCGCGTTGGAGAACAATTACAATGTCATACTACCCTGCTCCGAACGTTTACAGATTCTTCAACCAGTTTCTAGCACCTGGTCAGGCTCCAGAACATGCATCCAGGAACCAAGGGGTACGAAAGAGCGGTCCACGCTCAAAGACAGGCTGCACGACTTGCAAGTAAGCGCAACTCTGATGGGCGAATTTTCATCCTTCTCGGGGTTCAACTGTCCTGTTCAAATGTTGATACTTCATACTTCATAGGGCACGTAGAGTCAAGTGTGACGAGACACACCCAGAGTGTATTCGATGTCAGAACCTTGGTCGAGAATGTGGCGGTTATGCTACAGAATGTACCGAAGAGATATCGAAAACTGGAGGCCCAGTCCTGATACATCCCAAGCCAATGTCATCCATTTCGTATAGTCCTTACACCGCTCTTCCCACTACTGACGTCTTGGAACAACGATACTTTCAACGATTCTGTGAGAAGACAGTAGGTGAGATCTGTGGTCTTTTCGATTCCAATTTCTGGAAAGAGAAAGTGCTCCAACTCTGCCATAAAGATGAAGCTATCCGACATGGTGTGATAGCTTTGGGAGCACTTACCCGCTCGCTCGAGACCACTGCCACACCCACACGGTTGTCGCTCTCTGGATACCCTCAAATTGATCTCCGTCAGCTCGACGAACACCACAGGTTTGCTCTACGGCAGTACAGTCTGGCAATCTCTTCCTTACGGTCTCTCCTCTCGGACGGCCGCAGGCATCTGAGGACCTCATTGACGTGTTGTGTGCTCTTCATGGCTCTCGAGGCTCTGCAAGGAGCATATGATGGTGCAGTTACCCATCTCCGAGGCGGCTTGAGGCTGCTTGGAGACTGGAGGACAGCAAGAGCGGGAGGACAGTCAAGACTGTCGCAGGATTCCTTGTCCGAGATCCAGGATGATGTGATCGATGACCTTGGGCTCATGTTCGCTCGGTTGGATCTTCAGTCGCTTTTCCTCCCTCCACCATGCCCAGGCTCTTGCATCATCGCACGAAGTGATCCAAATCCTGTACCAGATCTGCGTGCCCAGGATATCACTGTCCCAAATACATTCGCCACCATCCGGGAAGCGAGAGAAACATGGGATTTCTTAATGGCAGGCATTGGCCAGTTCTACCGGAAATGCATATACTATAAGAATATGGACCGAGAAGAACTGCGATCCACGAGAATTATCAACCAGCATGCGACACATCAAAGACAACTGAGCGAGTGGAGAAATGCTTTCCAGGCAGTGCATGCAATCGAGTTTCCCCCATCAGCTACTCGTCCAGATGAGTCGGTGCTACTCAGTCTATATTACGATCTCTCAACGATTCTCCTGGCGTCTTGCCTGGAACACAGTGAAATGGTATACGATGGGTATACCAGTCTGTTCCAAGAAATTGTGAACGAGGCTCAATATCTTCTCTCTTCAAACAATGCAGCCACTTCCTCCCCTTTCGTACTTGATCTCGGCACGATTCTACCCCTTGGGTTTACGGCATTGAAATGTCGAAATCGCCGGATTCGCCGGCAGGCAGTGAATCTACTGTGGTCTAAAGCAAGGAGAGAAGGGCTCTGTTTTGATTCCATTGCAATCGCAAGAGTCTGTGCATGGATCACTTGTCTTGAAGGCCAAGGTGTTGCTGAAGACATCGAGATGATCCCCGAATCATCTCGTGTGACCATTAGCAATATAAACTTCAATCCCGAGGAAAGATGGTTTTGGATTGAAGTCATGTATGTTAAGAAGGACTGGAACGGGGTGCTTAGGAAAAGGGACACGACATTTTCATGGTGATTGTTAATATTTGTAACGTTTAATGAATTGAGTGCGCATGTAATGGTATCAGGCATGCGGCGTTTGGGAGTTAAGAGTTGAGGCTGGGTACTCAAAATTTGCTTCTTTGGTTTTTACACAATCTTGCGCACAATATAACCTCGCAGACATTTCAACACATTTTTGTCTTCCAAGTATTCATGAAAAGTCCCACCGTTCCGTGTAATAAGCAAGTCTAAGCGGCTTAACTTGCTTAAGGAGTTTAAGCTGAGTAAAATATCTTTGAGCTTTAAAGACTCTCATCAAATAACCTGGAAGTCTACTGAGAATGGGCACTCCAAAGCTTGTTGCATTAGTTGCTATTGCAAAGAAATTGCCAACATTGACTAGATTTTTCTACTGACGTTGGAATGCCTTTGTTCCTTTCTTACTTCTGGCTTCCGCGGAGAAATACCGTTCCACAACTCTTGTTTGGTTCTGTAAGTGGGGGTTCCAACGTTACACCATCGACGCCGGTGTACTTGTTCGCCCAACCTAGAACAGTTTTATACCATCTCAACGAGTTTTCTCGCTGAAGAACGAAGTGATTCTCATCTGGAAAGTTCAGGAACCGAGTCGGTATGCCCTTCATTATACAGACATTATAAGGGGCAAGACCCTCCGTCACTGGGCAACGATAGTCTTTGTCACTGTGAATGAACAGCATGGGAGTTTTCCAGTTATGGGTAAACCGTGCCGGATTATACTTGTCCCAACTCCCATCACTGTCCCACAGGTGACTGCCCATGTCTTCATCTAAGGCCACAGGCACGTCTGACGAGAGCATAGTAGGGGTTGAAAAAATACCGTCATGACATATCAGTGCCTTGAATTGCCGAGCTAGAGGTTGCCCAGCAATCCAATTGACCATGTAACCGCCATAGGATCCTCCAGCTGCAACAGCGCGGTCGGTATCGATAAAGGACAGGTTTGCTTTAACGTATTCGAAGCATTTTGCCAGGTCTTTGTAAGCACGTCCTCCCCATTCTCCTTTAACTGCTGCGGCAAATTCATATCCAAAGCCGGTAGAGCCGGTACTATTTAACTGTCAGGACGCATAATATGAGACTAACAAGTATACTCACGGATTGGGTGATACAACTACATAGCCTTGTTCTGCCCATACAGCTGGGTTCCAGCGTGTTGACCAAGCATCACCCCAGGCTCCTGCAGGTCCGCCGTGAATTAGAAACGCCAAAGGATATTTCTTGTTCTTATCAAAGTCGGATGGTTTCATGACCCATGCCTGAACTTCGTAATCCCCATCACCCTTGAAGGTGATCTCTGATACCTGAGAAGCCTTTAGACCAAGTTCCAATGTATTCCAGGACACACTGGCGAATGGTGTAATCTGATTTGCGTCTGGGTCTATGATATGAAAGGTTCCATTATCAACCAGACTATTTCTATTGATCAGAAGTCGTTTTTCAGCTGGGTCTTTGCTTAGAACATGCGCAGCAGTCACCGAGCCCTCGCCAGGAAATTCAGTCGCTATCACAGGCATCGTCTTCGTTACAGAATAAATGAGGGCGTTCTTGACAGGTATTTTCCAAAGCTTTTGTCGACCTCTGTCTTCGGCGCTTACATAAAGCACCGTCCCGTCACTCGACCAAAAGATTGAGGACGGTGAAAGGCCCCAATTATTGCCACCTTGTTGGCCTCGCATTGGCACGACTTCGACGACAACCTTGACACTGTTAATAAGTGTCACTACAAATATGCGATTATAATCAGGACCAATAGCTTCCGACTTCGTCATCAAGAAAGCAATCCTTTTCCCGTCCTGTGAAAACGATGGGGAGGAGCTCAATCCTGCAAAGCCAGGAATCTTGATCTGTTGGATCTTCTGTGGCGCTTCCGTGTAGGATGATAATGCAATATACCAAATGCCCGATGTGAGTTTTCTGGCCATATTAACGGCAGGGTCCCGGGATATTAGAACGATTCCATCATCACTCAGGTCAACAGCACCATTCATGCTATCTGCATCGACGACCCCACTTGGAAAATCGATATCAGTGTCCACAAGGGCATTCACCAGTGGGGTTTCAGACAACTTGTAAGTAGAACTGCTGGTTTTCTCCAGGATCGTATACCAGAGAGTACCCCGCTCCTTCGCAAAGTAAGTGTCCCAGAATCTCACAAGAACTGTATCATATTCTCTAGCAGAAGATAGAGGTTTCTCGGCGGTTTCTGCATTGTGAAGGGTGCCATCATCATTAGCAAGAGCAGAAAATGCAAAAGCTATATTGCCATCCGGAAGTTCTTTGACTTTGATGTAATTTATGGCAGCATTAATTATTCCCGCTCGATAGGAACTATTGGGTGAAGTTCTTTTAGCAGCTCATTGGAGATATTCTTGAACAGAAATGCTCACTTCTTACTGGCTGATCCAGTAGTACCTATCCAGATCTCGGTCTTCCCTCCCTCGGCCTTCTTCAGCCACAGTAGTTGGTCGTTAGAAAGCCATTGCGGCGTGAGAATTTTGTCATTATCAGAGAATAGGGTCGTTGTATCTGAGCCAAGATCCACAATCTTAACCTCCTTGCTCTCAGTGTGAGAGTCTAGAGAATAAGTCGACACAGTGTACAAAGCATATTTCCCATCAGGGCTTGGCAAAGCTGGTGATCGCCGTGGTGCGGTAATCAGCACTCTGTGACAGTGTTAATGCGATCTTAAAGGACACAATGGTTTCTTACTCAGGTGAAAACTTAATGTTGGACTTGATGGCCATTCTGTCATAGGCCGATATATTTCTCAAAAGTCATATGGTGTAGGTCGATGCGGCGGGGAAGCATTGTATTTATGCGTGCGATAAGGCAATTGGTCAGTGGCTGACCTTCCTCTTATGGCTGGTGGTTTACTCCGTCCAACCCCGTATGGATGGAGTTGTTGTGGCTGAGGAATAAAGAGGATCTAGATCCAAGCGGCAATACTGTGGCATCATGGTTCTTTTAACATCGAGAAGTCATGTTTCATCTCTATGTTTTCATATCTATGTTAAATGTGTACCCACAAGGCTCATCACCCTAAATTCTTTACTACCTAAATCACAGCGGGCAATTCCGCTTGCGCGATCCCCATGTAAATGTCAAGTCGCCCACCCATATTAAGGTTAATGTAAGTGCTAAACAGTTCTACTTTAAGACCAAGATCAATTAGCAGAGGATTACTTTTTATCAGTAGTATTTTTCTTATAATCTAATACGAAAGTATTGCTCTGGACAGACTTGGTCAAAGGATAGGATTCTTGGCAATAGCCTCTAGTAAATTTAAGCCATACAGATCGCAAAAGAGTATGTAGACGACGTCATATTCAAGGCAAAATCTGTCAAGTTATGCGAACCACCGGCATATAACACAGCATGCCTGCGCCATTGTGAGAGACAAATTCTCAGAGCCCAAATCTACATGATGATGCCAAAATTCGAAACCACCATGATGCGAACTGATGAAGAGTTCAAGGTCACCAACATTGATGTCGCTTTTGCAACAATAGGATTCTTAACGATACAAGTCTTTGGATGCACTTTTTCGGGTGCCCTGATCTATTTTTTCTTCAATGCAGTAATAGAAGGCTCCGTCGAGGGAATGATACTCGACTATAGTGATGATAAGAAGAGACGGGAAATAACAACTGCACTGGACTTTGTAAGTTCAATTTTGTTTTATGACCGGCTTCAGATAGCCAATGCTACAATTTCTCTTGAGTTTGTTGGGTAATGTAGGAAACAACAGTGGAATTCATGGAGTCCATTTAATCATTGGGATATTGATGTCATAATTTTCTTGGGGAGTTTTTGGCAATCGAGGAAGCAATATTACGAGTTTCCCAGCCGATCCAGTATCCCACAATCGATTAAATTAGTACCTGGAGGCTCACTGTTTCATACCAGGTTAAATTTACACCAGCTTATATTTCTGCTGCGATGGCTGTTCATTTCATATATCGACTCTTTATGCGGAGTTTGAAAAAAGACCTGGGTCGATTTATTCGTGTTGTTTTGAACCTTGTCTGGATAGGAATGCTTCTCGGAATCCTTTTTTCTTTCCGCGTGGAGCATCTGTTGAAGAGAGCTAGGAATGAGCTCCCAGCAGAACCATGGTGAACCAAAATCAATCTGATGCTTTATTGTCGAGGAATTTAAGTCTGGAAATTGCGAACTTCTGAGGAGATGGTAAATTGAAACATACTTGCATCGTGTTTCAAATATTACTTGTCGCGGTTTTTAACACAGTATGGGCATGAAATGCATACATGCAGAAATTTTCTTTTGTTCAAAATATTATTCGAATCTTTGAATATTGGCTTCTATTTTTGCCTTTCAATAACTCTCTCATTGGGCCACACCTGCGCCTATGAATCCAACGTCGATTTTTGTTCAATTGGCTGAATGGTTATCAAAACTGGCCAGGTCCATCCAAAGCCAAGATAGCAAAATGACCTCCAACTCTGCAGAAGTCCACGTATTAGCATCTAAACTAGAAACTTTGCTAATAAAGACTTACACTGGCCTATTCCTCCAACTATCATAACCTCCTACGAGATCACCTGAGCCCCCAATCAGGCCTCCACTTCCAGGAACAGCATACCAGCGATCACTAAAGGGAGCTGTGTTCAACCCATTCGTCAAAAAGGCCCAAATATTGTTAATGAATAAATCTCTTGTGCTATCATTATCACCAGGCGATGCTGCAGCCGCCCAGCTCGTCCAGAAAGTCGAACTCCAGTCGACTCGGCTATCAAGTGGAACTCCCGCTTCGCCCTGGATAGTTGGATAATAGTCTGCAAGCATGGAAAATGCTCCGGAAGGGAAAGTTTCCAAACCAAAGATAATATCAGGGTATACGTTGAAGACGACAGCATAGTCCGTGTCGCTAGCAAACTCGACGTCGGTTCCATACTGAAGCATGAAATGTGTCTTCGAAGAATCCAGAGCAAGACCGTTGGTGTAAAGCTCGTCAGCAAAGCTTACACCGGTACTTGAATACGATGTATCATTGAACAAGACTCCATAGGCGTTGAGTGCAATAGCTGCTTTGATAGCCAGGTTGGTTTGGTTTGCAAGTGCCCCACAGCAGTCATTGGTAGCTAGTTGGACTGGTTCATCGAGACCGTCGCTACTGAGATAATCCGCATACTTTTGGAAGATTGACTGATATTTACTCCCCCAGTCATAGTTGCTAGTTGCCGTTATGTATGCATACGCCAGGAGTATGATGTTACCTGATTCTTCCACTGGCATGTCCTCCTCTACTTGATCGTCATGCCCGGTCGCATTTGGATAGTGCGTTCCAATGTCATGGATTGCAAATGCCTATACGGTCAACATTCTGCTTTTAAATTCAAATTTGCCATTACTCACTTGTGTCCAAGAACCACTTTCTGTGTACTGGAGAACCGGCTCTAAGAGCAAGCGGATGTACTCAGGTGCAATAACATAGAAAATCGGGAAAGCTGGAAAGATTACATCCAGTGTGTTGACATTTCCATCGCTCGAAATTTCCTTCATGAAAGCCATCACATCGCTCGTATCAAGCGTGTCATTTGGAATGGTTAATTCGGTACCACCAAACGCCTGACGTGGCGTCAAAGTAAGGATATCGGAGTAGTTTGTACCAGCTGATGCCGTTGCCTTCTGTTCCAACGAGGCGTCAAAAGTCAAGGATTCGGAGTAAGCGGCTGAATAATCGCTCAAGAAATAAGATACTGCAGAAGCAGTATCTGGATATGTCGCTCGATAATACCCCGTTCTTGCATTTCCAAGATAATTGATGGCCTGTTCTCGGACGTAGCCTATCGCGAAGTTAATAGATGCCGATGAAGTCTGGCCGAGATCATAAGCCAGGGCTACAACGTCTTCAGAGCCGAAAGTACTGGTGTTTCCGCTGAGGCTTCCTGAACTTGCGAAACTGTCTCGCACTGTGGTTGCAGCGCCGGATGCAGATGATACCGTATTTGCTGAATCTGCGGCCGCTGCCAGTACTGTCTCTCCCCACAAGGCTTGGCTCAACGTAGTCTCAGAATATGTCGCGGCACCCGCAACAGAGAGTTGAAATAGCGTCAAGTTGCCAGACATAGTCAGCTGAGAAACAGTACTCCCTGACTGTCCAGTCCATAATTCATCTATATCAGAGTAGATCTGGATGTCATGTGCTTCAGAGCTGGAGGCAGAGATTGTAACATAGCTGAAAGGCAATGATTGGCGAAGATAGTTAGTTGGTGAGACAGGAGAGAAAAAGTCAATAGTGAAAGTCACCGACCCTGCGGTTAGTCCAAAGATGGAATGAGTTGATGAGTAGGTGGCGCTATTGACTGACGCCTCAACCGCTGAGTCCACGGAGCCTGGCACTCCGAAAAGCTTGTATGTAGTTCCATCTACCCGCGCTAATATGCCCAAAGAAAGATCTTGGCCTTTCCAAAACTGAGGCGTGGCCGTTGGTAGATTTGCTACCTGGTCGCCAGGAAGCCATACTACAATAGTGCATGAGTCATGGTTGCAAAATGGAAAAGATCTCGTGTATCTGGCTTACAAGACAAGTACGGGTTTCTAACAGCTAAAGGATAGCTTGGAGCGTGGATGGGGCTATAAGTTGGTGTCGCAACGACAGTTTCATACGCACCCAGAAGAAATTGTACAAAAGAATGCTTCAATGAGAGCTGCATGATGTATGTAATAGTTTGGAATTAAAATATACAATGAGACCAACAAATAAGGGGGACAGCAGAGTTTCCGTCTGATATATCAAGCGTTCCTGGCTTGCTGGAAAAGTCGGCGCCATTCGCTTATATTCATCCAGCCTGCATTGCAGTTTCCACAGTGACAACTGAGCGTGCAGGCTATTGTAGATCTCGTATAGGACCCGTGAAGCTAGGTGACATTGTCCTACGCCGTCAGGTCACATCAGGCTTAAGTCTCCCGACGTCTGATTTGTTCACTTTGCATCAGACGAGCACGCGTGGTCGACAGCTGACCCTTGCGCGCATGCGCAACTGAAATGGTGTGTTGGTCCAAGAACGAACCCCGCCTTGCTTGCTTACCATAGTCTTTCATTTGTTGTATAAACCGATTCACTTCCACACTTCTGATATTATGTCAAAGCTCCAGTTAGGTTACTGTGGAGAAGTTGTGGGTATTTTTAAGGCTGGGGTACCTTACTGGTCGTGTCGAGCGGAGCGAATAGCAACATCTTACGTGAAAAGACGCAAGACGCTAATAATGACGCAAAACACCGCATGCCTTAGCAATGGATGTATGTCTCTAGCACTTACATGAGAATTCCACAGCTTTAGCGAAACAACAATGCCGGCTTGGGTGGATACATGGGCTCGGGACTTTTGTACATATATACTGATCCACGATCTGCGCTAGGCATTCCCTAAGATCCATTTATAATAACGGCACTTGTCGATTGTCTTGTCCGCGATACTGGTCTGGATGTTGATACTGACTCTGAGTACCATCGCCACTATGCTTGAACATCCGAGTTCTCATCCCAGAAATGTAAAGACTTCCTGCGTCTTTGCCCTTCTTAGTGATTTCAAATTCTTCGACACTTTTCCCTGAGAAGATAAGGGTATCGGCATCGATCATGCAAAAGTCATCGTAGATGCCTGAGCTGACCTTCCCTTGTTTCTTGACCACAGTGAGCCTCCACATTTCTATGCTTGAATCGTCAACATCGCGATAAACTCCTGTCGGAAGAAGTCGAGCTTCCCATGTACTTTTATCGTCGGACATGGCTTTTAACTTCCCATAAATTGGTAGAAAATTTGTGCCATTGGAGATCCAATCTGTAATAAGAATCCCTGGGCCGTGATCATCTACTTCCAGAGAAAGAGACCAATTTGAAGGAGTAGAAAGGTCGCCAGCAGCAGACCAATGCCCAGCATAGATCTTCCGAGCTTCCCTCCTCATTTGTACTTCGATAGTTGACACTACGTTTAAGTGTAATCTTTCTAGCAATTCCAGCAGTGCTCCAGCATCACCAGCGACCAAGATGCTAATACCAAGGCCAAATTCTGGTACGATTGCTATGCTGGAGAAATATCCGGGTAATGAACCGCCTTTAGTGACAACATCTATTCCTCTCCCATCCGGTGTCAATTTTGTTGAACGCAGCATCTCCCATGGCATCTAGAGAAGTTTTAGGGTGGTCCCTTCATAGCCTTTGAATTTTAACTTACTCCATATGCAGAATTAGTTCCACCTGTCCAGGAATGTGGCTTCATCCATGAATTTATCACGGCTTGAGGCAGGAGCTGGGCAGTGAGTATAGAGCGAAGATACTTGGAAAAGTCATTCGTGGTGCAATAGATACCCCCGGAGCTGGTCACGACATCAGATGAAGCTTTAGTACTGTTAAATGACAGGAAACTTACGGCGTATCCGCTCCCAGTTCAACTGCCCAAGCATGGTGACCGTAAGGGATGATGCCTTCGGCATCTTTTGGCTTGGAAGTCCCAGTATGATTCATACCTAAAGGCCTAAGTATAAACGATGAAATAACGTCTGAGAATGATTTGTTCGTGGCCCTTTCAAGGACCTGTCCAAGCAGAGAAAAGCCAACATTGGAATATGTTGAACGATCATTTGGTTCAAATACTTTTGGCTTAGACCTAGCAACAGTAATTATTTCTGGTGAAATTGTTAGCGAGGGCCTTTTCACAATATCAGAATCAACAGAGAAATTACCTGAACCTTTACAAGGTCTGTCATATATATTTTTCATACACGGTACTTCAAAATTTTCCTCAATAGGTGGGAACCCATAAGCTACGAAATCTTCCGGGGCTTTTATAAAATCTGGCCAGAGCTCCTTATTTGCTACGAGATCTGATATGCTAGCTAACGTTGTATAGCGAGTCAGCATGATTTCAGTCCCTAAGAATGCATCTACTTACTTCCTCTATATATTCCACTCAACTGGCTCATCAAAGAACGAACGGTTATCTGGTCCCACTGCACGAATGGCCATCCCTTCTCCCCTTCCATCAACTCTGGAAGCCATTTCGTAACTGGATCATCGAGTGCAATACTCTTTTCCAACAAAATAGCATAGGCTGTAAAGCTCTTTGAAATACTCGCCACTCTGAATGCAGTATCACCTGAGACCTCGGAGGGCTCTGAATCCGTATACTTTCCAAGTAGCGGGGCAGTATGATAATGCTCCCATATGGTTTCATTGCGTGTAGTGACCTGTACGGCAAATGAAGTGGTGCTTGCATTCCATCCGTCCGGGCCTAAGAGCATAGCATCCATCAAATCATCGAGCTTCTCTCCAATTGCCCCGAAGTTGCCGGCATCAAGAATGCGATCTACTGTCGGCCAGGCAGGGCCGGGCGCGTAGCACTCTCCAGCCACGGTCCTCAAGAAGGCAAGGGCATAGAAGCCGTATAAAAAGATCATGTTGGGCCTTCACGCAGCAGATTAAACACACTTGAATGAGAACCTTTGTTTACTGTCGTTGCTGCACGACGGATTCGAATCATGTCATTCAAGCATCGGTACAATATTACGCCGTCTTTCAATCTAGCGAGTAAATGGAAGCAGCCAGGTAGCCCTCGAGGATTTGCAGTGGTTGTCACAACCGATAGCCTACTATAAGATTCTGTGGATTCCACCTCAACTCTACTATTCAATCGCTTTGATGAGCTATGGCACTGCGTTTCCTGTTCTTGAGTAAGTTATTAAATTCAGTAGAAGAATTACGAACCTGATATTTGGATACATGGATTACAATTAAGAAATCGCGTCGCTGCGGCAATTGATAGTTCGAGTTGTTTTAAATTGTAACATTACTCGGGGTTGTAAAAAACTGCCTTACAGCTTTCCCTCATCTGCAGAAATGAATGATACGGTTTTCTATAATAAAGTCTTCGCCAACGATGGCGGCAATCGCCGTTGAACTGCCCATATCAGTTCATCCCACTTTTGCGTTGACCACTTGCTTATCCTGGTCATCTACCTATCTTAAGGAATTTCATCAGCGACCTGGTATCAGAGGAGACCATTTCCCCATTAGAGAATTTTCGTGTGCAACCTTTGAGGCACGAAAGACTGTTGCGCGGCATAGGCGAGAGGCTGTTCTTGGCTATACTTTACTACAATGGCCGCTATTGAGATCCTGCTAGCATGCTTGGCCTTGGTGCTCTTAATACTGACATTGTGGAAGTCTGCAACGACTCAAAAACCACCGGTAAGTCTTATCAGCTCATAAAGCCTTAGGAGTTTCTTGGAAGAATATAGAAAATTTTCCAAACATCAATCTTCCTGTATAGATTTACATTCATTGAATCTGTCACATCAATTATCAATAAACTAATTTCTGGTTCAACCAGAAACCCATATCAACAAGCGCACATGATGGTACCGAAACGAAACGAAAGATAGAGGTGCCATACCCAGAAATCGAGCCTCTCCCAGAATTTCATTGGGAAGACACTTTGCCGTTGAAGATTCGCCCTTTCAGACCAAAATACTATCTCACAATGGGTATTTATGACTTTCTCGATCAAAAGACGAAGACTAAAGTACCATAGCACTTTCCAAGTCTCATGCCTCTGAATTGATAGAGATAGATAACAAGTATCTCGAACGAGTCAACCTTCGGAAGCGACTCCTTAACGAAGAAAGAGAGACGTGCCTAGCTGCTTTGGATAGCTCCAAACCCGCCGTGGATGAGTTCTATACTTGGATGATCGGAACATATCTACCAACCAGATACCCACTTTTGTTCAAGATCTCAAATATCTCGAGGCTTCTCAATACCGCGACAGGGGAGCTGATACCACTAGATCCTCCTTCAACACCGGTCGCAGCTCTGGAAATTCTTGGAAGAACAATTGAAGACGATCTTAATTTCTTGTTGCCGGCCGATGATGGTGATGGGTATTCCTTACATGGGACCGTAGCTTGCTTTGTGAATGGTTTTAGTATGGCGAAGCTATTGAATGTCAAGCTGAGAGATATCCACAAGCCCGTGCCTTCATACAAAGAAAAGCTTGAGCTGAGTATGGACCGCTTTTTTGAGCGGTTGGAGGTTGGTACCTTCGTAAAGCGTGCAAATGTATGTCCTATTCAAGCTGTGTGAAATGCTTAAGACTGACTTGTCGACTAGTGGGCTATGAATCTGTCATCAGACCTTTTCTCGACAAGTGGGAAACACAACCATGAAGATCAGGACGACAACGACTTACCACAAGACAGTGATCCTAGCAAGGTATCCCTCCCAACCAGTCATATTAGTACGAGGAGTCACACTAAGCAAAAAACTAGACATACTTGCGTTGTGAACGACAAGTTCTGCACAGGCTGCCAAAGACTAAAGCACTTCTGTTGTCAACCAGAACCTATCAATATCCACTATCCGATATTAAGGCCGAAGGCTTGGGCCCAGAACTAGTTGAAGCAATTGACGGCTTGAAGAAGGGAAACGCACCGGGAATCCACTTTTATAAGAGAGCTACGATCTGGAGTGAAAGTATAAAGAGTTATTTGAAAGACTAGAATTTCATATATACCGTAGAGAGAGTCGGTAGATGGTCATCATCTTCAAAAATTAGAATCGGGATCTTTAGAGCCGCCTTAGCGCTTGCTTGATTCTAGCATGCGACGTTGCGAATTGCAGGATGTAATCATCTTCGGTTTTTTTTCCTAAGAAAGGAAGTAAGCCCTTAGAATTACCCAGCGGTTCTGGTGTGTTTATGCCGATATTCCTAAGATTTGCTGTCTGGATAGATTTTGGGGGTCTGGGTAAGCGAGAAATATTTAATCATTTACGGTAGTAAGCGATGTATACAATATTACAGCTCCAATCCTCACTCAAGTTGATTTGGTAATACTTAGTTCAGCCAGCGATGATATACCTTGGGACTCTACTACCCTCTTGAAGCTATGATTGGTTATTACCAAACATAGCTCTACAATGCGGGGGTTTCAAATTATTCGCTCCTGCGGGGCTGTAGCTCAACAAATACTTCTCGTCGACTATGGTCATAACATGCCGGTTAGTAGTTTCATAGCGGAGATCCATACGAGAACTCCTAACCAGAGCCACACTTGCTACATAATTGTAATTTGAACCAACCGGCTTTCTAAGATCCGAAATCTTGCGATAGATAACTGAACTGCGCATCAGCTGATCAATATCCTGACCAAGAAATGGGTTGATATCTCAAGTATGCCAGACCTGCGGATTTCTGAACCAAGCGGTCCAATGATTCGAAAGAAATCTTGAATAGCGCACCGTTTGTCATGAATACTGCAGCAGCCACAGCCTAGAAAGGAAAGCAATCCGTAGAAAGTGATTACCGTCTCCCTTGGCAATTGAGAGGCTTCCCCGCTTACCCCACGCTGCAGCTCATTTACCCCGTCCAAACTTGAATGCGGGGGACATTTAATAGCATTGCTCTGGAACCTGAGAAAGTGACTTTCTTAGTACCTGGTATTTTATTCTCGTTGCTATTGTGACAAGAGTTCGAAAGCGTTTTCATTCCTTATAACGGAGTGCTAGTGTTTTGCAATACAGGAGTTACCGTTTCCAGATCCACCATGGCTAGACCTAGAGCCCTGAAGATACGTGATGATCGACGTACCAAAGCAGCAGATCTTACTCTGCGGGAATCAATATTTCCACTGTGCTTGGTTACTGTCCTTTTTTTCCTCTGGGGCTTTTCCTATGGCTTGTTAGATACGCTTAATAAACACTTCCAAAACACGCTTCACATCACTATAGCAAGATCTTCGGGGTTACAGGCCGCTTACTTTGGGTAAGAATCTACTTCATAAGCGTCTTTCTCTCTCTCTCTCTCTTTCTTATATATCTATATATTCTATAGGTCTGGGCTGACTGGATTACTTTCATAGAGCTTATCCGTTAGCTTCGCTAGGGCATGCAAATTGGATTCTCCGGCACTATGGCTACAAAATGGTTTTCATCTGGGGTCTTTGTCTGTACGGTGTTGGAGCTTTAATCGCCTGGCCATGCATTGTGTACCGATCCTTCGGCGGGTTCTGTGCGGCAATTTTCATCATCGGCAATGGCTTGGGCTCACTTGAGACAGCGGCCAACCCTTATATCACAGTCTGCGGGCCTCCTCGCTACTCGGAAATCCGCATCAACACTTCCCAAGCCTTCAATGGAATTGGCACTGTCGTTGCTCCCGTTCTCGGGAGCTACGTATTCTTCTTGAAAACAGGTGAAGATGCTAAAGCCTTGCGGAACGTACAATGGGTCTACCTCGCAATCGCCATCTTTGTGTTTCTGCTCGCCGGTGTCTTCTTCTTTGCAAATATCCCCGAGATTACTGATGCGGACATGGAGTATCAGGCAACAGAGACGCACGGTGATCTTTCAGTTAAGCCTTTCAGAAAACAGTATCGATTATTTCATGCGTAAGTTTCCTTGGTCCATTATTGTAGTCTGACACTATTTGATTCCTCAATTCTCTTGCGTCTACATTGCAGCGCGATCAGACTAAAAGAAAATAGTGCCTTCGCTCAGTTTTGCTATACTGGATCCCAAGTAGCAATAGCGAGTTACTTTATCAACTACGTGGTACAAACTCGGCCGAATACAGACTCAGCACTTGCAGCTAAGTTCTTAGCTGGAGCTCAGGGTACATTTGCACTTGGAAGATTTGTAGGTGTAGGACTCATGAAGTATATCAAGGCTCGTTACGTCTTTCTTGGTGAGTCAATGCAACTCTATTTTTTTCCTCTATCGGACTGTGAGTGAGCACTAACATGCCTGTAACTATAGTCTATCTTACCTGCTGCATCATATTTATCGCGCCAAGCATCACGCAACGAGGTAGCACGGGCATGGCAATGCTCTATATAACACTCTTCTTTGAAAGCATCTGCTTCCCAACAATCGTAGCCTTAGGTAAGCCATAAGAATCATACCTTGACAAACTACAACCACTAAGCCACAAACTTAGGTATGCGCGGACTCGGCAAATATTCCAAGAAAGGGTCCGGATACATTGTTGCTGGAGTATCAGGAGGAGCCTGTATTCCGCCTCTTTTGGGAGCAGCCGCCGATGCAAATAATAAAAATGTCGCTCTGGCTATGGTTGTTCCTTTAATGTTTTTTGTTGCGGCAGAGAGCTATGCTCTAGCGGTGAACTTTGTACCTGCGTATCGAGACGTTGCGGATAAGTTTGCCACGACCGATATTGGGCTTCGAGATGCAGGCACTATAGATGAAGAGAGTAGTCCTGGGGCTGTTGCTGGGGATGAGAAGATTCCAGGAGTACAGCATGATGAAGCAGCTGCAACAACAAAGGTCTGAGGGAGCTGGGGGCTGCAATGTTCTTAGAGTGATAAGTATGTAGATTCCGTGATCATCACCTGCATGATGTCTCTGCCACTAAATCACTAGTCGGGTAGAACCTTGGAAAATACCGTAATTTCTGCACTAGGCGTAACCCTCGAAACCGCGGGGTATGGTCGGAGTGCTCTTGCTCTTGGTCTCTGGATTTGTTCGAGGAATCTTACTGTTGTCGGCTCAGCGACTGAACATATCTGAGAAATTATTACGTTCCTGTATTTGATATACTCCAAATAGTCATGATTTCAAACGGAAGAGTGTTTTTAAATACATGAGCATGGATTAATTTGGTGCGCAGCCCTATCATTTACATCAAAGCCCCAACTAAAGGTAGGTCCATGAGTTCTCTCAACGCCCAGGCCATCTTGTCCTCGCTATCATATTTAAAGGGACTACCAGTATTTGAGACTTTTCCTTCCTTCGCAATACCAAAAGGTATCATGTCACCTTCACAAATGGTCCCATTCGTTGGCAGTGTGCCATTCTGGAAGTAAGCCAATCTATGCTGCGCTGTACATTCGGAAGGGCATGCCAATGACGTGTGCTATATAAAAAATTGATTCAGTCTTGTTCTGTCCTAAAATTGGAGTCAGATATTAGGAAATTAACTCACACCATAAGAATTCTGAATCAATACCGATGAGCCCGGGAAGAAGCTCGAGTCGTACACTGCACTCGTTAATGGCGTAATATTGTCGGCAATATTTGCTATGAATAGTATTGGATAGCTTGTGTTTTGGTTGAATGGACCTGTTTTGAATCAGGGCTTGCACTTCTGCTGGTGGATGTGTTAAGAGGGAGGTTTGACAAACCGACAAAGTTCCATTTAGCTCGCGATTTCCAACCGGCACACTGTCAACTCAGTAAAGAACACTAGGGGAACTTTTGTGTGTAAGTACATACCGCTAGTCTGGTTCCAAACATAACAGGTGCAGATATTGGACTCTTCTCTCGCAAGGCGATTTCGTAATTCTCTATTGCCTCAAGACTGTCTCTATCGGGATCTGTGTCACCTTCACTACACTTCACATAAGTAGCCGCATCCTCGTTTCCGACAGCGTCTATTAGCCATCCTGGTTGCTGGCCCCCACAACTTGATGAGTCGCATGAGCAAGAGAAGCTCGGTTGGCGGTATCCTCTCTTAATTGTGATCTCAAGGAATGGCAAGCCATCCCCTTCTTCAAGTGCTGCAAGTGCCGTGGCGAGAGAAGAGAAGAAGAAAAGAGGCTGGTAAAGAGAGTATATTACAGCAAACTTGACATCTGAATAAGTGATGATCTCTGGGCCAGTGAGTCCAATATCTAGCATTCGCGTAGTTGGGGCACTTTCTGAGGGTAGAACTTGCAAAGGATATTTCCTCAGCTTGGAATATAGGCTCTCTAGTCGTTGCTGAATAAGGGTTGGGGTTGAGGAGTAGAAATCGCATTTTTCAGGGCCTGCTTGATGGCACAGGTCGAAGAAAGCCTCCATGATATGATCTGTGCTGTCCGTATAGTGGATCCCAGTGCCATTGTACCACTCTGAGTAATTGACGTTTCCTACCAGCAAGAATTAATACGGCGCTTGGGAAGATTGGAGGACTGGTCATACCGTCATTCACCATTCTCTCAATTCTGTCCGGAAACATAGCAGCGAAAGTTCCTCCAAGAAGTGTGCCGTAGCTAAGTCCCAAATATCGCAATTTCTCATATCCAGTCTGCTCTAAGATGGCGAGCATGTCTCTAGCCACTGAAGCTGTACCAACAAACCTGGCCAGATCGCCAAGTTTAGCCTCGCAATTCTTGGACTCTAGGCTATGCTTTGCGTAGAGGTCATAGATCATACCAGGGTGTGAGTCTACAAGGCCAATTTTTTGGATACCCCATATTCGAGCCTCCTGTGGCTCCGACCAGCAATGTGCTGATGGAGTTGTAGCACCAACTGTCGTTGTTAGCTTTCTGAAAAAACAATAGTGAGGAGTCCCTACTTCCTCTTGGATCAAAACCAATAATATCCTACAAACAAGTCAGAAAACGAGAGTATTTCGAAATCTTGCAAAGACATACATGATTCTCGCCAACAGCAATTTGAAGCGCCTTCCACTGCGTCTTCACCGTAGCAACACCAGAACCACCGGGACCACCAGGGTTGATAAAAAGAGGGCCTTTGTAGTTCTCCTGGGAAGTAGCATTCTTTCTAATCACTGCCACTGCCACTGTGGATTTGTTTGAGATATCGAGCCAATCTAGGGGTAACTGAAGTCTAGCACATTCGAGCTCATCATAACAGCTAGTCCACTTCAGTTCTGGCGATGGAGTGATCTGGGCACACTTTTAGCATGGGTCTTCGATGAATCAGGAAGAGAGTAGAAGGTATACCGATTCCCAAGACCATGCGATTTGTTCTCTGGATATAGGTAAATTAGGCTGCTTCCGCGCAAAAGCTTGACTCAGATATAGGTATGCAGCAACAAGAACAAGCACTAATGCTTTGGCAGGAGCGATTGATTTTCTCTCCAATAAATATCTTCTACCCTTAACTCCTTGGTGCTCAAGTATTTCCCTTGAAGCTGTGCCGTATTGCGACCTCTTGGGGTCCGATGATACGCAGCCAGTCGAAGCCATTTTATAGTGGGGTGAAAACTCCTTCTGCCGTTCAGACGCGACCTATGTCACAGATAATATTATGAGGAAGCCGAATGTTTTTGGGTTAAATATCGAGTAAATACAAAAGCAGTCATTTGAGAAGGTCGTTTGAACTTTTCATTACTTTGTGAGTTGCTTCTGGCAGGATAGGGAAGTGATATCAGGTAGGTTTCTCGCTTGTATTATCTGCCCTGGTCAGGGATTAGATAGCATAGTGGGGATGGTAAGCTAATTATGCTATCAGTGTCGCTTGGCTCTGACTTAAGCTTAGAACTTCAATTGCTTCGGATGGGGTATTGGGGTTGTTCCTCGTTGTAGGTAGGGAAATGAAACAAAAAATTGACGTTCCACCTCCATCTGAATACCCCAAGGCTCTGAATGGCCGGCTGTTCACCGATGTTGGGTTATAAAAATTAGAAATGCAATGGAGCAACCGCTTTTCAAAAAACCGCGCCACTTCGCCCTGGTAATTAAAAATGGACATGCACATCAAAGCTTTGTGCTCCTCTCCTCAACTCTAACCCACATGTCAGTCTGGATGAAAATTCCTCCACAGGCTGATTTGACTGGATTCATCGCGTCAACTAGAGAAAAATCAAATATCCGGAGCAGCTGAAACAAACTATAGTCAGTGAAGTCCTTCCGCCATCTCGAGCTGACACTTGCTTACCTCCACGAAGATTTTATTAAGTTCCATTTTTGCCACAGGCTCTCCAAGGCATTGCCACTTTCCATACGCAAATACCAGGCCCATAGTTCCTGTCATGGCTTGCAGCCTTTCCGGGTTGACTTCTAACCACCTGTTATTGTCAGCGTGAGCATGCTATGTGCTTCATGAATTAGCCCTTACCTTTCGGGTCGGAAAACATCGGCATCTGAGCCCCAGAACGTTTTATTCCTCTGCACACCAATCGAACTGAATCCAATATCTGTTCCGCCAGGAATTGCCATGCCGTTAATAATATCTCCTTGGGGTGGCACAGTCTTCAGCAATAGTCCGGCAACTGGAGGCCAATACCGAATTCCCTCCTTGATGACGGCTTGCAAATATGGTAGTTTCCGGGCTTCGCTATCAGAAATGATTCTATCTTTTGGCAGCGAAGCACTAGCAATTTCTTCTCGAAGTCGATTCAGGATGCGAAAGTTGCTGAGAATATTAAGAATTGTCATCCTCATAGTGGTAGCAGAAGTGTCAGAGCCCGCTAGTACTTGAAGTAGTACTTCAGACTCGGCTTCCTCTTTTGTCAAGCCATGTGCAATGAACGAGCCCAGCATATCTTTTCCGACCTTCTTATTTTCTCCGAATCTTTCCCCAACAACTGTTTCAGCGATTCCGATCAACTTGCCCAGTCCGAGGGTATCCTTCGCCGAGGGCATCATACTTCTAAAGATCGGTGATTGTAAGACCTTTACCAGACTGGGAAACGTGGCGATAGCTTGCATGGGAATAGCTTGCTCGTGGATGGTCTTGATATAATTGAATCGGTCAGTATCTGTAGTTATGAATCCAAAGCGTTTGCCAAATGCAATATCTTTCAGCAGTCAGCAGTAGTCACTAGAGTCGAGGATATACAAACCTGATATGATGTCAAGAGTAAAGAAACTTATCTTCTCGGCGAAATCCATTGGTCGATATTTGGATTCGTCAGAGAGATATTTCTCTCTGATCAGGTCGATGAAGGCATGGATATTGTTATCGATCTTTTCTTCCAATCCTTCCGTCTCCCTGCCCGAGTAACCAGGCGTCATTCGGGCCCTTAAAGCATTGTGTGTCTTATCATCAATCTGCGAGACGAGATTTTCACGACGAGGATCGAAACGGAATGCCTTGTACCAGATAGAGCGTGTGTAAGGGCCCCTCGCTGCATGGGCCCTTCGAAATATATCAGGATCGTTTGACAACAGAATTTTTGGGGCTATTCTTGCAAAACCATCATGCTTTTCAACTGTTTCATAGAATATCTCGTGCATTTTACCAGACGCGTGGGCACGAAATAACCATATCTTGGAGAATCCAGTCATGAACGGACCTGGTATGTGTCTGAACTGATACCAGGTACGGACAGCTGAAGCGATCCATACTGCTATGCAAGCACCAACAAAATACACAGCCAACTTCTTGAAATCGAGCTCTGATGCAGTCGAGTAGTTAGCCATTTTGCGACAATTCTCACTGGATGCGCATAAAGCGAATCAAAGGCTGCAAGAATACTATAACAGCGAAGCGATATTTTTAAAGAACAATGTTGTTGAACAAAGACCTGGCACTACCTGGTTCCCGTGTCTTCTTATCTTCGAGGACAAAGCCTGGTCAATATTCGTGTCTCAATCGCCATCATGCACGTTTTTCTAGCAGCTTCCCAAGGTCCAGGTTTGCTTGCTCCAGCACTTGCTATTAATCTGGATACCGAGCCAGTTGGAATGCTCTGTGCCTCTCGTGAGGGGCATAATCCTTGTAAGTTGCAGCGGATTGCTGCCCCAAGACGCAGAGGCCCTGCAAGGTTGCCATGAAGAGCAGCTGGCTACAGATAGACTCCACCAGCACCCGAGGTTCTCATCAGAAATCCATGAGCGGTGACTGGAGAGCCACCCACAGCGGGAAGCCGTCTCAGGAGAATGGCTTGCCGATGATGAATGATGAGTGGTTCATCCCAGACAGAAAGAGAACGCCGAAGAAAAAAGCAATTATACCTGGTCGAATAGACAGGAGTTCGAAATATGTGTCACGTGCTCATATTTGAGCGTAGGTGGTTTATCAGAAATCTGGTCTACCGATAGGCTTTCTTCTATTAAAGACTTTGATTTCTAGATGTCTCCTCATCTTAAATTCTAAGATATCTAATTCGGAAGCAAATCTGATACAGTATTCAGACACGCTGTCTTTCCTATCATGTTCTACTCCATTGATCAGATCGTCACATCTCCCACTCCGCAAGCGCAACTAGCACAGCAACAGTGGCAGCAGCAATTCGCGCGATCGATCCACACCAGCAGCGTGATCACGTCGCTGCAGCCGTCACAGTGACCATGTTTCGAACGTGACCTATCAATATGTTCTAATTTTCAGAAGTCATGTCTACTTCTACAGATGCACAGATGATTTCTTGAAGTTTCAAATATACCATAAAATCGTTCAAATAGTCTTCCATCCCAGCGAGGACTCTCTAGTGAATAAATAAATGCTATGTTGCAGCAGATAAGCAAGCAATATATTTTTGTCTCCTACGTGTGCTACAACTCATGAACCAATAGATTCTCTGTCTCAGCTTAAGCATTCAAATTGTTCGAGAAATTATACTACTATCACTAATAAAGCTTAAGGAATCTTATCACTGTCGAGGTCAACGATTAGGTCTGATTGAGTACTTGGGGATTCAATATACGTGATTTCGTCCATATAGTTTGCGAAACTTGACACGCCTCGATGCTTATCCTCTCCTCTAAATACACTCATCCTATAGTCTTGCAGAGTTGTCTCGAGATTGTGAGTTTCCTATGCCTATGTAAATAATCTATTACTTCTCCTCTATATGTAAGAATGGTTAAGAATGCTTTTCCAATAACTTGCTACCAATTGAAGCTCTCCTCAAAATAATCGACCCCAACCTTTCCAGTTTTCAAAACACCAACTACGGCAGCTCTTGCATCGTCGGCCATCATACCAGGACCACATGCTACTACAGCTAACCCCTCTTGCCTTACATCTCTTGACATATCGTCAACCTCCTTCCTGACATCTGGACGTCCGTGGAAGACACTAAGTGCTTTTGGATATGCTGGTATTTCTTCATCATCCTTGTCAACTTCTTTTGGCCTAGTTATATATGCGGTTACAATCAACCTCTCATCATCGAGACTCCCTCTGAAATCAGTCTTGATTACTTGATCAAGGAATTCGTGCTCGCGGACCGCCCAGACAATGTGAACAGATGAGATCTTGCTAGTCGATGACAGCAGACTAGTGATGTACGAAAGTGGCATCGCTATCCCTGTTCCCCCAGCAATGAATAGGACATTCCGATACTTCTGTAATGGGAGTGTATGCCCATATGGACCTTCAATCAAAACTCGGGGCTTGGCTGGGGACTGCAGAGCCGATTCTTTGAGACGGCGAGTAAAACCGTCATATGGTCGGATGATGAACATCATTGAAGATGGGACACTTGCTTTCGATTGTCCTAGCAGGGTAGACGCCTCGCAAGAGGCGATGGGAGTGAACCCTGGGCTCCCTGGTCTTGAAACTGGTGTTGATACCCTATGTGGTGGCGTAATGGTTCCTAGGGATGGTGAAGGAGCTCTAGATTCTTCGGCGGAATCTTCATCTCCCGTGGCATAAGCCAGAGTAAAAGGATGGCTCTCCCAGAATTTACGACTGTTGAGAACGTATACATAATAAAATGCTCCAGGTTGGGGCATAAGCAGACTTTTCGTATAAGGCACTGTGAGTCGAATAATGTTGCAGTCGGAATCGTAAGATGTTACAGCTTCTGCGGTCCAAAATTTAAAGTTGAAGGACAAGATACGGAAGACTCTGAGGACTCTGTCCAAAATCCATATATATACGCAAGGCCAGATGAATCCGTTGTATTCTCCGTTAAAGATCTCCACATGGCTGGGCTTGTTAGTAAAAGCTTTGATTACTCAAGGCGCAATACTTACCACCACATTGTGACCAAAACAGCTATTGAGAGTATGATATGCAAAAACAAAAATATCTCGTAATAGTTGCGGCGTAGGCCATATACAGAGAAACAACATATGGCCACCATGGCTACAGTTGCCTATAGAGAAGTTAGAAGAGTGCAATTTGATAAAGCAATTGAAACTCCGATCGAATGACATCAAAAAATAAATTTAAAGGTCTCATTTATTTTTATGAACCAAATACGAAACTTTTATCGATTTGGCCATTCATATAAATCAAATTTAAACAATTTTATGATAGTTATTCGTATTTGTTGACGAATATTCGATAGAGACCTGAGATTTTGACTTACAAACTCTCCATTGAAGAAGTAGCGTCTGCTTAAGAACTTCATAAAATACGGCCAACCGCCATCTAGATACCTTTTAAATTATATTCAACTACTGGAAATGAGTAGACATACCTCTGAAGATAATAATAGTATATACCAGCGAATGAACAACTGCTTCTATAGTCGATACTCTGGCTACCCAGCGATGGAAATTGTTATAGGTTGCGAAATCCCATCCAGTCATCCAGAGCAACACATTGTTTCTGGTCCCGAATAGCCAGATGAGCGGCATATTGGCAAGTGATATGATACCAGTCCGATCAGCTATATAACGACAATACTGCTTGAACACCTCTGGCCAACTGATACGCTATTTAGTGATCGTTGTTACAGGACAGTATTTGTACTTACTACAGATTGTCAGGGAATACATGGTACGCTGACGAACACAAATAAATGTTCATGGCTACAAATGCTGCGATGGTCATGCTCTGGATCCTAGGTGGTATGGTGCACCATCCGATACTTTGTGAGCATCTGTAGCCAAAGGTTGCAGGAACCATTATATATTGCTTAAACGATGTATTGGCCAGGTTTAAAAGCCCTGTTTTGGTTCGCCTTGAAGGCATACTGTGGCCGTCTTCTCCGTTGGGTACAGCCTCCCATTGCACTCCCTGTTTTTGCAGACTCGTAAAGAGCGCTATCAAGCGAACAGACATGCCAATAGTGACTACTACAAACCAAAAAGTGAACATGGCAAATCTAGAGGAGTAGAATTAGCTTGAGACCCCTTCACGTAGTTTGAAGAGCTACAGTACCCATATTCTATATGTGTTTTTGATTCGAAATATGCCGCCGCCTTGCCAAAGGTTAGTCGTCAGGTGACCTTCATAGAGCATCATTAGGAAGAACGAAATTAACTGACAAGGGTATCATATGCCAGCTGGAAAAGCTTCTCCGATAGTATCACGACTTCGTTGAGAACTATAGTGACTCTTCGGGCGGCTTCCTCTGGTTGGAGACGTCTCAGCTGCTTGACATCCTCGTCGGTATAGCCAGAGATAATATCGAATGGCGGTAGACTTGAGTCAAAGGCATGACAGGTCTGGTTTAGAGATTCGAGCCCCCTTAGCCGTTCGTCTTCCGAGCAGTAAATGTTTGCACAGAGGTATAACGATGAAACTCCAAGAAGACTCTCGCATGCCTTCTGTCTCCAAGACCCTGCACTCCGACCAGTGTCGTTGAACTGGACGGCCCGGAGAGCTTGTTGACAGCCCCCGAAGCAGAAATCATCTGGTCTCGCCAGAGCGAAGCATACTGGTACACCCCAGCTGAGAAATATAAGAGCGTGAGGGCGCATCGGTAATACGTATTGTATGTTTGATGCGCAGGTGGTGCACGAGGTAGGTCACAAAATGGACGAAAGGGGAAGATCTGATAAGATCGTGTCTTAGATATGGGACGAGATCTTATCAGATCATCAGACGGATCTGTGGCTCGCCGGGCCGGCTAAATCACATGAGCTAGCATGCGGCACAGAACGCTTACATACACACAAAGAAGTAAGTGAGAAGATCTGTTACATTGTTGTATAAATCGAGAGCTCTCATTTAATATCTGTAACTTTTATTCTGTGTTCTAATCTAAGAAACATCACATTCCTTGATTAAACCTACTGAAAGCGGATGCCGATATGAGACCGTCCAGGCTTTAAACTATGAACCTTGTCATAGGTGCCTCAGGCCGCAACTATCAAATCGCGTTACGCGGTTCATCATATTCACAGCAGCTTCAGTAGACAACCATGGGCCTGAGACGATGCCAGTAAATCCTGTCAAGTCATGGTCGTCGACTATACGACTTCCGAAGACGACACTCCAGTTAGTTGAGCTCTATATTCTTGTCTTCTAAAGACTAATATCTGTTTCACCCAGGCCTCGTCCCTCTCCACAGGCCCGACCAGAATATTTGAAGCGATGTACCGATGACCTCTACAGGTGGCAGAGCGAGCAACGGTCTGCCCAGAAACCATTCATTCTCCATGATGGACCACCGTATGCTAATGGTGATCTTCACGTTGGCCATGCTTTGAATAAAGTTCTGAAGGACATGGTTTGTAGAGTAAAAGTCCAGCAAGGTACGGAGACGCCTACTTCAGAATTATATAAATGATCTGGTAGAGATCCGGTCGCACAGGCATCTTTGGCTGATATTGGTTGTCCAGGCAAGAGAGTTGAGTTCCATCCAGGATGGGACTGTCATGGATTGCCAATCGAAATCAAGGCACTTGAAAAGCACCAGGAGAGCATTGAGGCTGGACAAGCCGTGGGACCGTTAGATGCCATTGGCATACGGCGCACTGCGCGTGCTCTGGCCAACAAGACAGTTAAATCGCAGATGAAAGGTTTCAAATCCTGGGCAGTTATGGCAGACTGGGATCGTGCATGGAAGACAATGGACCAGCCTTTTGAATACAGGCAGCTGGGCGTGTTCCAAGAGATGGTTGATAAGGGCCTCATATTTCGACGATACAAGCCAGTGTATTGGTCACCTTCCTCGAAATCAGCGCTTGCAGAGGCCGAACTCGAGTATAAGGAAGATCATGTGTCTACGGCGGCTTTTGTGGCATATCCACTTACAAAGTTGTCCAAGAAACTGCAACAAGCCCAAGCGGATGGTTTGTTCGAGCATGTGTCAGCACTCATTTGGACAACTACACCATGGACGCTACCGGCGAACAGAGCCATTGCCTTTCATAACGACTTGGAATACTCTATTGTTGGCTGGAATGGCCGGCATTTCATTGTGGCGAAGTCACAGCTTCCATATTTACAGAAACACTGCTTCAAGATCGGGGATGACACTTCACTTGACATTATCCTAGAATCCCTCTCAGGAACCGAGCTTACGGGCTCGCAATATATCAACAAACTTCTTGGCAACAAAGCGAAAGCTCAGCCTCTCCTGCATGCCGACTTTGTTTCTGCTGATTCTGGCTCCGGTCTCGTGCACATGGCTCCCGGTCACGGTATGGACGACTACGAATTGTGTACTCGCATGGGAATTGAAGCTGCTGCTCCTGTGGATGATCTTGGCTGTTTCACCGATGCTGCGTATCCTGATGAACCTCAAATTCTGGAGGGCAAGTCTGTTCTTGATGGAGGTAGCGTCAGTGTCATGGACCTTCTCCCTGGAGATATCCTTGCTATACATAAGTACAAGCACAAGTATCCTTACGACTGGAGGACCAAACTTCCTGTAATTGTACGAGCAACAGAACAATGGTTTGCAGATGTTGGCAGTATCAAAGACTCCGCTTTAAGGCAAGTAGAGGATGTTCAATTTATTCCTGAGACTGGGCGTTCGCGTCTAGAGAGTTTTGTCAAGGGCAGGAGTGAGTGGTGCATCTCACGACAAAGAGCTTGGGGTGTTCCGATTCCAGCTCTATACAATGAAAATGGAGCAGCAATACTCACTAGCTCGAGCGTTGCACACATCATTTCCGTCATGGAAAAACGCGGTAGTGATTCCTGGTGGACAGATGATGCAAACGATCCGGAATGGATACTTCCAGAGCTCAGGTCCGAAGGCCCTCTACGCCGTGGAACTGATACTATGGATGTATGGTTCGATAGTGGAAGTAGCTGGGCACAATATGGCGTTCAGGCGGACCTTTACCTGGAGGGGTCAGATCAGCATAGAGGTTGGTTTCAATCAAGTCTTCTGACTCACACAGCAGCTTCCGGGACGGACACCGCGCCTTACAAAACTGTAATAACGCATGGCTTCACCTTAGATCAACAAGGCAAGAAAATGTCGAAATCGTTAGGGAATGTCATTGCTCCACAGGAGATTATGGATGGCACTCTCTTGGCTGAGCAAGGCTCCAGGATTGCCGCAACCACTGGCACAAAGAGCAACAAAGCCAAATCTCAGGCTCAAGGTTCGGGACCGGACACACTCCGAATGTGGGTTGCGAGCAGCGACTACACCCGAGATGTGGTTATCTCTCCATCAGTGCTCCGAGCTACCAACGTGCTACTACTGAGATTCCGAAACACGTTGAGGATGCTTACAGGCTCTATGCATCCTATAGCACGGACCTCGCCACTGACAATATTGGACCAATTTGCCCTCGTTCAATTAAACGACGTCATGGAAGAAGTAGCAAGTGCGTATGACAAGTACGAGTTCCACAGAGGACTCAAGGCTATTGATCACTGGATTACAACACAGCTCTCCCCCTTCTACTTAGAGGCTGCCAAAGACCGCCTCTATTGTGGAGATGGGGGCGGCGTTGTGGAAGAGATTTACCATGGCTTTCTTCGCATGCTCGCACCAATTACGCCTGTTCTTGTTGAAGAAGCATGGGATCAACGACCACGCTGGATGCAGGAAACAGACTTGATGCATCCTCTTCATCGAACATTAGACGACCCAATACTTCCCGCCGAACTCACCGTTGAAGTTCAGAATCAGCTCCGTAGTGATTTGAGATGGTTGACGAATGTTAAAACCGGTATTCATGCAGCTCAAGAACAAGCCCGCAGTCAGAAGTTAATCGGAAGTTCTCTGGAATCCTCCGTCTTAGTTACTGTGCCGCCACAGGATATCAACCTTTTCGAAAAGTTCGGCACCGAAGAACTAGAAACAATGTTCGTTGTGTCGTCGCTTGAGTTCCAGACTTCATTGTTTAAACAAGACCTGAAAGCCACATGGAGCTTTGAAAGCACCTTTCAAACTCCATCTGGGGAAGGACGTGCACTAGTTCTCCCACCCAAGGCACCAAAGTGCCCTCGATGCTGGAGATATGTTGCTCCTGCTGAAGATACTCTCTGTGTAAGGTGTGATGATGTTGTTACTGAATAGCAGGAGAAAATTGCCGCATAAATTTGTCTGCTACCAAGCGCTGCTGTATTTTATATGTAAATCACTGTATATTAGTCTCCGATTTCCACTCAGACTCGATGATTGATCACTGCATGGGAAAAGCGGCCATCGAACACAAAGTATAAAACTAAAAAATATCAAGGAGAGACTCCTCACTCACTATACTGAAATTCCTGGCCAGGCTCATGTTTGGTTCACTCCATCGGGGTATTCTTAAACGATACAGGTACAGATCATAACATGAGTTCATTAATTATTCTACATACCCCTCTTTTTCAACCTTTCAATGGGTCAACCTCAACATCTACTTCAACAATCGGATCTCTCATCCGCTGTTCCTGCATCCTCTGAAAGTTTGCTTCGGCATCCATGTGACTCGCCAGTGCAGCCAAGGCAGCGCCAGCTTCTCCAAAGTCGTTCAGCCCTCTCCTCCTCTCCTCCTCCTCGTGGGTGGGAGGTAGAGATATGAAGCCTTGGTGGAACATGAAGCCAACGAACAAGCCTACAGCTCCAACAATGCTACCAACCATGGTTAATTGTTGCCAAGCTGTTGTTTCGTCGGCGCTCTTGTTCGAAAATTGGCGCATACGATCGTTTCGCCGTAATTGACCAATGATAGGAATGTTATCAGCCATGCTGGTGAAGAAGGCATTTCCTACAGTCAAAGGACTATCTCTCTCTGGTGCTTGCCATGGCAACAAATTTTTCCCGCCCGTTCTCTTCTCAGCCACCTCATTACCAAACGCATCCTGCAATTCAACCTCTCCGAAACAACTGCTTTTGTTCTGCTCAACAAAAGCGCATAAGTCCGGGAACTTGCTCGTCATCGTTTTGGCCACCCAGGGCTGTGGTAGCTTGGGTAAAAGCATCAATGATAGAAACCCTAGTGCAAGACAGTCGAGACTAGTGAACTGGTCATTTGATACAAAGAATCGCTTCTTGCCACGAAGTAATTGAAGGGGCTCGAAGAAGTTGGTTGCCAGGGCGTCCAGTCGGATTCGCGCCGCAGTTTCTGGCGTTGATGCTAAGAGATTCGACACTGTTGCTCGAGGCTTGCGCAGTGACTCGGGTATAATACTCTTTTCATCCTTGGGCACGGAATCATCCGAATCAATATCTAAGGAGGAGAGGCCAAGATGAGCCGTCCGTTCCTTAGCGACCGCTCGAATGGTCGGAGGCGTAAGGTATGGCAGTGGAAATGATTGAATCTTATTGTAGAGAGGGCGTGTAACTGCCGTGTAATTCTGCGTGGATACATAAAGGGAGAGGTCAAGGAGTGGCTGTCCGTGCGATTCGACGAAAGAGGAAAATCTGGGGTAAGGCTTGTGAGCTATTGATTGTGATTGTCTTCAACGTCACTTACGCTATACAATCTGCTGCAGCTTGTTCGGAGAGGCCGGCGTCCAAGACCCATTCCCCTGCTGAGCATTGTGCCAGGTAATGAAAGATATTTCTGAATCCGCCGATCCAGTCTTTGCCATGTCGAAGGGCGGGTAGTTCATCTACAGGCCCCGTTAATACGCGCTACAATATAAGGTATATTAGACCGGAGCAGGTGCACATACTGGTTGGACTAAGGGCTGGATTGCTGCTAGCTATCAGCTTCCATTTGCCTCGAGGAACGGCATGCTGCAGATAAGCAATTGCCGCGAGACAATGGGCATCGATCGAAGGCAGGCCAAAGGCCGGGCCCCAAACATGCAATTCGAGGGCCATAGTTCACAAGGCGACTCGATAGTTTGCTCGACTATTGGCGGGATGCAAGCAACCCTATATGCAATTCTACGGGACGTTTAATGAGGGCGTTGTCGTGCAAAAAAAAAATAAAGGTTTGTTTGGATTTGACGTCGAGCCGTCAGTGCATGAACCGCAATTCGAATTTCACAGACGCGCCTCGCGTCTGCTTCACCCATGCACGTGACCCTCGCCGTGCATCATCCTTCGGTCCCTTTTCGAGAACACCTTCCGTTCAATAGCGCTACCGTGCAGCACGGCTTGAAATGAGAGACGGCACAAAATATAGATATATTATGCACACGGCTGGCAGTAACACCTCGGTATTACTTAAGACGCCTTATATTGACTACAGACCAAAAATGGCGATATAGATTCAATATCAGTTTTGATATTGGGGCTGCGAGGCTACTGTAACACCAACCAAGGAACGAGCTCGGTTAACTTTGGGACTCCTCATCTCAAGCCGACTTGGTCGCTTTGCATGGGTAGAATGATCACATTTGCAAAAGAAATGCTTCATGCCGCAGCAGCCATTCCCTCCTTCCCAAAATCCCAGACTTCAAACGGGATCCCATATACATCATCGGTGCTGATCTATTTCCGTCTCAAGATACCGCACCAGCTTCTCAATCCAAGACACGGGCCAGAGACGAGATACCCTGGAGGCGGGTACGCTCATGTACTCCTCGTCGATCAATCACATCAGTCTGGCGACTGCAGCAAAAAAGCATGCCATGCCGTCGTCAGGCGCCGATGAACCGAAAAGCACGAGACAAGTGCTGCCCGTCAATTGCGACCGTGAAGTCCTCTATCGCGGGGTGGCACGATTTGTGTAATAACCCCAGCCCTTCTGAGCAATGTCAACTCTGAAGCACCCCTCAAATCAAGTTGCCAAGGGCGAGAACAACCTGCGCTGATCGTACGTCCAGCCCTGTCAAAGCTGTCACAAATCAGCCAGGGGAATTTCCACCAGACGGTAACGCAAGCAGCTCGTTCTGGTCTTGCTTAGCGATGAGAACGGATATGCCTTGTACTATTGGTTTTGGTGCTCAAGAGATATTCAGGGGCGGGTATTGGCGGGGTGCTAAGCTGCACCAAATAGACGAAGGCGTCAGGATTTCAGAATTTGATGATGACAGTTACGAAAGGTACTATCACTATCATCTTCTGTCTCCGCTTTATGCTCTAAGGTCATCACCGATCGATCCCATCCTTTTGCCTAGCTGTGCCTTGTTATCACCCCTCATCCAGTAAGACTTATCCATGCATATGAGCAAGAATTATCAGCACTTCTAAGACGCTGTGCCTTTTGAGCCACCACACCTCCACAACCATCGAAAGCTTATTCCCCATTCCAAGAATCCCGTTTCCTTGGAGAGGGCTAAGCCGAAAGCTCCAATTACTTAGTGTGAGAGCTCCAAAGTCAAAAATAAATACTTTTATTTTTTTCGTATTCTAGCCAAAAAAGGGTTTCGAATCCCGTTCATTGAGAGTTCAAAGCGGGCGGGCGGTTTAGACTTCGCTGTCGCTGGCAAAACTATACACATAATTACCTTGCCATATAGATACTGCTTGAAACTTAATCAGCGAGCATGTAGGCGGGGAGGGGCATGGCATGGGAGGGTGTCAAGATGCTAGCGAACAAGGGGAGGGTACGGTTCTCAACAAAGTTGCATTGGCAACGACCTCGTGATGGATTCTCTCCTCATTGTCAGCGGGTAGAAACCTTGGAACGGTATGGGGATTTTCATCCATCCCCCTCCCCCACGCCTCTAGCATACCACATCTCCTGGATAAAGGGCTAGGCAGTCAGCGCAGAGGCAATGTCGTGCTTTGATCAGCCAGTTTGCAACCACACCACGGACAGGCGGATATACAGTTGTGGCCATAAACCCTCTTACCTCATGAATATGCAACTCAAATCCAAGACTCTTACTTGCATATACGCTGACATGACAATGCGGGCCCAGTTGCGGTTATCCGAGGTTCGTACAGAGTAATAGTGGGACATGATAAGGGAAAAGGGACGAGCGTAGATCTCGGTTGACAGGATTGCGTTGCACACATCAGCAATAGCGAGAGCGAGAGAGAGCAAGAGATGATAGTATCTGTACCCTAGGTAGTATGATCGGATAAGCACGTGGGCAAGCGTGTACTGGTGTACGGCACCACCCTCCAAGCCTACGCCCCCGAACAGCAAGGGGGGGAGGCGGCGGCGAACAAAAAGATAACACCCATACGGATTTGCTCTCGTATCCTGTCAGATGCAAACAGCCCAAATCAAAAGAGGCGCGGGCTTGAACTGTAAACCTAGGCGACCCAAGCGAACACCCTGGAATGCCGCAAGCAAAGTTCATGAGGGGGGGGTGCCACGAGGTGTCAACCCAACCTTAGGTACCAGTAGTACCTTCTCCAGAGATACACGGCAGCACAGCTCGGCGCCCAAACTCAATTAAATGCGAT
This sequence comes from Coleophoma eucalyptorum, assembly GCA_026120035.1. Classification (NCBI taxonomy): domain Eukaryota; kingdom Fungi; phylum Ascomycota; class Leotiomycetes; order Helotiales; family Dermateaceae; genus Coleophoma; species Coleophoma eucalyptorum. The sequence goes on from JALRME010000036.1 coordinate 63,924, forward strand.
CGACGAGCAAACCAGCGAGCGACCACGCGAGGCGAGGAGTCACAGATAGCGATAGAGCTTGCCTGCCTTTGGCTGCCGAAGAGGGCGAAAAGTAAATCTCGTTCATTCATTCCTTTGTTGTAGAGTAATCACGGAAAAACATCACAGAGAACGAACGAGAGACGAGAGACGAGAGGGAGAGCACGGCACGCCATAAAGTATAACCCCATCCATCCGTACGATCAGCGCGGCTCAAAAATCAAGTTGACAAGGCGTTGATGTCACTGGGGCAATGCTAGCGAATAACGACTTCGGGGACAGCCAAGCATGATGAAACAGAACAGATACCTTGTTTTCTTTGCCTTTTCTCACGGTTTTGCCTTGCCCATCAAGACTTTATTTTTCTCTCTCTAGTCAAAAGTCTCTCTCACGGTGTAACTTTCATTTGCAGGGTGCCAAGTCTTGTTCGAAATCAAAAATATCATACTGTCTGGTTATGCCTTGGGGGGGGGGGGCTCCACAAAGTGGAATGAATATTGGACTTGGGGTTTTTCACCACGACGTCAGAAGCTGGGCAGGCTTAGTGAGCAAGAATATAGGCCCTTTTTAGATGTTATTTGCAAGGGCACAAGGGTTTCGATGGCAGCCCTCCCGAGGCTCGTGTTGGCCAACCTTTTACGCAGTAGCCTAACTCTGTAGCATTGGAGACTAGGAAGGACGGCCTGACGCAAACGCTCGTGTCCAAGTAGGAAGTTTGTACTGCCCTGCCTATCAAAATAGCTGCTGGGGGAATCCGGAAGTTGCTCCACCGCCCTCCCACGCCGAAAACCTTGGAAAGGGTCAATAATAATAGGTCATGGCACAATCGCACAAGCTCATGGCTGAAAACAGAAACACAGGACGAATGCACATGCGCGGTGGAAAATTCAAGATAGAGGTAACTTAATTTGTATATATTAGATTAATTTGCGTTTCTGAGTAACCGTTATGGGCCTCATTTCATAACTGTAGATAGCAAGATACCCCTCCTTGCTCTCGCTTCCAAAAGACCTGGTATCTTTCTCGCAAGCCTATCTCATTGCAGGTTGGGCTCACAAAATATAGTGAACCCCTCATGAACAACACGTTGCTCATATCTGTATCATCTGGTTGCTGTGCAAACCATCCCAAATCCGGAACACCACAATATAAACCCAGTACGCGAAAAAATGATGAAATCCGTACCCTTGAAAATCCTCCATAGATTAAACTTTTTTATGTAGAAGCATGTGCTTTGCATGGTGATAATGCATTGGAATATTATGAGAGCGCCGTGAGTTGATAGTACAGATGAAAAACGGGTATCGATTTGTGCAAGATAAGAGCCTGCTCGTAATTCTGCCAAGAGGAGATGCGTGCACAAGTTGGGAAGATCTGCGCGTCGTGTATGATCTTCCCCCAGAAACAGGATTCGAAGTGGTGTGAAGACATTGCTGCCTGTGTCAAGAACGCCGAGGTGTAGTCGACGTAGGCTCATGCCCAGAGGGGTCGAATGTATGTGTGCCACCTCAGTGACAAGCTATCATGTGCCTGATGTTCCGAGAAGATGTAGGTCGGAAAACGTTTGTGCAATGAATGCTCTTCGTCGCCGAGAGAATTGCGTGTGAAGTTATTGCGAGAGTGCAGGAGAAAACTCGACAGTTGTGCAATTGCAACTTCCATGTGTGCTGAAGCAGGTAGAAGAATAATAGCAAGCTCCAGCTAGGTTGCAGAAGCAATTGCAGTAGACCGAGATCCAGAGTACGATAAAACCGAAGGTTTCGTAGGTAACGATATTAGATTGCGTGGTGAAGATGGTCACCTCCTACTTTGGCAGAGGAGGAAGAGGACGGGAAGGTGGTGGGCCTGGGCATGGAGGCAGTTGAGATGGACGATGAAGAGCAGGCATTGTGTAGAGGTGTGGTGAAAGTCAAGAAGTTCTTGAGTAATAGAGGTGATGATGGTAGTTGTTGGTGGTAGGAATAGTAGTAGTGTTGTTGACAGCAGTGGAAATGAGTAGTCGACGAGGGTGTGCGAGAGGATATATAGTTGAGGGACGCGTAGTGAGGAATGATGTTCGAGATATACTTTGGAGTAAGTGGTGCAAGACCGTAAGTTGAAACTTCTTGGGTCGGCGTGGGTGAGATATGTGGTGAACCTTTTCTGTTCCTTGGGGGCCTTGGGTTCTTATGTAGTTACGTAGCACCATGCCGGGCACTCTGGGGAAATTTGGTGGTCGAAGTCACTTCGCTGATACCGAGCTCAGCGGAAGAAAGTTCAAACTCTCGGCGGGCCAGGACTCGGATCAGCAGCAAAGGTAGACGAGCTACTGTGCTGTGGTGCCCTGGTCCTAGCAGGGTATGGCTGGGTAGGGCCAGGGGAGTCCCCCTCCCCTCCCCCCTGGCTGTCTAGCCTGGGACTTGCTTGCCTTCTCGCTGCCTGCCCCTTCCTGGATGGCGTGAGAGTAAATACAATGGTGAGAAGTGAGAGCCGAAAATGAAACACGATAGTGTGGGAGCCCTGTCACTGCCGTCTGTGCCCTGTGCTGCAGTGGTCAGTTGGCGCCAAAATAGAGGACCAGGTTGTCGGACACCCTACCGCTGGAGTCCACTGTAACTGCTGAACTGCAGACGGCGTGCTGAGTCGCAGGGCGAATCACCGCCCGTCCTGCCGCTGCCTCGTCGCTGGCGGTGGGCGTCGTCAAGGGGTGCGAAAGGAGAGCCAGCTCCCTCCGAAGCTTGGCCCAAGAGTGGACCTCGACAGGCCCTTCCCAGAAGCAGTGTCAGCTGGCCTACAGGCCTCCCTGGAGTGGCAGAAAACATCAGGCTGAAGGCAATTTATCTGGACGGACGGTTCATGTTCATGATTATTATGATTATGATTATTATGATTATGATTATGATTATGATTATGATTATGATTGACAGCTCCCAATGGGTGCATGACCTGCGCTGGAGGACGGCTCCCCCTGTCTCGACAGCGTCGACCGCCATTGTGCTCACTCACTCACTCACTGCATCTGCTGCAGCTATTCCTAATCCCCGACCGAACAGCCCGGCAGGGCTGTGAGGTGAGGTGAGGTGAGGTGAACTGAACAGCCGAGCATTCCATGCCGGTCAGTTGCGAAGCACCTCTCGTACAATATGATCCAGTAAGATCCGGTTAGTCGTGCCAGTTGACTAAGACCAAGAAAGGCACAATACCTATTCGAGTCTTTGCTGACCTTCACCACATGCTGAGTGTGCGTGGACTGCATCTGTCCCAAGTGGGTATCTATCAACTAGCCCGAACTCTGCCTCTCCCTCTCGTCGAGCGGTATGGGGCATGATCACTGATCGTGTTTCCTTGACCTCGAATGAAGCTCTGGTGTGGCAGCCTTGTTGACAACTGGCGAATCGCATGGTGGCAGCTTCTCCATCGTCCCATTCCAGGACGCGGTCAATCGTATACGTGCACCGTATCGTCCCAAGGAATCCGCGAGTGAGATATTGGGAATCCATACGAGGCCTGCCGCTGCACAGCTCGGGAACTTGGCGCTACAACAACATATCGTCATCATGATTAACCGGAGGAGTCATATTCACGTATGCTCATAATCTCCGCCTTTTGCATTTTTAGGGCTGGCGTGTCATCACCAGGGAAGGTGCTCTGGCACTGCCAGTACATCTACCCCGTTTGACCGTGTCGGGAGCCTGTTACAGTACAGATTAGAAGAGCAAATGGCCTCATCACGTCTTGGAGCCAAAAAGCACTCTGTACAGTCAATACGAATGCTTGGCGAAGGCTTCTAAAAGCGAGCTATATGTTTTGCTTTCCCGAAGAGCGCATACGGGACATCCTTCCATTCCAAAACTACTTGTTACCAGCTTCACGGGACCGAGGTCTGTCAAACGCGGCGAAACCTGGCAGCACCGGCCGCAGGCTTGGTGGTTCATTCATTCCTCTCTCGAAACAAGGTACGAGCCTCTGCTTTCGCACATTACACTCTCGGGTCATCATAGGATTTGAGTAAATGCTCAAAAGAATGGATGACTTCGCTTCACCTGGAGACAAGATCGGTGCAAGGGACAGAATGAGAGGGCACGGTACCGGTGTCATCTTAATCTCATCTTTTCTTCTTGATACTTTCTCATGCCATGCTCGTGAAGCAGATATGGTCATTTGATACCTTTCGAAAATGAGACCTGTCAATATTGCCAATAGACAAAAAAAAGGTTTCTGGAAATCAAACCCAGCATGCCGTTCCAATGACCACTCCAAATCCCAACAACCTTCTACCTGATCGGATCAGCGGTAAGGATGCTTTGCTTTTTCGCTTTCATCAAACCAATAGAGCGCCAGGAATCAATAATTCTTGACCCGAGTAACCTTTCTTCTTTTCTATTTCATCATCTCGGAGGATCCGATGGGACCGTGGGAGTTCGGGGCTACTGGTCACATCTTCAGCACCCTCCACTGCATAGCCTGGACAGCTTGTCAGTACGGTTTCCTCGGTTTCTGCATTGCCGTACAAACGGACGTCCGCTCTCTCGAGCATGCACTGACTTCCTGTAACCTTTTGTTTTGACAAGCGACGTGACATGGACACGAATCTTCGCATCATCAACAGCTCTAGTGAAGAGGTTAACCGCGAAATTTTCACCGCCGTGGATCGCATACTGTAAAAACCGTTGCGTCACGAACAACCTTCTCCTTGCACTGCCGGAAAGTCCGTCGTTTACAAGTCAGGCACAAGCGTGAAAGGTTACTCACGAAAGATCTGGGATCGTGCCTGTTCCGCTAGCTCATAGTACATCCCACCAGCCATTGCTGACTACTCCGGATTCGATCTGGAGAATCGGTTGCTGACTGCCTGGCTGGCATCATCCACTGGGGGGTTATTTCCGTAAAGGTTATTCCAAGCAGAGCAAGCTGACATGAGCTGGCAACGAACCAAACGCGCGAGCCAGTGGAGGGTGTAACAGCCAGGCTACTTCATACAGTAGCATCCGGCTCTTGCCCATTGTTCATACTTTCGCATCGAAATAGAGTTGCTCGAAGGGTCTGAGCTTGGTGCTGTTGAACTGACAAAGTCTATATCATCATCTCCCAAGGATTTTCGACACAATTAGAGGTCCCCTTCAGGCTCTACCACCTGCTTGGCATCCCGCTGCCATCAAAGCACCGTGCTGTCTGCCCATACGACTGGTACCGGTGGATCTCCTCTACACGAGGACAGATGCGCCACCCCACATACGAAAGCTTCCATGTCGCTTAACGAACACAACAAGCTGCCAGACAGTTTTGCTTTGCTTCGTCGTTTCAAAACATTTGTGGCCAACTCTCTTGCTGACGCACAGTTCATCTTGCGGCAATTTGCCTCTCGTTCTGCCGGAAAATTGAGTTCATTCATTCGTTCAGCCAAGCCCTTTACAATCCCATAGAACTACTGTAGAGCATTTCGCCGCCTCGGTCGCACAAAGCCCGAACAAAAGTCAATAGTCACTATTGCGTGCGCGGAGTTGTGTGGCCTTAGGGGTCAGGAGGAAATGAAGAAGCTTGGAATAGCTTCGATCATTTCCCTTTCCACGCAACACCTTGCAGACCGCCGCAACACAAGGACATGCGGTGCGCCCCCTACCCTCAGCCCTGAAGTCCCACCAAGCGAGATGATCTCCAAATTAAACCCCGTACAGCACCTTCGAGAAGGAAAAAAGAAGTTTTCCGTGGGTCTGTGGACCCCTGACCCCCTTTTCCTCGCAATCTCAATCTCAACCACAATTTTTTCAGGTTGCTGAGGCAGATTAAGCCTCGGCACCACAGAGGACAGATCTACAGTGCTCCAGTGCCAGCGGTGAGCGGCCAGCATGGATGGAAAAGAAAGGAGGTCATCACCCATCCTGCTGCGCCCCGTGACGACCAGAGTGACGGTTTGAGAAAGCGTCAGAAATGTCAGAACATCAGATGGAAGATCTGTAACGCGTTTCAGGAGTGTCTGGTGCAGCTGGTGCATCTTCCTCATTATCAGCGCACAAGCGAAGGGGCAAAACGTGCCAAAAACCCCTTCCCCCCAAGGTCAAATTAAGCCTCCTCAACGGCTGACCTCGTTGAGGCAAGCTTGGGATTTGAATACTCCTACATCATGCTTCAAAAGTACCCTTGGACTTATGCCATAATACCGCTCGTTCAATTGCACGTACATTGAGCGCACTTTATTGTACTGTTTGATCATCTGAGTCTCAAGAGGCTATGGGGAAGGAATCCTCTGCGTTCGTCCGCCCGGCCGCCCGCAATTGCGTGAGAGATGTTTCTGTTCCTGCATATCGATTTTTGACCCCAAATCTCCGAGATCGCGCTTTCCGTCGTAGCTGATTGATTGATTAGTCGTCTTCCAGAAAACCGCGCCACAAGCGGCCCTGATCCTTCCCCAACTACAGCCCTGCCCGTTTTTGGCAACGATCCAACTCTGTGAAACAACTGGACAAATACGGATTTCCGGGCGTTTGATAAGAACGATGCATGGCCTATCTTTAGCTCTAGGCTGCTCCCCACTTCGTCCTAGAGATCTACTTCACACAATCAGGCCGACTAGGTGGCCCTGAAACGGCAAGCTCACCTATCCCTGAGCCACATGGAATTTTAGCATCGCGCAAGGGCAGGGTCAGGGGTTATCTGATTGTCAATAATCAAGGAAGGCGGTGAATGACGAGCATACATGCTATACGAGATGCGGGCTGATTCAGCTTGTTTGAAGGAAATTTTCTAGGATGATGTAATCTTGGGGGCAATCATAGCTGAGATTCTTGATTTCGCTTGTTTTGATGAGATTGTTCATTTCTATGGGGAAAGATTTGCGGCCTTGGTTGAGAATTGAAGATCGTTGTTCCTTCCCACACGGTTGGAATGACGGCAAGGTGGGAACTGTTCCTTTGGCATTGGTAAGGATGAAAGTTGGTTCTGTCAAGGCGGAACTCTACGGATGAGGAAGAAAAAAAATCTTGTTTGCATTTTGATGGTAGTTCAACCGGAAGCGGCGGAACAATGAAGCAGGAAGCAGGAAGCAAGAATCCTCCGCCTCCTGAGCACTGAGGATGTCCGGAGGCTTCAGAATCAAGAATCCCATGTATGCTACAGACTGCATGGTCGCTAGAACTTGCCTTAAGTCAAAACCAGATCTCATTCATCTCAGATTCGCAGGCCCAAGGTCATGTATCATCTACTCAAGGATGTTTGATTCGACTCTCGATCTGTGATCCGCTACCAATTAAGTAACTGTTAGAAGGGTCGCCATTCAAGGCAGCTTGCCGACAAGGCTGAGATGGAAATAATACTCCGTAATCTATTTCCCTCAAGATTTAAGGTGCAATATACTCTTCCAAATTTGTCTGACACCTGACAGCCTGATAGAAACATTTCGAAACAGTGGCTCCCGTCGCGTGCAAAGTGCGTTCCTTGGCTGCCACGGCTAGATATTCCAGCAATGAAAACAGGTGGACATGGCTTTGGAGACTGTATCAATAACAATCAATGACATTCAATAACAAACTTCCAACCTCGGCGACTTTAAAAGGTCCAGGATAAATATCTCCAGTTGTGTAGCCAGATATTCCTCATCTTCAAGATATGGTTGGTCGGCAATTGCACAGACTCTGTTTCACCAGCCGCTGAGCCGCTATCAAAGCTACTTGATATGAGATCACTCAGAGATGGCAACCCATTTAGGTTAGCGGTCTGTGATTCCTCAAAAGACTTGGAGTTTAATGTTTTTCTTGTCAGTTACACTGGGCAGAGGTGACCTTGTTCAGTGGAGAGCTCCTCGAGTACAATGAGTCTGACCTCAAAATAGACAACAGTGCGTAGCCCGTGGCGACAAGGACAGCACGCGTCTTTATTGCGTATACCTGCTCATGCAGCTCATCAAACACCTCTTTCGTATACCTAGTCTACTTCACAAACCATGCATTAACTGATGTACTGAACCTACCCCGCTTGTATTATGAAGCAACGAGGTTGAACTCTCCCCGCAATCGACCCACATGTAACTAAGCTGCTCTCAATGCGCCATTTCACGACGATTCACGCATCGAACGGCACGAGAGAATTATGACACAAGTGTCCTCCTAGAACGGAAGTAAGAGAACATCATTCTTCCTCCTGCGGCGGAATTTGTGTTGAAGTAATCCAATCCTCCATCATAGCTTGACCTGCGGTCATGGCCGGCCCTTTGCTCCTGCTGACGTCTTTTCTCTTGACGACCAAGCAGAGTACTCTGCCATAAATGGAGAATCCGTCATAGGTAGTGTCCATAGCCATCTTTTTCTTATCATCCTCATTTTCTAATTCAACTTCTCTCCTACGCTTCGGCAGCGGTTCAAGATCCAGAGAGGGGGATTCAGCATCGTCTATAGCTCTTGGGCGTTTTGCCCGGTCACTTTCAGGGACAAAAAGTCCATCTTCGTCATCAGATAAGGCAGGAATGTCTTGCAATGTTGCCATGTTTTCATCGCTTTCCTCTCGCTGAAGCTCAGTGATATCCTCAACATCGATAGGCACCTCATTGGTAGCACCCATCAGCTTCTCTGAGTTACTCTTCAGAGTTTCCCTGCCTTTGTCTCTGAAGTGCTTCTGTTTCGTAAGCAAAGAATGTCTCGTGTTTGTCTCTGTCAGGAAGATAGACACTTCAAAATCCTCTGCCTCGGTGTCAGTTTAAAATAGGTGAGATTATTGCTTTGGGCTTACCTTCTACGACAACATCTTTTACTCCCTTCTTTTTTCCGCCCTTGTTTCTAGCGCGCGCATTCTCCTCGCGCAGCTTGGGAAGCACAAGAGGGCGGACGCTCTCGATGACTCGTGGAAGAATAGGGTTTCGAGCATTGAGAAGCCAACTTTCTGCAAGAGCTGGGTTGTCTAGATAAATGCGGCATTCCAAAACAGAATACTTGGTGATCCGGAGATACCTACGGATGGGTGCCATTATGAGAGAGGAATGTATTGACTAGATGTCGGAGCTCAAATCACGTAACCTGCGAGGCTGCATCGCGCTAGCACGTGATGGCGGAAAGTGTAGGCTAGCTGGTTCAGGCTTCCCTTTATTTCAACATATAACACTCGTACAGTACAGAATCATATCTAATTGATTCTTCGTCCTGTTATGAATGAATCTTCGAGCACAGGTTCGACATTCAGCATCATTATACATTTTCCTTTACATGCTTTAGTCTGGAACTTTTTCTCCCTATCTCCTGGTTGTGCTTTAGGCGATGAGTTATATTGCTCCCTACCTTATGCAGCACTAAGTCAAAACTCTCCGTGCCCTCTTATTTTTTAAACTGCCTCTGTCGAAATTAAAGTAGCGAGTTCTACAGACACCTAGATAGTCTTGATTTCAATGGATTGCATTGCTGTTGTCATCTCCAGGGCGTTTCCGGTTAACTATTGAGGCATAGCTTAACTGGGAATTTCAAGAATAAGGTGCTAAAGATCCCGGATACTTTATAGTTAATATAACTCTAGTTAACCTAGTTACTCGTAGGCTTACTAGTTGAGTTGTGTTTTGATGGATAGGTATGGACCTTCAAAGTGGCCGGCGAAGGTCGGCTTTGTTCCTGAGATTGAGCCATGCCAGTTTTCTTCTTGAGCTCCTTGCAGCAGATACATGATTTAAATACCTCCACCATTCGGTTATCTTACTGGAATTTGTACCTTGGTATCAAATTAGTAGTAATACAACCAACTAGCGCCGAAAGTCAATTTATCCTTGCTTATTGTGGGTTCAAGGGGATGTATATAAATGTTGAGATATTTTGCATTAAGATCAAAGTAGTAAGTCACCAATTGCCTGCAAACTACATATATTAATCTCCAGAGGTCTTTAACTCCATGTTTCATTAAGCCTCCTTGCTTTGATATAAAAATAATCAGAGCATATGCTATGGAGTATTTCTAATCCAATTTCTCTTGTTCTTGGAGTTTTTCGTTGGGTTCATTTAGTGATCATTAGCGTACGATGCGCCAATGCGCAGATGTTCCGTAAGTATTCACTGGTAAGAGTTGAGGACACTTTCCTGGTCCCCAACGAAGTCTTAAGTCTTGGAATTACATAAATCATGAGTAGGCTGTCGCCAACCATCACACATGGGGATCAAAGATGTCAGATTATCCTATGCGCTGAGCAGTGAACCTCAAGAACTGTTTGTCTCAGAATAAATCGATATAAGCCATTCTCATGAACTAATCATGCTGGTATACTTTATATTGTAAATATAATATAGAAAGCTTTCTGACCAGCGACTTCTACTTGCTTTCTCGCATTAGGCTCGATAATTTTCTTTTATATTCCGCCTACATTAGTATTTGACAACTTTCAGTGTCCCACCTAATGCTGTAACATGATCCCTGAGTTAAACCAAAATCCGTATAATTGTCAAGTCGATCATTAATGGCCGAGATTTAGTTTTCAGATGCAATCTTGTGTGTACATTTTCTTTGTAATCTAAATGCCAACAGAAACTGGGTTTGGTCGAACAAATGCGGTGGTCATTTTATTTGCCGTTCGATATCTCGTCAGAAATGGTGTGAAAATTTTCTTTCAAGTTCCTAGAGGGGTGAACAGTACATCCATTTTCAAAGAAACGTGCATGCTGTAGCTTGGCAATAAAGAAATTTGGATGTCAGAATACCAATCACATGCAATATAGATACCCTCACTATCTTGCACCACGCTGGAATCGGTTTCGATGGAGGAAGGGGCGGGGGGGGGGGTCGGTTATGTAGTATCACCATTTGCTACCTCACCTGTTTGTAGCTATCAGTCTTCCACCAGCATACTGGTCTCTGTCAAGCATGTTGTAAGTGCTTCATACTATAACAGTCGAATTTACCACCCCAGTCAGCCTACTGGTCACCGTTAGATTATTTCCAAGGAAGTCCAGCATACGGTAGAGACTAGTAGTGGCAAGCGTGATGCACACGGATATAGCTAAAACTCATTAACATTAATACATTGACGATTTTTGCTCATGCTTCCGCTGTAACATTCTGGGAAGTCAAATTCTAAATTAATTTCTCGATATCGGCACTACAGAATTATAAAATGGTATCTGATAAATTCCACTCCTGATCTCTTCATGGTACTTTTCAAGATGGATCTATTGAAAGTTTGATATTCCGTGGCTGTATCTCGTGTGTGAAGTAGTGCTGCTGCAGACTTGTCCATGAAAACACATCAAATTATCAAACACATTGCACATTGGATATCAACGAGTTCTAGGATAATCTTGAAAATTCTAGATCCTATTGGTATAGGCAGGCCACAAGGCGCTCACGTATTCTTTAGGATACGTCTCCATGCTAAATTTCCACGCAAGACAGCAGAAATTCCCGACTGCTCTTGAAGAATGGAATTATGTCTTCTTTATGCTCGTGGTACTTCATCAATTAATTGAATGCTCCTACCTCAATTTTCAGGATGAACATCACACAAGTGATAGGCTATATGCTCCTAAAGTAGGGAGCAAATACAAGTTATTGAGATGGAATAAACCAGCTCCAGACAATCTAGCACTAAACCAGAGCGATTTGCTAGAGAATCTCAGCCATAACCTAACATTTAAGCAACTCGTCGGGAAAAGCAAACACTTATTGCTTTCTTTCAACTCGATGCTCTCGATTTCCCAACCATATTGAGGCTGCAAATCTAAATCTAGTTGAACAGATCTCTAGCCACGTCTAGTCAAGGATACATTTTATTATCAATTCATGAGATAATTTCGCCTTATCGACCTTAGCAACTACGAGCTCCCCATCTTCTTAGAGATCCACTTGTGCCTCAAAGTAACACCCTCTTGACCTAGGTTGTTACTTGTGAAGACATGTGAAAACTCGTATATGATGGTGTACCTGTACAGAAAGTATACAGCGTTCGATTGGAAGCAGAATTTCTGAAATCAGATTAAAAACTGTTTCTTGGTTAGGGAGGGCTTTCTTCCACCCTCATCGTCGCAAATATCGTCAGTGACCATGACCTTTTGGGAGAGCTAGGAAGGAGAATGTATTTTATCCAGGTCTTCTTGTTTCTCCCACCTATCTGGCTTGTCTAGTCAGCTCACCTGTTGATCTTATGTCTAAAATTGTAAGCATTCAAAGATTTTTGCTTGTAGGGCAAAACATGGGAAGTACAGAGGCGAAGAAAGGCGTAAGTTACATAGTGTTTTTGTACGAATATAATGTAGAGGGTTGAGATACTGTGGAAGGGTATCACAGCTTCATTAGGTCAATCTCTAGGTAATTATGGAGGAAAGGTATTGGGATGATCCAGTACCAAAATACTTGGCTTTGGAAACGAGTGGTGTAAGCAGTATTCCTCGTTTTTGTTACATCAGTGCTAATTTTGGATGATGGAAATTTAAAGAGATTTTCATAGGCATGATACGAACCTTGCGTCATCATTTGAACAAGAGATCAAAGGGCATAAGAAAATTGAATATGAAGGGCGAAATAGATTTCAGATTCCATTTTAATGCCACCCCAATCCCATTTTCCAAACATCGTAATTTACAACTCGTTGTGCTCCTAGAAAGTGTGTTAGTGCTAATCCATCCGTATCGATTCGAGTGTAAGTTACCTGGCCATCACCGTCTGTGTCAGCGAGCGTAACCTTCAATGCCTCTGCAGCCTCTCCAAGTTTGCTGGCAATGGCTTCTTTCACACCTTCTGTAGCCTTCTCCTCAACGCTTGAAGCCGTGCTGCTTGCCTTGTCCTTGACCTTCTCCACAATCGATTCTGGCTTTGGGACACCATCGATACCCATGAGTTCGGTCTCAAAGACTGCAAGTGGTGGTCAGTTAAAGAATTTCAGGTATGCGCAATGTATATACTCAGAGTGCTTCCGGCTGGAATTGGTCCCATTGCTCGCTGGCCATAACCAAATTCAGGGGGAATGGTAAGAGTTCTCTTCTCTCCAATGCACATGTCGATAAGGTTGTCGTCCCATCTATAACCAATGTCAAATGTAGCCCACACCTTCAAACTATATCTTCAACGTACCCCTTAATGACTTGTCCCTTGCCAACTACGAAGCTCAATGGCTGCCCTCTCTTGTATGACGCATCAAATTCGCTGCCATCGGCTGCCAAAGTACCACGGTAGTGCACCGAGATCTTGTCTCCCTTCTGGGACTTGCGCTCACACTCCACTTCCTTAGTGATATCGATCGTCACAGAGTCCGCAGCAATGGCGGTTGAAGCAAGAGCAACAAGGGAGAGACTGAGGAAACGCATGTTGGCAGGTGTATTCTGTGAATTGACGGTTAGCGATCGGCCTTCTAGATCAACAGCAATTGATTCGTACCTGGGGGTTGTGAAAGAGGATTGGACACGTTGTGCAAGGGAACGAAGGTGTAGACGCGATTGCAAGCTGACGTCGACAGGGTACATGTACATGTCGAATCAGGCTAGCGCTATTTCTTCCTCGATGCCGTTATGACAACACCATCAACTTCCCCTCTTCCCTCCTTTCCTCTCAACTTTCTTCAACAAGTCTAACGTCTACGGCTTTCAACCCTCCTGGGATAGCAATTATCATGAGGTCGCGTTCGATTCATTCCAATTGTTCTCACCGAACGACAACAATCACATGAGTCACTACCGGCCCTAGTAGCCTGTCAGCCCTGGTAGTCCATTCTCAGCCCCCATTTCCTCTTTCGACCGCTGTCAATCAGCAACCTCAGCTACCAGCAACCTAAGCTACCAACACCCTTTCAGCTCACTCCATGAGGCATTTCCTATTTTATCCAGGCAGCACTTGTCACGTTTCTCGTATTACTCGACCAACAGGATGTGGGACTCTCACTGAAGTCCTATTGGAGTGCTAGGTCTATTTTGAAAGAAAGCCTGACAATAAGCCCAGTGAGGCTTGAGAGACTGTGCCTCAGTCAAAGCCACAGCCTTCCAAAATGGCTACATGATTCGATATCATGATTCGACGATACGCGCGCGTTGTCGTTCATGATCCTATGGCAGAGCAGCCTTAAGGGCTCCAACTCCCGTCCGTAACTGACTTCCAGTAGCTCTATCCTTTTGCGCAGGTTCATTTCGGTCTATGTTTATGGATACCGGTCCAGCATAGGCACGCTCTGAGTCACTGCCTAAGGATGGTGTCATTTGCCTGATTTCCACCGCAGGCAACAAGTCACTAACGGGTTCTCCTACCACGAACCTAGCTCTCGGTGAAGGACTCCCTGGTGAAGGACTCCCTACTCCCACCCTCAACTCAATTATGTACTACTTGGGGCTTGGACAAGGTAGAATTGCTAGGCTTCCAGCCAAGGCTTATTTATACACTGGTCAATCTATGCGTAGTCCTAGGCCAAGTATTTATACCTTCTGTCCTGCTTTCTCTTCTATCTTCTTCCTTCTCGTTATATAACCACCAGCAGACTACAACCAGTATATTCCGCACTAAACCATTCCGAATAAATTGCAAACTACAGAATATGTCTTACTCACACACTGTAAAACCTGCCATTGTCCACTCTCGAAACTCCTCGTCTTCCTCGACCTCTAGCAGATCATCTGCAACCTCATACGCACAACAGTCCGATAGGTCAAGCATGGGCAGTGGAAAGAACAACTCCTCAGGGAGTTCAATAACCACGCAATATTATAGAGATCCGTATGATAGTAAGCATTCTCCTCGATTTCCGTATACCAATGCTTACATGATTCCAACAGAACACAAGCATATTACATCCACAACCCGAGATACCAAACGCGGGAGCGTTACTGTCGTGAACCACAGACAAGCTGGCTATGAGGCTGAAGCGCCACGAGCAGCCGCTGGCACGAACAAACAGTACCACTACTACTCGCAAGGACGATAGAGGAGCAATCAAAAGGTTGTCATAAGATGACCAAGCACATTGATGCTCATACAACGGATCTAAGTCGTTCGTCAGAAGGGCGGCTTAAGACATGACTGTCCAGTCCCTCCACCGTCGCTCGCCCAGCCTCTATGGTTACTCGCTCTATCGCTTGGTCGTTTGAATTTTCAGGCGTTAGGACTTGAAGGGTTTTCACAGCATCATACGGTTTTGTGGTTCTATTTGGGGTCTGGGATTAGAAGGTTATATTTCGTGAGCCATGATGCAATGAAAGTATCACAGGCTAGCTTCACAGCATATCACGTTTAGCGGCAACCAAGTAGGATTTGAGGTGCCGTCGCTTTTGTACAATAGGCTTTCACTATTAGTCAATTTTGAATCAAATAGAAAGCCTCAATCACATCGCTTGGTCCGATTAAATTCTTTGAACATGTGCTTTCCATTCAAGTTTTCCAAGATCGCGACTTTGCAATGGTCCTACCGCACCTATCCTCGCTATTCAGACGAGGCAAAACAAGCATAAATCATGAAAGTCAACAACCTTAGAATAAGAAACTCAATCCTAGACAGGAATGCGTAATACTTAGTTCATGGCAATAACAGACCATCGAATGAACGTACACGCAATTCCCTGCCCACTGCACGCGTTAATAAATATTACACATAAGAATAAAAGCTGCTTTGTCAATGAAGTAACATTCAACCACATCGAACACTACGTATAGAAATGAAAATGGTTCTTTCAATGCATTGCAAATGTTTTTAGTGGTTAAGAACACGAAGCATGACAGCGAAAGTGGTTCTGTCAATAGAAAAGAATCGTATCTCTCTAAGTCGACTGGACAATATTCATGTAGCTCTGTTGTGTGGCTTTTGCTTATCAATTACCATCGTCAATAAATTGCTTATAGATATGCCTATTTGTCATTCATTTGATTTTCGCCCATTTTTAGATTCGCAAAGAGAGAATGAATTCATAAAAGCTCCTTACTACTTTAATATGAGTAGTTTGGTTGTAGCGAGGCTTGGTAGTGAATTTTATGGATGCTTGACATTATAGAGAGTATTTAATACTCATCCAAGCCTTGTATATTTCATTACCAAAATGATTATCTTTCAGGCTCAACATCAACACCGTCTTGGGTTGGAGTGATTCGGTGATAGTGATATCCTTCGGAGCCGGCGAAACTAACTTCCGTTATCGCAATCTCTATCAGACGAATTCCTCCAAGCAAAAAATAAATTTTGGACCAGCCTCGTCGACCTCCAGCGCCATAATGGATATCCACCGCTGTCGATTTGTGCCCTACCCGCCGTCTACGATCAATTCCCTCGCCTTTTCTCACTCCCATCTTAGAAAAGGCCAAAAAGCAGCCTCTCCTAGGCTCGCGGTCGGAAGAGCGAATGGAGACATTGAGATCTGGAACCCGCTGAATGGATCTTGGCTGCAAGAGACGGTTATAAGAGGAGGTGTAGATCGTAGTGTGGATGTGCTGGTCTGGACCCAAGATCCAAATGAGGAGGATATAAATGGCAGAACGATCATTGGCAAGTCAAGATTGTTCAGTGTAGGCTATACGACAACCGTGACGGAGTGGGACCTTGAGAAGGGTAGACCTCTGCGACAAACAAGTGGCAACCATGGAGAAATCTGGTGCCTAGCCGCCCAACCTGCGCTCCCGCCAAGCAAGAAGGAAACAAATGGAGATGCGAACGGATGGGAGGGACAGCATCTCATCACAGGTTGCACAGATGGAGCTCTAGTACTTTACTCGACTGCAGACGACGATCTCCAACTGAAGAAAGTACTCGTAAGACCATCAGCAAAGAAAGCGAAGATCATTAGCGTGACATTCCAAGACCGAAATCATGTGGTGGCAGGCTGCACAGATAGCACAATTCGAATATACGACATTCGGAACGGGTCTTCTGTGCGCAGCATGACTCTAGGCTCTGGCCCTTCAGGAGGACCAAAGGAAATTATTATCTGGACGGTCAAGGTACTTGCGAACGGGAACATTGTCTCTGGAGATTCTACTGGTGAGGTACGAATCTGGGATGGCAAGAACTATACCTTGATGCAGAGGATCAAGGGTCATAGGCAAGACATTTTGAGTCTGGCTACGAGCTTCGATGGAAGCGCGATCTTCAGCGGTGGCATGGACAGAAGAACCGTCGTTTATAAGCAAGTTGGAGGTGGAAAGGCACGATGGGCTGAGGTTGGGCATAGAAGGTATCACGATCATGACGTGAAGACTATGGCTACATTAGAAGCTCACGGCATGAGTGTTGTGGTTTCTGGAGGTGAGTTTCACGATTTTTCCAGTTTGAAATCTACTGACAAGACCAGGACCTGATGCATCACCTGTTGTTCTTCCACTTCAACAGTTTGGCATGGAAAATCAGCGTGCTTTGCCTTACTTGTCACAAGACCCAGCGCTTCGAAGCTCGTCAAAGAAGAGACTGATGATGAGTTGGTGGGAAAGGGAGATTAGCATTTGGCGGTTGAAGAAAGCGTCAAAGTCTAATAAGGACGATAGCGAAGAGCCTGCGGCACAGAACCGCAAACTCGTTTCAAAAATCCTAATCAAAGGAGAAGCAAGCATTACTTCAGCAACTTTGAGCACCGATGGCGATATGCTTGCCGTCTCAACAATCAACGATATAAAGATGTTCCAGCTACGATCGAAGAAGGGAGAGGAAGGGGAAGGATTGCGCGTGTCTAAGATTACCGTACCGAGTTCCTTCTCATCAGGCGCCAGGCTCGTCGAGTTTTCGCCGGATGGAAAATGGATTTGTATCGTGCGGAGTGACAGCCGGATCGCAGTGGCAAGAATATTAAGCGATAGCGACGAGACCGCGTCATCCATACGAGTGTTGCCCTCACCTTCCAAACTGGACCGAATTGACCGACAAATCGAGAAACACATACTCCTAGGCGGCCTGGGCTCTTATGATAGGACTGTGACTAAGGTAGCATTCTCATCGGACAGCAGAATCCTTGCTGTAGGTGATCTGGCCGGCTACCTAGACACGTGGGTTCTTTCAGGCAATGAGGACATCAGCGATAGTGTCGAGGAGGCAGAAGAGGATGACGACGCATCATCAACGGCCTCATCCGAAGATTCAGACAGCGAAGATTCAGAAGCCAAGGCGCCGAAACTTATCTTCGGCCAGTACTGGACACGCAATCCCTCAGCATCTCTGCTCCCCAAACTGCCCAACACACCCACAGTCTTTTCCTTCCGCCCATCCCCCATCATCTCACACACCCAATCTAGCAACCCACCTGCCACACGTACAACGCCACGTCCAGTGCCAAAAGACTTGCCATCAGGAGAAGACCGCCTCGTCATCCTCACCGCCAACAACGCACTCTTCGAATTCGCCGTGCTGACGGGCACGCTCACGCCTTGGTCTCGACGCAACCAACCTGGCAGCTTCCCTGCTGAGTACCGCAAGCTGAAAGACCAAGCACGAGGCTGCATCTGGGACATCAGCAGCGCACAAGAACGGGAACGAATATGGATTTACGGCATCGGTTGGCTGTGGATGTTCGACCTGTCTCGAGACTTTACCGCATCTGAGCAAGAAGCAGAAAGCAGTGGCGGTGCGAAGAAGAAGCGCAAGCGTGACGAGCGCAACACTGGCGCCGGCGATGCCATACCCGATAACGAGTTGGTTTCTGGTATCGGCCGGAAAATGCAACGGATCATTCATGAGGAAGTCGACGAAGAGCTTCCTCTCACACGCAGGGCGCCAGCCCTCGATGCTTCCGAATCTATGGATCTTGACCAGGACTCCGAATCAGACACACCACTCCGTCGGAACGATGAAGAGAAATCAAAAGACGTCGTCGTGAAGGCTTCAGCTTCCTCATCTGCTGCCCCTCCCATGCACTGGAGCACGTACAAATACCGCCCCATCCTTGGAATCATTGACATTGGATCCCGAGGGAAGCTTGGTCCGGAGGTAGCGTTGGTAGAGAGACCGATCTGGGAAGCTGACCTGCCACCGCGGTTCTATGGGGATCAAGAGTGGGAGAAGGCTGATTATTAGACCATAAGTTTGTTGCTTCTCCTACATACTCTTCCTTCCCAAACTGTTGTTGATGTTGAAGGTCACCATCTGTGAGAAAGGAGAACCGAGAGAGAGAGAGAGAGAGAGAGAGAGAGAGAGAGAGAGAGAGAAAGTAGCAAAGGGAGGGCAGTCGTTTAATGTGGGCATTAGTGCATTTTGATGTATTGTACATAGCCATTCCAGTTTCTAGCTATTTGTTTTTGTTACTCTTGGGGTTTTCCATAAGTCCTGGCTGGTTGGCTGGAGTAAGAGGCAGTTCAAAATTAACAAAAGCGAGATAAAAACGGGCATCCACCCTCCCAAAGAATCAATCCTTTTCTTTTCCTAATTGAAAAGGGCTCCACCAGTTCCCTACATCTATGGCTGTCTATGGCCGAGTGGGCAGTACAGCCTGGTTGGATTAGGCATGTATGTGTATCAAGGATCCCGAGGTGACGTTGGTGGTGGGAGTAAGCTTAAGGCCTATACCCTCCCGACAGCCGACTACCCTGGGACATTACCTGATGGACTCTGAGCTGTGGGTCGATCATGGATAGAGAGGCCCTGAAAGTCAACATGCGATATAAGGCTGCGGTGAACTAACTATCTATTGCGCTGTCTGGGATACCATGCTGTCCTTTGCTTGCTTGTATGTCACAGGGAAAATGAAACTACGTCGATCGAGTGATGATTGAGGTAACTGGGTATATTTATTTGGTGACTTGAAAAGAATTATTTTAAGAATTTTGATAGCCCTTTAGACTCATTCAAGATGGTATTGATATATCATCCCATGAATAATCTGATCCATGCTCTCTCATCTCAGCTCATGACCCATCTCAAACCGTGATAAGTCCCCCTCCGTCTATATAATCATCCATCTCCATTTCACAATGAAGAACACACGAAGAGAAGACGCCCGACGAGTCTATACACAAAAGCTTCAAACAAAAAAAAAATCCCATGCCATCGCTCGTTCAGTGCAAGGGGAAATCGAAGAGAATAATAAGGAGACAAAGTGTCGCCAAGTGTGGTAGTCTCCATCAGACATACCGGTGAAGATTTTCGCCCCCAACGCCAGGCAAACAAGGACCTCCCCAATGAGTGTCCTTCGCCTCTCCCATAAACTGTGTATGCTCCTGATGAATCCATTCCAAGAGGGTAAGAGAATTAAGAAAATTTGATTTCGTATGGTTTGAATGTTGGTTGCCAATCCATGGCACCTTGCTTCCGAAACTCCTTCGCAAAAAAGAAAAATGTGGTTGTGTCTCGACATATGAGATGTACGGAAATGGTACGAAGTACAGTCGTCGTTGGTTGACGATTCGGTTGTATATAATAGTGTGTGTGTATTAAGAAGCGTTGTCCGTGAAAGACGACGCGATGCTTGCGTTCGTGACGCAGTGCGAGAGCTCGACTCAATGCTTAGCTTGTCGCATCCATAGCGCTTCTGGTTTGCTTGCATGGCGATGCTTACTCGGCTCAATCATATCGAGACTTGGGGGTAGTTTTATCAGCTATATTCTGGAGCACCTTTCATAATCCGCGCTGATTGGGATCTCGTTGTTGACGTCGACCAGCTTCTCCTCTGGCATTGATCCATTCTTGAGCACCGCTCTGTCGGCCAGCGGGTTGCTCGGCTGGTCGCTTTTGGTCTTCCGGTGTGGTAGGTCGAACACCTTGCATTGGTTGGCTCTGAGAGCTGGGTCCGACTTGAAGGTTGCGAACAACGCTTTGAGCGATGGATGCTACGACATAGCCGCGGAGCTCCTTGTCTTCCCGAGCATCTTCCTTCTCGAGGCGAAATCGTTCGTCCTTGGGCATGTTCGCTCTTCGTAGGTTTCGGATCTCTTGTTGAATGTAAAGCATCACTTCCTCTGGACACTTGTTTCTCTCCAGGGCATGGTCAGACTTGCGGACGTATCGTCGGGTAACATCAGTGCATCCATCCATGGAGAATGCAATACAGTACGACATCTTCTTTCCCCATCCTTCGCAGTATAACCGTGGGTTGTCCCAGGCTTCTTCGCAGGCATCAACATGAATCCATCGCTTCTGTTGTTCCGAGTAGACTTCGGTCCATACGTGGTCCTCGGCGTTCCAGACCCATCTTACTCGTCCCCCAACGGCTCTGCACAGCATACTGAAGCAGTTTGCCCATTCTCCACATCGTCCTCGGCGGGTTTGGAGTAACCGCCAGACATCTCCGTATCGTGGGAATCGCTCGTAGGCGCCACACTCACCAGCAGAGCAGCGGTAAAGTTCAACTCGTAACGCACCGCACGCTGATTCATCGGGGGTAGGAGGAGTCATGCCTTGCGCAATGGTGGGTGACATGCAGACTGGACATGGCGGGTTGTTGACCCAGGCGAAAAATGAACGCTTAAACCATCTACCGTGATGTTAGTACCGATAACTCCATGACTTAAAGAAAAAATCCCATACCTAAGCAATGCGCGAATAACACAATCTTGGTATCCCCATTCCGCTTTGCGTCCATCGCCCATGCTCAAGGCTTGCACTTCTAGTACTTGAGACTCCTCCTCGGCCTCGCCATAGATTCTGTCGAGCGGGATGGTCTGTAAGGCCTCATCCAGCAAACCTGGATTCTCGTACTTGGTTGGGGTCAATGCTAGGGAGATTAATAGGTTTCGGAACTTCTGCGAAGCGGCATCGGCGGGTGGTGCTGGGATCTTGGGTAGGTTGCGGAGGGATGAGTATGATGGTGGGATCTCGCCGGCGGTACTGGGTCGGTATCCAGGTGATTGTGGTTCGTCTGGTCGAGAAGAAGAAGCTCGGTCTCGTGGTGATGGTGAGCCGGTTCTGGATCGCGATCGGTCCAGCTCGTTGAGTCGTTTCGTTCGGAGTAAACCCTCAAATTGGGTGGTCATATCCTTCGCCCATTGCTCATCGTAGTCTCCGTCTCGCTGCATATTGTGGGCGGCCATGGTGTCGTTGGAGCGAGCGTCGAAGGACAAGTCCTAAGCAGAGAGAGAAATCCGTAACCGCAATCGTCCCCAGATGGCAACCACTACTCCCTCAATGGCGGACGAGAAGATGTCGATGCCAGGGTCGTTAGCTACTACTCGACTCGGGGAAAGGAAGCGAATGTGGTGGTAATGGTATATAGTCGTGATGTGTCGTGGAATGGAAGAAGAGGAGGACAGGGCTGGTACAAAAGCACGGTGGCAGCGCGGAAGAAAGCACAGCCCAGACGTAGTCGTCGCAATCGCCACTATTCGCTTAAGTTTAGAGCAGGCAACTGTTTGGGACGATATTAGAAAAGCCCCCCACAGTCTGAGCTTGAAGGATGCCGAAGGAGCAACAGAGAGGTGGATGGAGATTGACGATGATGTGGTGTTGGGTTCGTGCCGAGAGAAGTTTGAAGAAGAAGAAGAAGAGGGTGACGACGGTGTAGTGCGATGAGATGAGAGATGAGGTGGATGGAGAGTAGGGTCAGGAACTGAATTGCAGTGCTGACGAGTATGGAGACGGCGGGACCAGGATAGGTAGGGAAGGACAGTGGGCGGGTGGCAGCAGCAGGCAGACAGGTAAGAGCGCCGCAGCAGCAGCAGTAGTAGTAGCAGCAGCAGCAGCGCGTGGTGGGCAGACGACGAAAGGACCAGTGAGAAGTATAGCAAGCAGCGTAAGAGGGATATCGAAGGGTTGGATTGGTAACCCACAGCAATAGCTCGGGCCAGTAAGGTGGTGAATGGTGAGTAGTGAGTTGAGTTGTAGCCACTGATAATAGCAATTACACTTAGTTACAGTATTCTGGAGTGCGTGTCGTTGCTTGCCGTCGTTCTGCCCTCACTCACGCCCTCACGCACTCACGCACTCACTCACTCCCTCCCTCCACTCTCCCTCACTCACTGCAGGCAAAGGGCCACCACACGCCAGCTCTGCTTGCCTCCCCTCCCTTCTCCGTCTGGTCAGTAGTGTCAGGCAGTGTACGCGCGTGTGTGGAGGTGGCCAGCATGCAAGCGACGCCAATCAGCACCAGGGTGACGACGACTCTTGAACATCTGCCGTGCGTGGATGCGATTGCTTCGCTATGATAGGCTCTATCTCCGAGGCTTGGCTGGTCACGTGCAGTATCATCGCCCTATTCTATCAGCTAGGAGCTTGGCGCAATATACCCCCCCCCTGGTAACTGGTACTGCACTGGTACTGGTACTGGCTCTGGCACTGGCACCGGTCTTGGGTGTTCAGGATCATTCACCCTGCTCTGTAGGGTCATCCGGTCCTGGAGCTATCTATACTTTACTGCCCGTACTGCACTGTACTGCACCACTACGCTGCACTGTATACTGTCGGCCACTCTATTATAGTGGCCGACTCATTTACCCTTCTGATTGACAGCCTTGGCGGCTTTGCATCTGCTATATTGTACATACCGTAATACTAGAGTCTACTTACGGTCGGGTCTTGTACTATCAGGAGCTCGCCTGAGAACTCCTGTGCTCTCCTGTGCTCTCCTGTACTGTCGCGTCAGCATTCCACTCCTCACTTCACCTCACTGCATTGCACTGCACTGCACCGCACTGCACACTGTACGGCCCTCCCGAGCCCACTCATCATCATTCCCTCTTTATCATTGCTCTCGCTCAATGCCAAGTGAAGCATCAAACCGACCCACGAATCTGTTGAAGCGACTGCACCACCGCATGGTACATACCCTACTATTATTGTCGGTGCCTGGTGGTGGTGACTGTGGGGTAGGGCCAGAAATGCATGCCCAGCACGACATCCCCCCTTGCCATGTGACAAAGTAATTCCCCTAGCGACAAACAACCTAAAACTCGACGGGTTTGGGAAGGGGAGTCGTGGCAAGTCTGACAAACGAACGTCGGAGGCGATGCTATCCGTCGACGCCAGAGTTTGAATTTGCATTATCGACGATTCGCTTCTTTGTGCGGCGGTGTACGCGACAGCTTTTTGCCTCTTGCGGTTGCAGCTCGAGACGACTACGTGAGCCTACCGGCGCGTCTAGAGCCTCATCTAATGTCCAGTTCCGTCCTGTGAACATTTCCAACCATCGTGCGCTTGGCCTAGGTGTGCGACCGACGGCCCTCTGCTCTCCGGATTTTCTCTTCCCTCGCCTTCGCATCACTAATGTAAGTTGCAGTACGTACCATCGCTGATGGCCTGCCTCATCAGCAGCATCAGCATCAGCATCAGCGTCTAGCAGACGACACGGTGGAGTGGGCCGTGGTTTGTCCGTCTGATGAGTACCGTACTCCCGTAAATATTAGATCTGATTTGGTCCTTGGATTGAACCGTCCACCCGCAGCCAAACACAAGCCGAGGATTACGAAAGCCCGCGGTGTCACTACTGTCATTTCCTCGTCCTCGTCGTCGTCGTCGTAGTCAATGATCACCACCTTTTTACAAAAAAAGGAAAAGAAAAGTAATCAGGCTACGAAACAATTGGTTCTCCTTGCGAACCATTCATCTCGAATCCCCCTCCTGCCCCCAACCCAGCAAAAACTCCAAAGTTTCTTGGGTGACAGCAACCCAAGGCCTCGTCGCCGCCACGGTATCCTGTCTCTTCATCTCGCACTATGCTGATCGCGGATGATATTTGGGTCGCGACGATATCGACATCAAACTCTAACTTTTCTCAACTGATGATGGCTTCCGATCCTTGGCACAGGTTTTGCTTGGAACTTGTCAGCCGAGACCATCGATTGCGCGTTCAAATCCTAACGGTGTTTGCTTGTCTGTCTCGCTTAGGTTTCAATTTTAACCTTCAATTTTCCTGGTCCCTTTTTTGCACCGCTTGCTTCCACTTGTGCCACGAGTCTCGTTTGCGGCTTGGACAGCTTCTTGATCCAAGCTCGGCTCTTCCACTGTCGCTCTCGTATCCTTTCCGAATTTCCCTGTCCCGGATAGAGAAGGGGGAAAAAATAGGTGTTCATGAACTGAAAGTGGATTCCCACGCCCGTCGTGGATACAGTACACGTGATGCGAGTGGGAGATTAGATGAGGTAGGTGCGTCACCACCTTGTCTCAAAAAGAGAGAGCGCGAGAGGAGCTTGAGATTGAAGGATAACGACTCAGCCTTCTCGTCCTCACCCATTGTCTCGCGCTAACAAGAAAATGTCACCCACTTCATCAATTCTATACTTCGTATTCCTACCTGATCTGCCACCTACTACTTACTTCACCGGCATCCAGAGCCGAAAAGGGAGATGATGAAGATCCGGCGTTACCTACGAAGGGGAAGAAAAAAGTCTCAGAAATTCAATAATATCTTTCGGTGCCTCGTGTGTCCGTCCACCGCGGCTCTTCTTTTTACCACCCCTCCCCGATATACGTCCACTCGAAATTCGTCCGGTGCCGTTCCTCTGCCAATTTTGAACCTTGGCCCCCGCGATACCGATGCGGCTTATACCAATATCATCATAAGTTATCGAATTATGATTTTCTCTCTACCTTCCCTTCAGCTCTCAAGCCCTCTCTCTCCCCATTCGACCTTATTAGACATATAGCCCGGGACTAGAACTAGACTTAGACGAGACACCGCCGCCGTCTGATAAAGATGTTCAATAATTATTCCCTTCTCTGGTGATGTCTGGTCCCCCCTGCGCGCCTCAGGGACAGACCACGCAGAACAAATTAGACTTGTCTGTCCGCCTTGCACGAGAATGACTTGGGCTTCTTCGCGGAAGCTCGGTTGGTCGGAGAGTCGAGGAAGGGCAGGGGGGAGGGGGGAGAGTTACGGCTCGCTTAGGGAGCAGCTCTGTAACGCAAGGGACACGCGTAGGGAGGGTAAGTGTGGACGGACATTGATTCAGTGGTTTTGGAGCAGAGGATGGAGGTCGGCGTGATCTTCGTCCGTCGCCGTATCGAGACAGGTAACCTTGGGAATGACATACTTCTTGCACATGAGGAGGATGAGGACGACGAGCAAGAGCCGCAAGGCATGCTGGACCTGGCAAACTCAGTATTATTGGTTGCGTCGTAGTTCGGATGAAAAAACTATAATGGACGTCCTATGCGGCTCATATTTGCTTTGGGATGGGCGACCATGCTTTGTGTTCGCGAAGATTAAAGCATACATGCCTGTTTACTCTATAGGCAACAGGAGAAACATGAACATACTATATCTTTATATGCAACCCTATTTCATTACGCCTTTGGCGTCTGTCTGGTACATATCGTGATCAACGAAACAATATCCCCCCCCCCCTCAAAACACCCCTTTTCCCACAAGTTGTACAATCCAAAAACCAAACATGTAACCCCCCCCCTCTGATTCGTTATATTCTCTTACACCTACTCGTACAGCCTCCCCCTGGCAATCATCTGGAACCAACTTACATCATCCGATCTTCAGGATCGGCAGCTAAAAGTTGTACGCAACCAACTCGTATAAAAAACCACTTTACTTCATCCCATCTTATTTCCCTGGCCCTTCCAACGTCATGAATTCGTCAGGGGCATCCACAGCGCTGCATGTGCATGAACTCGATCCACGAATTGAAAAACTTCCTGGTGGGCAAGATGCAAGAGTAGACGACGAGCGACCCGTTCGTTTTGATACCTTTGGCTTGAAGGCCGAGAGCATTTGAGGAAGAGCGAAAGAGTAAGATTGAATGGTGAAGATGGGCCTGGTTGACTTTGTTTTTGATCTTTGTGTGTTAGTTAGTAAGGTCCTAAAGAAGGTAGAGATTGGAGAGACTAAACCTACTTAGTATTTAGATATGATCTTTCTGATTTTAGTCCATGATATTGTAGCAGTGATGGTAGCGATCGCTAAAGATCTCCTCTAGTTCACCACCAACAACGCGCTTTTAGTGATATCTAAGAAATTGAGGTTCATGCATTTTCCCTTGATGAATATCCCTATTTGCTAGCATATCCAATAAGTCTCTGACGAGCAAAGCTCGTGTATTATTCGTCCCTGGTATAGAATCGTCCTACTTGACGAAGGCTTGCCAGAACTCTGCACAATCTGTTCATGATCAGGCTCAGGTTTTCAGAGATCCCATGCGGTAACTTCTCGACGTGACATTCTTGAAGTTCGAGAGAGAAGACTTACCAGAGGTCTCATAGAATTCAATCACCAACCCTTTCATGCTCCTCCCAGGCTTCTCAACGGCCGGGATGGTAGAAGAAGATGCCGCATTGGGATCCAAAGAGACAACGCTCGAGATACTTCCTTGTGTACTCCTCCTTGAGAATCCTGGGCTGGTATTGGAGAAAGAAAGGGATCTTCCATCTCGACTATCAAGCGTAAGGATTTTGGAATGATTTGGTTCTGCTGGGGGTTTGAACGCCGTTACTGTGTTTTATTGCACCCATCAGCATCTACGGAAACCTAGGAAACAAAATCCGAGAACATAATGGTGAGGAAGGGGACGAGATATAAAAAGGTGAGAGAGGTGAGGGGGGGGGGGGCTTACCAGGCCATTCTACAAAGTCAGGTTTGAGATCCTTGGATTTCCGGAAATAGAAGATCGACCTCTCTCTTGTGACGGGATCATAAAGGATTCGGACTGTACTCAGTAGACATTGCACGTCTTTTTCTTTGCTCTTGATTCTTTGAACGTTCTTCCAGCACTCTACCTCCTTACCCAAGAGCTCGTTCTGGAAGGAGAGAAAATCTAGGTCTTGTCAGTTTACTGCAGCTTTCACTTCCTGCCCGCGTCGTCATCTTGGTTACGGAGACTAGTCATGGTCGTACGAACCTTTCACAGTGTTGAAAGTATATATAGGAGGAACATGATATCGATAAGTTTTGTGGGTATCCCATCGAGTGATTTTGAGGCTATGCGAGCCTTGAAACTGGATACGAAATCGGTGATGTTTATCGACGTGTGTATTGTCCAAGAACGGTTTCATAGACGTGCTCATTGGCGCTGTCCGACTAGTGTCAACAGAGTGCCGTATCTCAACTAGTCCGTCAACGCTGTGTGATACTATAGATTGCACCTCTCCATTCTCAAATCTGCTGAGTGAGTAGACTTGCGCCTTTTGAACTTCGTTGCTGTAGGCCCTTGATGGTGTCAGTTTACTTGAGAGAAAGACGGGGTGTGATGGGGATCCTACAGAGTGACCGCAATGCTCGTGGCCAAAGGACTAGAGGCTCGTACAGGAGATGAACCTGTGGATGAAAGTCGGTGGGAGGAATACTGAGACGCAGGCCGAGTTGGATAGAACCCATGACTAGTATCAGGACTATGTGGAACACCACCGGTGTATGCTGATTGAGGAGGAGACGAAGAAAGAGGAGACCGAGTTGGATGGAATCCGTGACTAATATCGGGAGTCTGACGAACAGTATCAAAGTGAGCTGGCTGTGGAGGTGAAGAAGAGAGGGGAGATCGAGATATAGATTCCCTCGGAGACGAAATCGAGATCGGTACAGAATTCTCAGTGCTTTCTGCCATCGAAGAGTGACTGAGTCGATGTCCTGGGGGGTGCAATATCTCACGCTCGATTCTTTCGCCCAGTAGATTCCACGCTTCGAGCTCTTGCTGCAGGGTATCCTGCGCTCCCGCCATAGAGTGTAATGCAGGAAGATCTGGGTTGGGGATTCCGACTGTATCGCCAATGTGGTTCCGCATGTCACGAAGACGGTCAATCAGTGAAACTACAGAGGTGACACTGCTTTCGGTAGGCGTAGAGCTAACCACCGAATCGATCGTCTCGACTCTACGCATGGAGAGATTCTCTAGTCTCTGGGACAAGATCATCTGATCGCTGGGGTTGTAGGCGGGGGTGAAAGAAGAATTAGCACCCGAAGCAGGAATTGCAAAGCTTGAGTTGCCTTGGAATAATGGCCGGTCAAGCCACGGCGAAAAATCGGTCTGAGGCTGGGCCTCGATCATTCTTAATGGTTGTGGTGGTAATAATGCTTGTTGAAACTGGCGAAGCATTGGATAGTCCAATTCATCTGGTTGATTCCGTGGCTCAAGGGGGTAGGTTATTCTCTTCAGGTTAAGAGTAATAAGAGACACGAGGTCAAGATGTGAAGACACGAGCTTCAGATTCGTAGAAAGCAGCTCTGAGTTTCTGGAGCTTGGACTTGTTAGAATTCCCGAAGCAAAGGGATTGTTTTTTTATACTTACTGCAGATCTTGGACTAGGTAATGGGTATTGGCTGCCATGTCATGTGTCGAGGCAACGACATCGTAGGTGGCTAATTGAAGATATAGTTGCAACTTCTCGCGAAGTCTGGAGACTTCCTTGCGCTCTAGCGGCCACGAGACATGTTGATATAGAGATATAACTTGCTCTCGCGAGAACGAGACTTGTTTCAACCAAGTCGATCGCCCCTCTCGTGAAGCTTGCGTTCTGGGATTGGCGTTCTGGATCAATTGCATATGTCTCTTGATAAACTTCGTACACTGGTTCCTTAAATCCGCATGAGATGCCGCAAGACTCGAGGTGATTTTTGCATCATCTTTGCGCTTTTCCCAATCCTCGAGGCATCCTATAATTTGCGAGAATTCCTCAAAGAATTTAGTAGCCTCGACTCTAGCGTTCAATGGTCCATCAGAGACTGCGGTCCAGATATTCCAGACGACGGTAATTCCAGCTATGACATCTCCGGCCGACCAACCGAAACTCATCTTGGTTCGATGGCTATCACACTTACGTGTGACCCATATAGAGGTGCTATAGATGCTGAAAGGGAGAGGCGGAATGTAAGGTAGGTGGACTGGCCTGGGGAATGCTTGCTGGCAATATCAGTACCGTCGCTCCAGGGAGGTTGGTACTGAACTAGCTGATTTCAGCAGCTTGCAGAACAACAATATCGCGTGAGAAGCATATATACATCTAATACCCCCCAGTGACCGTTTTAGAAGAGGAATTCACATATAGATCATATCTGTCCTTGAGCTTGACCTGCTTTTTTCCCTGCAGAGCAGAAGTTGGTTGTACGAAAGAAGCGATAAACGTGCAACGCTACCCTCCGCCCGAGGGAAATCAGCACATCTTGGTCCCAAGATAGTATTTCCGGAGCACGTCTGCCTGTTGGATTGAACGACAGCCCTATTTTTGCATCTATGCAGCCTCCTCTATTGGGCGCATGTCTGGAAAATCACGGTTGATATCTCCTGCTCTCGAGCTCTTGTCGCTCCTATGAACTCGAGCGAACGGCCCACGTGTGTGGGTGGTGCCAATAGGAAGCCGTCCCTGAGCCGGACTCAGCCTTACCACCACCATCATTGGGTTGGTCGTAAAGAGGAATGCGAAGGAGGTAGAGGGTCGTGTTCACACCACGGGTTCGTCCCATATGCAGACCAAATTGCAATAAACTTAATGCCGCTAAGTCAGGACTCTTTATTCACCGATCTTCAGGACCAGATCGTGGGGATTACTGAAGCGAAACCCCCTATCAGCTGCCAGCGCTCGGTGTGAGCAATCCAGTGGTAAATGCCTCATCACCCCAAGGTACACCAGAACCATCACCTTGGCTTTAGTGACTCGAAATATGTCAGGTGTTGGTCACTTGTTGCTCAGCCTCACCCAGCCTCTATAGCGGCAAAAGATTCCATTAAGTCCTGAACCCCCCCTCTCTATATTTCTTGTATCAAAAGAGAGACAGAGACAGAGAAAAAAAGAGAGAGAGAGAGAGAGATAGAGAGAGATAGAGAGTGTGTGTCTCGTCATTCTTCAGCTCGTCGATTTCAATAATGAACCTGCAAATATCTTTGTCGCTTCTCGAACTCCCGTCCTGAAGACCCTAACACATTATGCTCGTGTGAAGATAGATACCTATCCAACTATCGACGTACCATCACAAGGCTGTCAATCACCAATACCGCCCAGAATGGTTCTTTGGGGTTTCCGGTGGTTCAAGCTGTTCCTAAACCCTTATGAGAGTGATGAATTCGAGCACATAAAGGTGACTCGCATGCAGTAAAAGATCTCCTAAATCAAATCCCTCTAACCAATACATAGGAATCTGACCGCAGAAACTACATCATCGGCAGACTTGAGACCGCCGAATTCTCTGAATGGTCATGGGTAATTGTAGTCGCCGGAGTAGGTTTCTTCACGGACGCATACTCTATCTTCGCCATCAACATGGTCGTGCCGCTCCTCGGCATTGTGTACTACGGAGGGACGCTGCCGCATAACTATGAGACAGCTCTCGGCGTGGTCACATTGGGAGGCTCAATAATTGGAGAGATTGGATTTGGTCTTGCTGCTGATCTCTGGGGCAGACGGAAGATGTATGGTCTCGAGTTGATCATCACTATCGGCGCCACGCTTGGGGTTGTCATGTCTTCGAACGGTACTGAAGGCTCTATGTCTGTGATAGTATGGCTTCTTATATGGAGATTTGTGCTTGGGATCGGTATAGGAGCCGACGTGAGTTTTTGATATCCTAATCCTGCCTCTCCTTCATCGCATTTACTAACTCAAGGTCAATAGTATCCACTTAGCGCTGTAATTTGTGCAGAGTAAGTTCATTGTTCCGAACTAGATAAAAGCGAGTCAATAACTTCGTCAGGTTTGCCCCCAGCCGTATGCGAGGAAGGATGCTCACGTTGGTTTTCGCATGCCAGCCAGTGGGTCAACTTGCTGCAACTCTAGTCACCTTAATCGCAGTGGTTCGACAAAGGAATAGCATACCACCACATGCTACACCAGCGAGCTGCGATTCTGAATGTATAAGGACTCTCGACTCCATATGGAGATGGATCATTGGTGTGGGAGTGATTCCAGCAGTGATCGCATTGTGGTTTCGCTTGACCATTATCGAGTCTCCAAGGTACACAGCAGATGTCGGCAGAGATACTCGAAAGGCAGCCTCAGAATTGGACAGATACCTGTTGTCGCAAGAGGAATCTGTAGTAGCATCGGCAATAACCATACAGCAGTCAAGAGAGTTGGACCATTTGACACGACAGGATTCAGTCGAAGTGGGAAGCATTGGAGATTCTGATAATGAGGAACCTCCATATAATGATGGTCATGATGTCGAACGAGTATCTACCTCAGAGGACAAGCCACCACCTGAACCGTCCTGGCAGGATTTTAAGCAGTACTTCTGGCATGACGGGAACCTGCGCACCCTGATAGCCACATCTTTATGCTGGTTTTTTGTCGACCTACCTTTCTACGGACTTGGTATGAACAGCTCCAATATCATCACTAGAATCTGGTGGGGCAGAGACCCATCCCCTCCAACAATATACGCCGCCTTGATCTCCAACATTTGGCAGAGCCTGATCATTGTTAGTCTTGGGGCTCTGATTGGAGTTGCGATCACCTTCGTAGCTATAGACAAACTCGGGCGTCGAACTATTCAGATGATTGGATTTTTTTGGCTCTTCATTCTGTTTGTCGTTATTGGAGGCTCTTTCAATCACTTGTATGAAGTTAAAGGACAGGCCGCGATCGTCGTTTTATATATTCTCTGCCAAATCTTCTTCAATTTCGGTAAATTTAAACTCCTATGTTCTTGCGGTGCTCGTTATAGCTGACCAAGATATTCCTAGGGCCAAATACAATTACATATATAGTATGTTGCTCGTTTCGGATAGCAGAGTTTTCTGGAGGTACTTGCTAACATCGTCAGATTTCCGCAGAACTCTTCCCAACACGCTACCGGGGCCTCTGTCATGGAGTATCAGCGGCATTTGGTAAACTTGGCTCTGTACTTGCACAGCTGTTTCTTGCCTATGTCAAATATGGACCGAATGAGTATAACTACAAGAATGTGCAACGCTGGCTCCCATATTCTCTTTTGATGTAAGTTGCGTTCTCCAACATAGCAAGATGCTTGGCTATTCAGGACTGAGAATGGAAACTTATTATTTTGTAACTTAGATTTTCGTCCTTTATGCTCTGTGGGCTAGTAATGACCATATTTTGGATCCCAAGAGTAGAGCACGGACCTGATGGCGCAGTCAAGACACTCGAAGAATGGGAACTTGGCAGAGAAAAAAATGGGTTTGCAGAAACGAGGGCTGCGAAATTATTTGCACGGCTGTACAAGGGAATAGCATGTACGCTCGATACATTGTATTTGTGGCTCGACAAAATGATTGGAGGAGACGAGGCAGAAAAGAGGCAATTGGTAAAGGAGCAAACAAGAATGCGGGAGCTAGCGCAAGCTGAGTGAGCATTGGAGCGTTGATTTCAACAGAAGTTGGAACACGAATGAAGACTATAATATTGCCATAAATAGCAGCTCTCTTTATTATATTGATTTTTAGGAGTTTGTGCTCCATTGATTTCGTGGTTCTTCCACAGAATAAATATATTCGACTTGCTGGAAAAGATACTAGACAGATATATATGACGTAGCATCCACCTTTGGCTAAGATTAAAAGCAGGCGATATGAAATTTCATCTTCTTGCTTTTCGAAGTT
Source organism: Coleophoma eucalyptorum (assembly GCA_026120035.1). Classification (NCBI taxonomy): domain Eukaryota; kingdom Fungi; phylum Ascomycota; class Leotiomycetes; order Helotiales; family Dermateaceae; genus Coleophoma; species Coleophoma eucalyptorum. The sequence goes on from JALRME010000036.1 coordinate 97,179, forward strand.
GCCGTTAGTATGGAGCAAAGACCAAAGGCTAAGAACGTTGCAAGTGCTAGCTAACAAAAAAGACAATCTCCGACAGTAAAATACTTCATATACAGCATGATGACCACTCTTTCTGACTTGAGCGAGAAGGCACCAAGAGAAAATGAAACAACGAGGCTGATCATGATGACAAGGCAACTTCCAGGAGTCAAGTCTAAATAAAACAGAGCGAATTGGTAAAGACATATTGAGTAAAAGGCAAAAGGGTTGAAGGGATACGATACCTCTGTATGTTGACTTCGGCCGACTTTGGGGACATTAGACATCGATCATAATTACCGAGAATCCAAGAATTCCCTCTCTTGATACGTTCTTTGATGTCCCCCAAGGCTCTGTCCTGATGATATTCCTGATGCTCTTCGCGTGGCGAAGAGACGGAAGTTCGCAAGGTTTGCGAGGCTGAGCTTTTAAAAAACCATACGCGCAAGGCTGAATTTAGCGTCTTTTAGTAGCCCTCGCTAAACCCACAACAATCTTTTGTGCGAAATCCCCGAGTTAAAGAATCTTGAACAAAGATCATCGCCAACCACGACCGACCGAATTGAACTCAACACCCCCGATCAATTCGAATAAACATGGCTGACAGAGGCGGAGCTCGTGGTGGTGGATTCGGATCCCGTGGTGACCGTGGAGGAGACCGTGGAGGAGACAGAGGACGTGGACGCGGACGTCGTGGACCTCGCCGTGGTGCCAACAAGAACGAGGAGAAGGAATGGCAACCAGTTACCAAGCTCGGTCGTCTTGTTAAGGACGGAAAGATCAAGTCCATGGAGGAGATCTACCTCCACTCTCTGCCAATCAAGGAGTACCAGATTGTCGACTTCTTCTTGCCAAAGTTGAAGGATGAGGTTATGAAGGTATGTGGTGCTTAGGATGATTGCATAAATCGTCGCAGTCGCAGTTTCTATGCGCAAACTTTCTAACGTGTTTGCGCCTCCAGATCAAGCCAGTCCAGAAGCAAACTCGTGCCGGTCAACGTACCCGATTCAAGGCCATCGTTGTTATCGGTGACTCTGAGGGACACGTCGGACTCGGAATCAAGACCTCCAAGGAAGTCGCAACTGCTATCCGTGCTGCCATCATTATCGCCAAGTTGAGCGTTCTGCCAATCCGAAGAGGTTACTGGGGTACCAACTTGGGTCTTCCTCACTCCCTCCCAACCAAGGAGTCCGGAAAGTGCGGTTCCGTTTCCGTCAGAGTAAGTATCTTCTTTTCAGATTTGCGCAATATTTTACTGACCCTCGTAGCTTATCCCAGCTCCCCGTGGTACCGGTCTCGTCGCATCCCCAGCTGTCAAGCGTCTCCTTCAACTTGCCGGTGTCGATGATATCTACACTTCCTCTTCTGGATCTACCAAGACCCTTGAGAACACTCTTAAGGCTACTTTCGTCGCTGTTGGCAACACATACGGATACTTGACCCCCAACCTGTGGAAGGAGACCAAGCTTATCCGAAGTCCTTTGGAGGAGTTCGGTGATGTTCTCCGTGCTGGAAAGAGATACTAGATGTTGGGTTTCGGTTCTGGGGCATGCGTTATGGGGTTTTTATGTGCACAAAATTAAGCCATGTTCCGTAGCTTCGACTAATGAACTTTGAGCTTCCTTTCCAAGTCAATACTGATTTTTGGGCTGTCTTCAGTGCGCAGGTGTACAAAAGTCACGCACTTAGTCGTGCCAAAGGATGCCGATCACTAAAAGCAAGCCTTGTCTCATTTGCCTTTCCATATTTTTGAACTAGCTACTGCTGGGCTGCAAGTCCACTTCGTGATGGAACATCCCTGCTTTCTACGAGTATCGAGGATTAGTAGAGTATGCTAAACATTACGCATCCCTTTCTGATGTTTGCAATGCATGGTGCTTTGGCTGGAAGTCGAAGTCGCGATTGTCCTACTGGAGCTGTTCAATTGCAAGTTCTATTTGGCAAGAGCACACCCATGGATAATTTCCACCCATAAAAGCTTCCCTTCCTCATCCTCTCTTCCTTTTCCTTTCATGGCTTTACCCTTCCAACGACAACTTTGTTTCAATTTTGGAGTTTTGGACCTTCAGATTGTGATACCAATTTTGATCTCTCCCTGTCCATTCATCAACTCTCACTCACCTCACTAAGTTTATTGCTCTTTGGCTTGGTCGCTAATATGCGCCGTGTTCGCAGCGTATCTGCGAAGCGCATGGCTACTGCCATAGCCTCCTTCACTGTGGTTTCAATTCTTGCTTTTGTGTCCATCGCAAGTTGTTCTGAGAAGCAGGCTCAACTCAGTTCCAATGAAGTCTACAAGAGAGATGGACCATCTTTCTCTGTTTCATTTCCCTCAGCGTACGTAATTTTCATATTGCCAAATACTGTCTAACAAGTTCAGCAGCCTCCTCACTGTTCCCAATGACCTTCCTGTATCAGCAGATGATATAATCACCGTTACTGCTAAGGGAGCAGACTCAGTTAACAAATACTCCCAAGACAATACGGAGATGGAACAAGAGATTACATACAGGATCTCGACGGCTTTGGTTCATCCTCTTCCTGCATTGCCAACCTGTGCGACTGCCACGGAGACCTGGTATAGCACCGTGTACGCTCTCACAAGCACGGAAACCAAATATGCAGCCATTCTGACTGTCACCACTACCGTCTGCGGGGTTGGTGCTCTGCCAACTTTTGACTTACCTCTAGGGGCTGGTAGTGCCGGAAGTTACGATTTCCATTCTCATAGCCCCCTGCCTTCAGCTACTCTGACTCCGCCTATACTTTATCCTGGGGCTGCTTTTGCTTGTCCGGAGAGTCCTGGGGGTTGGTCCTGTGCTCCTCAGCAGACTCCGGCGCAACTCTGCCCTTGTGGACATGGATGGACTTGTGCTCATCTCAATGAGGGATTTCATTGCCTGCCCAATACTCAAACAAAATCACTTGGAACTGCAACTACTCACACTTTGTAAGTATCGCTTCCTTTCCATCTCTATTTGTTATCTGCGTTGTCTGTAGTGTTTACATTTTGAAGCTTTCAGACTCCTCTAAGGTAGAAATTTGCTGAAGGGTGGGTTATAGGTCCTCGGTACCTACTAGCATTGTTCAGCCTAGCATTTCAGAAGCCTTTCCCAAACTTACAACAGGTGGTATATTGTCTAGTGCTACGTCAGCTTCCGCTGGCGTAGGCCTCTCTTCCACAACAGCTATAACAAGTTCACCAGCTACATTTGAAAGTTCAAAACTAACTGCTGGGCCGGGTTTGTTGTCTGCAGCTTCGGGATTGCCAGCTGCACCATTGCTTGCGCCTGTCTCCTCGCCCATTGCACTCTCCATACTTTTTTCAATGTCCAATACTCAGGTTACAACATCGATTTCAATACCGTCGTTTCCCTTCTCACAGCTCGACCCACTCAGTCCTTCCAGCTTTATACCTCCTTCATCGATATCCAAACAGAGCTCAAGTATTAGACCAAGCTTCGTACAGCTGCCGAGCTCTATTTCCCCATTTATATCAGCTGCCTCACTATTGTCGATTGCTATGTCGAATCTGGTTGCTCAGCCAAGTTCGACCCAGTTGAGTCCAGTGGGCTCCAGCTCTAATACAATTATTTCATTCACCAAATCAGACTTCACAACTCGGGCCAGCTTAACATATCAACCTAATTCAACGGTTGAACCAAGTTCACCGGTATCATCGATTAATTCACAGGCAGAACCAATACCTGTTATCGCTGTGGCCAGCTCCCCTACGCCAATGATTTCTGGCAGCGAAAAAAATACACTAAGTCAACCTAGTACAAATGCTCTGCCCACCTTTGTAGCAGTGGTGGCTGCAGCTCAAACCGTAGCTTCTGCATTGGTCAGTAATATCGCAGGGGACGTAGTAAATGTCCTTGGTAGTTCGGAGACTGCTGTTAACCAACTTCTTGGTTCTACAACCAGTGATATATCCGATATATTGAACCATGTAGCCGAAGCTGCTAGTCAGTTGACTAGCAACGTTGAAGAGGATATAACTGGCATTGTGGCAGCTGTAGCCAATGGACCTGGAAGTGCAAACTTTGTCAATAGTTTAACCAATATCGCTCAAGACCTGAGCAGTGGAGTTACAAACATTGTGGGTGGCACCCTTGCTACAGCAACGAATGCGATCTCAGACCTTGGAGGAGCTGCCGGTAATATAATGAACACAGTCAACTCTGATATCAGCCATATTATATCTGATGCAGCTGCAGATTCTAAGACTCTTGTTAACACAGTTGCAGCTCCCGAAGCCAACCTCATCTCTGGAGGAAGTATAGATCCTAGTGCTCTTACTGGTGATGGTCTCTTGAGTGGCGTAGATGGTGCAGTACCTGGGGTAGCCAAAATTATGTCTCTCCCTACCAGTATCTCGAATTCCGGAAGTTCAACAGATCAAATCACTGCAAACGATCTGTTGGGAGCTCTGCTGAATGTTGGCATAAATACTATTCAGAGTACTCTCGACGTTCCCGATGCCAATTCTCTCATGGGAGCTCTCAATGGTGGTATAAATAGCATTAGTGCTACTCCAACTGTGCTCGGAACTTCTGCACCTATGAGAAGTCTCCTGAGCAATCTCCTCAGCTCTATCAACGGTATTACGGAAAGTTCTCAAGCTACAGGTGGCAACTCCAATGCTGCCGATGCCAATTCCCTGATTAACAGTCTTACTGGTGCTACTAGTGGTTCCAATGCCGCCCCCGCCACTGCACCTGACACAGCCTTAGTTGCAGATAATCTTCTGAAAGATCTCCTGAACACTTCCAACGGCGTAACCACGCATTCTCTAAGTACTGGCAACACCATTGGAATGGTTCAAAGCTCTGCAGCATCGGGTGAAAATCCCACAACACCTGGAGTTTCACCAGCAGCAAATCATATTGTAAATTCTTTAGTAGGAAGTGGGAATGGGGATGCCGTCCGTCTTCCATCCTCAAGTTCACCTACGAGTAATTCTGGCCTCATTGATCCCATTTTCGGCCCCTTGAAAAGCCCAACAAGCAAAGCCAGTTCCCTTAGGGGAACTTCTAACACGAACCGCGACAGTAGCATCCCATCCTCAGTCGTATCTACTACAGATGTGGGCTCCACCTTCGGCAGTACAACGGCAAATATTCTCGGTTTGCCTATCAACGCGCTCTCGAATGCCGTGAAAGGCAACACAAATGCTGCTTCCAATCCTGTGGTCCCATTTATTTCCGAAGTTCAAACTAAGACGCCGGATCTACGAAGTTTTGCAAACTCCGGCACCAGCAACAGCGTTGTTCAAGGGGCAGCAAACTCTGCTGCCAATACTCTCGATAGTGTCCTCGGTAGCACTCAACCCGTGACTGCTGCAAGTATAATCGGTGGGATTACTGCTAAACCTCCCAACGAGGCCATACAACCTCTACGTACCTCGACATTGAGGGGATTGGGGGGTAGATTGACGGGTAAGCGGCAGACTCGAGAGAAGAGGTCAGAGAAAGTACTCGAGGGGGACCATGGGGCTTGCAGTTTGTGTCATAACCCCAGCTGTACTGGTTGTGCACACCATAGTCCTCTGAGATAAAGTTACCAAGAACTAGCTGGCCAGGTTCTATGTTTTACCACTATCATTATTACGACCTCTGAATGAGCGACCATTTGAGGAGTTATTGATGACTTATGGGTCGGACGGGAGGCTTTGCTCTACGTTTATGAAGCAAATAAGGGCGATTTTGGAACTGTTTCAGATTATTATCTTAGCTATAGTGAATCAATTCTCATGCTACATGGTTAAAAGTAGAATTGCATCTGCTCATACTCGTAAGGGGAATAAATAGACAAAGGATTGGCAGAATGAGGCAATCTGGTATGAGGAAATCGATCATAGGTCGATGGCAAGAAAAGGACGGTAGAATTTGTGCTTAAGAATGCTACAGATACCCAGGGTTAGTTTTGTATTCTTGAGATAAATGGCTGCTATCGTATTCTTGACAGAAGATGCATATTTCTAAATCCTCGATAGATTAGGGTTTGGACCCCTGCGCCGGGCGGGATCCCACAGGGATTGACGTCAGTAACGATATCTGAGAGGTTTCTTGGATCAAGGTACAGTAAGCAAATAATCAATCACCCCGCATGCAATCACAAGTCACAACCCCGACTAAACGATACAATATCACGAATCTGTTGACAGAATGGAGTGAGTATATCGTTCGTCCTGTATGTTGCGTATAATTGATTGATACTAGTGGCGCTGACGTCACGACAGCGGCTTTTGAGTGGCGATCTGAGACGAGACGGCGGGAAGCGGCTGTAGGCTGTTCTAGACTCCAGTGAGTCGGTCTCGTTGCGCTTCTGTTATTCTCTCACTCCACGCCCAAAACACATTCTTGATCAAGACAGGCGAGGCCAGCTCTCCATTCAAATTTTCTAGCCGATTCCTGCAACATGCAGCTCGTGAGCAGTATTCCATAATGCGATTTTGCGTTCAAAGCACTGCTCTTTCCCCTGGTCTGCGCGCAACTGCCTCACCAGCACAGATCCCAGCGCTTGCCACGATCGCTCTTGCGACAAAGATACAAGGCAGATACGACAATAGCTGAGGATTCCGATTTTGAAGGCCGGGGCGAGGTTGAAGGCACGATCAATTGGAGCCAAGCATGGCACAACTTTCTGTGGAACGTGATGCATCGATGGAAGACTTTCAATTGGTGGGAATTACAGAACTGCTGGATGGCGACAAGAGACCAGTGTGCATCGTTGATCGAAAGAAGGCGCACCTGCAAGAACCGGTTTACATAAATGCAAGTTTCTTGAGACTCCAAGCAATTACAGGAGAGGCCGACGAATCGAGGACGGACGGCTTCCACGAGCAGCTTCCTAACGAGGAATATACCGAATTTCTGCAGTGGATCACAAGCTATAAAACCGACAACGATGCAGTATCATATTTAGGTCACAGATGGGCAGTCCAGACACTAAGGGAAAGATGGGGAGTGATCAGTGGATATCAAGTGCTCGAGAGTCACAATGGAACAACCGAAGAAAGACCTGCACCGGTTGAAGCACAAACTACAGCGGCAGGCAAAACTGGAGCAGTTTCTACTATCATCAGCTCCTTAAGTAACTTGATGGCACCTGATGAACATTCTCTGTCAGGAAGTCCCGGTTCAGATTTAGGGGAAGGTCGGCGGCAACGTGAGGAACCCAGACGGCCTTTGGGACCATTTGACGCGACTTGCTCAAACACCCAAACTGAAATGACCGCACACAAGAAATTGGTACTTGAGTTTGATTGGGGAAATACGGACTTGGGTCCAATCAGCTCATGGTCCGATGAACTACGACGGAGTTGCGATTTTCTCCTGTCAGACCCACGTCCGGCGGCGTTGTACTGGTCAGAAAATCGAACCATGATGTACAATGAGGCTTATGCGCATCTTGCTGGAAAGAAACATCCGCATATGATGGGCCAACCTTTCCATATCTTCTGGGCTGAGTTAGGAGATACCTTTGTAAACATCATGAACGATGTTTATGCAAATGGGATTGCCCTGACGCAGGAAGACAGCCTTTATTACCTCAACAGAAATGGTTACCTCGAAGAAACCTACTTCTCTCTATCCTTGATTCCTTTCGCTACTGGCGATGGCCGTACTGCTTGCTATAATTCCGCATATGATGTCACAAGACAAGTTATCGCTGGTAAGAATTTCTACCCTGTTTGGAGTTACTGTAGACTAAGAAAGGGTCCTCAGATCGTCGTATTACGTTTCTCTTACGCCTTAGCCAGTTTGTTGCATCGTCGAAAGAACCCAAAGACTTCTGGTCTCAACTCTTGAAAGGATTAGAATGCAACAAGTTTGAGATACCCTTCGCCATGTTATACTCTGCTGGAGGCTATAGCAACGAGACCTTATCAGAATGCGCGGAGCAGAGCTCCAATATAGAACTTTGGTCTTTGGAAGGTACGGTGCGGGTACCTCCCGGTTGTTCTCATATCCCAATACGACTTGATACTGAGTGCCCTGGCGAGGATTTCATCAAGCACTTTCAGAAGCACCTCAAGTCGAGCGATCCCACCTTACTACAAGTAAGCGATGGAACTTTATCAGCCAAATTATTGGAAGACCTTCGTTCTAATGACCTAGACATCTGCGACTCTGCCATTTTCTACCCTATTCGTTCCACCGGAGAGAATGTCTTGGGGTTTCTGATAGTGGGACTCGATCCTCATAGACCATATGATGTAGATTACCGTCTTTTCACACAATTAATGACAAGGCAACTAACCAACTCAATGGCCAGTGCTGTGCTGTTTGAGGAGGAAATCAGAAGGGGCCGCGCAGCAGCTGAAATGGCAACTTTGGATCGCAATCGGCTTACCAAGCAGCTTGCAGTCACAACACAAGAGGCCGTCGCGGCTGAAAATCGATTTCGGAGGATGGCTGACCTGGCTCCTGTTGGCATGTTTCATATTGACGCTCAGGGAATTCTACTATGTGAGTGTCCAGGACACTCTTTATCGCCCAGTAACTGATGCATTGTAGATGCAAACGAGGATTACTATGTTATGACCCAGCATCCTCGTGACCTGCAACCTCAGCCTATGAGTTGGTATAATGTTATTGCAGATATTGATCATCCCAAAATGGATATAGAATGGGCAAAGTTAGTCGGTGGCGAGCCAGTATCTTTTGAATTGCGCCTGAAAACAAAATTCTTCCCCGCTGAAAGTGTCAACGAGGACAGTTTTTCACATAAATGGATCATTGCCGCTGCATATCCCGAAAAGGATGAACATGGCAATGTGGTTGGAATATTGGGCTGTATAACTGATATCTCGAGGTGCGTAATGTTCGAAATTATCATCAATCTTCAGACTTCAAATTTTCGATATCGATGTGAAGTGCTTGTCAAAGTACTGCTTATCCTCGATTTAACCTTTGTTTGCATATATGATCTGGTACACTTGTGGACGCGGCTAACTGACGAAACAGGCAAAAATGGGCAGAGGGGATCCAAGCTCGGAAACGACTTGAAGCTCTGGAGCTCAAGCGCCAACAGGAGAGTTTTATCGATATGACCAGCCATGAAATGCGAAACCCTCTGTCAGCTATCATTCAATGTGCCGACTCCATCTCAAACTCTCTTTCTGCAATTATCAATTCGCCAAATTCCATGTTTGAGATTTCTCGAGAAATCTTAGAGAGTCACATCGATGCAGCCCAGACTATTGTTCACTGTGGACAGCACCAGAAGAGAATTATTGACGACATTCTCATCCTCTCTAAAATCAACTCTCACCTAATTGCGGTCACTCCGGTAGAAGTGCAGCCAATTCTTGTAATAAAGAATGCTCTGAAGATGTTTGAGGGAGAACTGCAAACTCATGACATGGAATTAAAGTTGGAGGTTGGAGAGTCCTTCTCAAGATTGTCTATCGACTGGCTTAAACTTGATCCCAGCCGATTACTTCAGGTACTGATAAATCTGACCACGAATGCTATCAAATTTACTATTCCCGAGGCCGAAAGGAAGATCACAATTCGCGTTGAAGCTTCTCAGACTCCTCCAACCACCAAGAATGGTATTGAGTTTTTAGAAAGAGAATCAAACCGAAAAGATTTGAGCTCTGGATCAGATTGGGGCTCTGGCGAGATTATTTATCTGGAAGTCCAGGTGCAAGATACTGGCAGAGGACTGAATGAACATGAGCGCAAACTATTGTTTCAGAGATTTTCTCAAGCCTCGCCTCGAACGCATGTACAATATGGTGGTTCGGGCTTAGGTCTCTTCATCTCCCGAGAGCTGACGGAGTTGCAGGGGGGGAAAATCGGATTCATTTCTGAGGCTGGTGTGGGAAGCACCTTTGCATTCTACGTACGAGCACGTCGCTGTTCTGCCCCCCAATGTGCACAATCATTGGTGGAGATCGATCCTCAGGCTCAACCCAACGCCGCTACTAGCAGTGTTCCCACCGGATATCAAGCTGAACCATCTCAAGTCAAGAAGTCACAAGCAAAATCAAACAAAGTCGCTGTGATACGAAATGTTTTGATTGTCGAAGACAATCTCGTGAATCAGAAAGTTCTCTCGAAGCAACTTCGCACTGCGGGATGTACGGTCTATGTCGCAAATCATGGCCAGGAAGCACTTGACTTTCTTCAAGCCTCTGAATTCTGGAAAGATAGCACGGAGGGAAAAGTGTTGCCAAATTTCATCTGCCTCATGGATCTTGAGATGCCGGTCATGGACGGACTAACTTGTATGAAGAGGATTAGAGAATTGCAGAGAGAAGGTACAATCATCGGACATATTCCGGTCATTGCCGTGACTGCCAATGCCAGGAGCGAGCAGATCGCTGTGGCAAGGGAAGCTGGAATGGTAAGTTGTGCCGTATCTCCAATGGCGAGAGACACTTTGCTAATTGATGCAACAGGACAGTGTCGTGACAAAACCGTTTCGTATCCCAGAATTAATACCCGAGATGGATAAATTGCTACGACAATCCTGACAAAAACGTTTTAGTGTGGCAGTATATTGATTACCTTAGTTTCTTTGATTTATGATTTGGAGGGTTTAAAAGTATATATCAGAGTCAGAAATGCGATATACGGTCAGGTTATAGATGGGAATTATAATGCGTATACGGAGTTTGAGAGGTTGGCGCCATTGACGCCATGGGTGACATGGTTGGAGTTCGTCAAGATGCAAGAGAGAAAGGTCTATCCCACTAGACGTGTGTATTTATAGACCACGTAGACTGCTAATAATTGTTGATAAAAGGAAATATATCGAATCGAACGCAGTAATATCGACTGTAGCAACTCTAGCCATTCGGGAAGTTCGTTGAAAGAACATGCTTTGCAGGCCGTCACAGGTACATTATAGACTTTAGTTAACAGGATCGAGATACGAACCTGCATATACTATTATTGTTACATTCTTGAAGGTGGTGAAGCTACTTCTACAACAGGAAACCCAATCCCTTTCACCTCGACGGGAAGGGGACGAGATCGGCTTCAAAGCGGCTTCAGAACCCGGGACTGGCTTGTGGGCGGCGGGATTCCGGCCGCATTTAGAGTCATACATATGGTAGGGACGCTACAATGACTAACCAAAAAGCCAACCACAACGTTTGATCACTAGGAAGATTTCCTGCGCGCTTCTATGCACAGACGTGGTGGTATCTAGTCCATATTTCTTGCAAGGCCTTGTCAAAAAAAGGATAAATAAATGAGCGCATCAATGCCGGAGCGCTAGGCTTAGACTAAACGTTCACCGTCTTCTATGCTGTTAGTCTTTATAAGGACATTACATTGCCTGGGTTAGAGAACCACTTTACGGGCTCATTGTTCAACTCTGATCACCACGAGTGCGGGCGTTTGCACTTTGATTTCTAATAGAGGCGAGAATCAATGGCTCGCAACATGTCGATTTCATCATTGGAGTTGAGAAGTATTCCCTTCCTCACGACGCAACAACAACCCCACTCTACACCTACAACACAAGAAAACTCCAAAGTAGCACACGCACAGTCAAGTTTCGAACTACCAGCCGATCAATTGCCAACACCATATGATCTGGAACCAAGCACGGCAATTGCATCACGTATACACACGTTCCCCGAAGGCGGTCTTCGGGCCTGGGTCGTAGTCTTTGGATCATTCTGCGTCATTGCTAGCACGTACGGACTAATCTCCAGCGCGGGATTGTTCCAGTCATACTGGCAAGCCAACCAACTCAGCGCCTACAGGTCTCGAGACATCGGTTGGATCACGGCCGTGAATGTCTTCCTAAATCTGATCCTCGGCGTGCAAGTCGGCCCGCTCTTTGACAGATATGGCCCGCGATACCTGCTGCTGGTGGGTGGGGTTGTGTATACAGCAAGTCTGATTCTTCTGGCACAGTGTGTGAAGTATTGGCATTTCATGCTTGTGTATGGCGTTGTCAGCGGTACGAGTTCGGCCTTGCTGACCACGACAAGTTTGGCGGTCGTTGCGCACTGGTTTGAAGCAAAGAGGGGGATGGCTTCGGGAATCGCCTTTGTGGGATCTTCCGTTGGGGGTATTGCGTTTCCCTTATCCCTGAGTCCTATGCTGGAAAAACTGTCTTGGGCGTGGGCTATGAGGATCGTTGCTTTGGTCGTTGGGGTGTTGGTTCTGGTGGGAAACCTATGCATTCGTGGACGACTACCCCCAAGGAAGAATGGTGGTGCCATTGATTTGAAGTGTTTCCGAGATATGAGATTTACCTGGGCCACCGTCGGCATCTCCTGTAAGTTTATATCCCTTAGTACTGGATTCCATCCTCTGATATCGACTAGGTTTTGAGTTCGTCCTATTTGTGAGTTCAGTCATTTCACGTTGATTACAACCGTAACAAACCTAACAAGACCGATAACAGGGAGCCCTCGGTTTATTACCGACGTATACCGTTATGCAAGGCTTCAGCGTCCAGACGGGCTTCAACATCATCGCGATCCTCAATGCGTAAGTCTCTCCGTCCCAGTAGATCAGAGACTTGACCTAATCCCAATGCTTGATTAGAGGCTCAGCACTTGGCCGTTCAATGTCAGGCTGGTTTTCCGACCGCTATGGCCGCTTCAATACCATGATTTTGACATTAATCTGGTCACTCGTAGTAGTGTTCGCTCTGTGGATGCCAGTGGGAAATCATATCGTGCTCTTGTACTTCTTTGCGCCATTATTCGGATTCGGATCTGGGAGTATCATCAGCATGGCGCCCGTTTGTATTGGACAGCTGTGTAAGGCGGATGAGTATGGGCAGTTTTACGGAACGTCTTATAGTCTGGTGTCCTTTGCGTGAGTGCTGGTGCTGTCTTGCTTGTTGGGGATGAAACGCTGTACTAACAGGGCATTTAGGACACTTCTTTGTATACCAATTGGAGGAGAGCTTCTCCCAGTCGTGGGGGCCTCTGGATTCGCAGGCTTCTGGGGTGGGATTTTAGTTCTTTCTCTGTTTAGCTTCATCATGGCGAGATGGGCATGCCAGGAATATCGCTGGCAGTGGAGAGCAAAAATCTAGATGCTGTGTACTTGATCCATGGCTTGCAGAACATAAGTGCACGCCGACATTTCCAAGGGGATATCTGAAATAGCTGTTGATTTGAAACTTGCTCTCTATGAGCAATACTGTCCATCCATGAATCAATAATTATGTCCTTGACATCCAATTGTCCCAAATAAAGAACTCATGACGCCGTTGACCCATCCTGGGTATATTTCCTGCCCAATCTCCCTATCCTGTTCCCTCCATACTCCCTGCTAACATGTGCAATAATCCTAGGCCATCTATTACTTTTAAACCACAGCCGCACTCACACTCGAAATAAAAGACCTATACTGCTCTTCCTCGGTAACCGTAGGCTTCATAGACTTCATCTTTGTTACCGAGACAGGGTTTGGAGACGCTGTCCAAAGAACACCATTATTCTTCTCCTCTACAGCCGGCGTTCCTTCCTTGCTCTCTTCGGCTGGAGCTGACTCTTTGTCCTTGGGAAGTTGCATAGCCAATAGAACGTACTCCGCCCTCGTAGTATTATCCATAATATCGTCCATATATCGCCGTACCTCATCTGGATTGGCGACAACTTTGGCCAGAGAGTCTAGTTGCCGGCCTTGATGAGTAAAGAGACGGATGGTGATTGGCTGGTGATAATCAAGCTTTGGGTCATAGTTTGGAGAATCACTTTTGCTGCCTTTTCGAACTAGTAAAAACGATGCGATGACTTGGCCCTGGGGGAGATATTCCAATATGCTGAATTTTGGGAACATAAACCTATCGCCAGAGCCACCTGCAAACTCGAAGACGATACCAGATATATCTGATTTGGATGGTTGTAAACCACCTTTAGATCTTAGGGCTTGTGGTTGAACGTGGGTCATTGTTGATGACATCTTAAGTGGTGTCTGGTGACCGTGACTCTGATTATGAAGTTGGTGAGACGTTGGTTGTCGAGCCGAGTTCATGGCTTGTTGTTGAGCTTGCTGCTGGGCTGCAGCTTGGCGTGCTTGGGTTAGTCTCGTCAACTCATCAATGTGACCCTGAAACTTCTTAAGTTCTTCAGGCGTTGCCTCTCCATTTGCAACAATCCTCATGAGAGCTTTGAGATCGGCATCAGTCGCGGCCCGCTCAGCCAGCATTTGTATAACAGGATCGGTCCCCTTGGGAGCAGGCGTTGGAGTATATGGTGCAGGAGTAGGTTGTGTAGTTTGGGCAACGCCATTCTGATGTGGGCCTGGGGTGCTGTGACCGTTTGGTTGATTATAGGGTCGAGGCTGCTGTGGGGTATTTGGACCCGGAGTTCCGGTCTTCACTTGCGCATCATGTCTTGGAGGACCTTGTTGCAAAGTTTGCGTAGTTGGATACTGCTGCGGGGGTGAGGAAGCGGGTGGAGGATGAGGTTGTGATGGAGGCATAACTCCATTTGGAGGACCGTACTGAATTATTGGGCGGTACATAGGTTGCTGAGGCATTGGTGGTAATGCTTGTTTCGAAACCGGTTCTTTAATAGCATACATTGTAGCGTCAAAAACGTGCGGTTCAATCGTGATAGTGCAGCTTCCAAGCTTCGTCATTGTGTCCTTGCCTGGATTGTTCTGAAGCTCCTTCTCGCTCTTTTTCTTGGTAGGCTTGATCCAGTACCTCTCGAAAATGCCTTCGCTGATCCATTTGGCTCGCGATCGTATCAGTGATTCTTGCAAAACACCACTATTCGCGTCTCTGTCAGCATCGTCCATGACACTCCAGCAGAGAGCTTACCTCTCAGAAATCGACTGATATTCTTTGTAGGAGAGATTCTGGGATTGGGGCTGATCAACTGTAGGTAGTGGCTTTCCTGCTGTGATGCTTTTTGGTAAAGTAGGCTCAACCACTGGAGCAGGTACAGGCACAGGTGTGGGAGCTTTAGGAGGTGGTTCCGGAGGCGTTGAAGTACGTTTCTTCTTGTTCTCGGAATCAGCACGCGCGGCTCGACCAGGCAGCTTTCGTTTTCTACTTTCCATTCTTGCAGCTCTGCTATACTAAGCAGATTGCTCAAATGGGTGGCAGAAATGACGCGTCTGGACGTCGTGAGGTAGATATTCGAGCTTGTGGGCTTTTAAAAGTAAGACTTGAAGGGACGGAGGGAGGGAGGAACTTTGAACGCTGAAGCCGAAGGAGCTTCAAAACTTTTGGCGCAGCCGAGCGAGCCTTCCTTAGTTTTTGGTTGTTGCAACTCTTATAGCTTCAGAACCCCCAAGAGTTTCGCATTTTGCTGTAACGTGGATGAAAGAGAAAATCACACAAGGGCTGCTTGAGTCGTCCGTCTAGCTCTATATTGTAAGCTCCAAGTCCCATATCCAGCGTCTTTGACACTTTTGTCCTCCCTGTGCTGGCACGTGTCCGGCATGTGTGTTCATTCCTCACTTTACAAGCGCATGCTACGGTTCAGTTTAACCATTTCTGTTCAGAATTTTTTACTCTGCTGGTGGTTTCTACCAGATTACTCAATTTTCCCTGGTCTAACGTGATTCCAGCAAGGCCGCCACAGCCTGAGTGATGGCTCCTCTGGTACCCATCTTCAGGAAGGCGTACTCGGTCGTCTTCCTTGGGATAGGCATATATGCCCTCGCATTGATTGCCCTTACAAACCCCTGGCTACAACGACAGTAAGCCAACGAATCCAGTAGTAGTCATGTATGCTCATGTACAGTGTGCTGTATGCCCATAAGCTACATACAGCTTGGTGGGTTGATATCAATCAGCCGGAACAGTTCGGATTCGCCAGTAAGTTGTAAGTAAACTTTGGCCAGAATATGACTGACTGACTGTGTTTAGAAAACCAAATCACGCCTTTCAACTTCACAACTCCTGATCTAGAGACCATCTATGCATGGCACGTGATGCCATTGGGGCTCTATGCGAAGCATGAAGAGGAGTTGTTGCAACAGCCTTCCGGATTCGCTGAGGATGTTACGAAGACGAAAGCCTTCCGAATTCTCAGAGATGACCCAGAAGCTCGACTTATAATAAACTGTAAGCCCAGCATCCACTTCTCTCCATCCCATTGCTAATGTCGCGTAGTTCATGGAGTGAGTCGCAAGAATCCGAACACATTGTTTATACTAACCAAGCTAGAATGCCGGAACGGTAGCACAAGGCTGGAGAACAGATTCTTACCGTTCCCTATCTGATGGAGCCACCTCAAATATACACATCCTTGCTATTGATTACCGTGGCTATGGACTCTCCACGGGAAGCCCTACTGAAGAAGGCGTCATCATTGATGGTGTTGCAGCGGTTAACTGGGCTATGGATGTTGCAAAGATTCCTCCCGAACGGATCGTGATTCTTGGTCAAAGCCTCGGAACAGCGGTGACTGCAGCTGTTGCAGAGCATTTTGCAATGCGGGGAATAGAATTTGCTGGCGTTGTACTTGTTGCTGGCTTTATGGATCTCCCAAGCATGCTTACAAGCTACTCAATAGCTGGCTATGTTCCAGCACTTTCACCACTAGGAGCAACCCCAAAGCTATGGAACCTGTTTGCAAGCCATATCGTAGACACCTGGCTGTCGGCTACTCGTTTAGCCAACTTTGTCAGACTGAGCAAGAGAGTTAGATTGTTCATTATTCATTCCAAGGATGACTACGAGATTCCTTGGCATCAATCGGAAGGTCTTTTTGCTGTCGCAGCTAATGCTACAACTGAAGAGGGAATGGAAACCAGTTTAATTCAGAAGATGAAAGCCAGGAATACCGTTGACATGGGTAATGGTGCTTTCATTAGCACTTGGAAAGCCGGTGGTGATAAAATCATACGGGAACAAATTGTTTCCTATGGACGTGAGTAATTCTGCACCATGTATGCGGCCCGGCTAATGAACACCTCAGATCACAGCAGAGTCCTCACTTATGCAACAGTGTCTTTGGCTACCTTGAAGGCTTTTGACCTGGATGATGGAGGTCTTTTACCGCAATGATCGGTCATATTTATATACTGTCGCAGGAGGATAAATATATATATATATATATATATATTACCTACTGGCTCCGAAAAGGACAACGAAGCTACATTGTTAAATAAGTATTTAGAATAGTGATATAGAAGTATATAAACAGGCCTCGTCCGCACAACTGTGGAACATGGCGCATTTCTTCCTCGTTTTAGATGCGTCCACATCCAGCAAGCTGAAGTTCTGCAGCCTCGCCTAAGAACCCCACCAAACCCACTTCAACACCATAAGGCCAGCAAGCATTCACTGAATGTCAATAGACAGACCGCAAACATGTCGGTCGAGTCCAAACCCGAAGATCCTGTACTCAAACAAGAGGCAGCAGAAGAAGTAATCGCCGAAAGCAAGGCTACATCATCTGCACAACAACCTGAAGCTGAATCCGAAGCTGAAGACGAAACCCCAAACCCCGCCGCGACTGGTAGCGCAGCCTCGAGTGCAACAGCGAAGAAGAAGAAGTCCAAGAAGAAGAAGATTAAGGATGCCCTGACTGGCAAGAGCGGCGAGGCTGGGCCTTCAAAGGAGAAGGACGATATCTCCAAGGCAGTTGGTGGTCTGAGCAAGTCGCAGATATCCGACCTGCTCTCGTTGAACCCTGCATTGGCAGAACAGCTTGGAGTTATCGATGGGAATGTATCAGACAAGAAAGTTATGGAGATGTTCAAGAAGCTGAACTTGGAGGAGATCATGACAGGTTTGGCTGCCAATGGCAAAAACGTCAAGGATATGGCCTCATACAAGTTCTGGCAAACACAGCCGGTGCCCAAACTTGGAGAAAAGAATGAGGTAGTTGAGGAGGGGCCTTTCAAGATTGTGGACATAGACCAGGTTCCAAAGGTGCCAGGTCCTCTAGTGGATGGCTTTGAATGGGTCACTATGGACTTGACACAAGACTCAGAACTCAAAGAGGTCTACGAGCTACTTTATGGCCACTTCGTCGAGGATGATCATGGCCAATTTCGATTCAACTATTCAGTCTCTTTCTTGAAATGGTATTTTCTCATGCGCCCAGTCTATTTACCCAACTAACCGATTTAGGGCTTTGCTTTCACCAGGCTGGACCAAGGAATGGCATGTTGGCGTAAGAGCAACAGCTTCTCGCAAGCTGGTAGCTTTTATTTCCGGTGTGCCAGTAGAACTACGTGTGCGCCAGAAAGTCCTTCATGCATCCGAGATCAACTTCCTCTGTATACACAAGAAGCTGCGGGCTAAGAGGCTTGCACCAGTGCTAATCAAGGAGATCACGCGACGCTGTTATCTACAAAAGACATGGCAAGCCATCTACACAGCAGGAGTAGTCTTGCCAAAACCTGTCAGCACCTGTAGATACTTCCACCGATCTCTAAATTGGCAGAAATTGTACGAGGTTGGCTTTAGCCCTATGCCCAGACATAGCACTGTCGCCCAGCAAATTCGGAATTACAAGTTGCCAGAGAAGACTAGCACTAAAGGCCTTCGTGAGATGGAGGCTAAGGACCTTGATGCTGTTTTGGTCCTGTTCAAGTCTTATATGGGCAAGTTTGAGATGGCCCCTGTTTTTACAAAGGAGGAGATTGATCACTGGATGCTGCATAAAAATGACGCGCCAGGAGACCGAGTGGTATGGACATACGTTGTTGAAGTATGTTTGATTTCTCTTCTCGCCCATAACTATGGATTCTAACAGTAGCAGGACCCTAGCACTAAAGAGATCACCGACTTTTTCTCTTTCTATGGCCTCGAATCAACGGTCATTGGAAATGAGAAACACAACAACGTCCGAGCCGCCTACGTCTTCTACTATGCCTCTACAGTTGGTCTAACTAGCACGCCACCCGGCGAGAATGAAGCTTTGAAGACACGCCTGAACGCACTGGTCAATGATGGGCTAATCCTGGCTAAGAAGTTCAAGTTTGATGTCTTCAATGCTCTGACGTTGATGGACAACAGCTTGTTCCTGGAACAGCAAAAGTTCGGCGCTGGTGATGGACAGCTGCATTATTATCTCTACAACTACAACACCAACCCAATCGCAGGTGGCGTTGATCGAACGAACAATATTGACAAAAACTGCAGTGGTGTTGGAATGGTCATGTTGTAGAGTTTCTGAGTCAGAGTATGTAGCATGCCATATGAAACAGACCTGCAAAGGATAAATACCATGATACATACATCTAGATGGATTTATTGCTGCCTGTGAAGGAAACTCCCCTGAACGCACTGAACTCCTAGCCCCACTTCCCTTCCCGATCATAAAGCTTTATTTAATCGTTCTCCAGTAGTAAACATCTTCTCTACCATCTCATTGTGGAAATCCCATTCCTCCAGCATAAAAACATGGCCGGTACCCTCCTTGATTATGCCCACACCAGGCTGCAACATGTCGATCAATTTCTGGCCATGAGGTACCGTGATCATATTATCCTTAGTACCATGCAACACCATAATCCTCTCCCTGCCCACTTTGTCAGCAATCTCTTTGAGCTGCGCAGGGCTCTTATGATGCCATCCCGCGGCGATCGCCTGGAGCATGAAGCCTTTCTTCTGGAATTTCTCTTTGTCAAGGCGCTTTGTGAGCTCCTGGGCAGCAAAGCGTTCATAATTCGTGTCGAACATGCCATATGCTCCAGAGGGTGGGAAAATGACGCCGGGTGTTGATGCTGTGGGTACAATGGTCTCATCTGGTTTGATTAACCAGCTATCTGCAAACAACGAACGTGCTGCATCTGTTACAGATCGATCTAGCGATTTGGGTATGAACATGTTGATGCGTGTTCGCAGGTTTTCAACAAATGTTGTGGTGTTCTCTATCCAGGGAGCTGTAGAGACGAGGTTGAGAGATGCAACTCTGTCTGGTGAAAAGTAGGCCTGTATTTGTTAAAGACATTCTTATTTTGAAGACCATATGACTAACCAATTCTTGAGCTATCATCCCGCCCATTGAGACACCGGTTATGTGTAATTGCCTGTCCTTGGTCCAGCCAAGGTGGTCAAGCAGCTCAATGAGATCCAATGCCATCTCCTTTGTTGAGTACCTCAATAATGGCTTGTCAGAATTGCCCATTCCTGCAAAGTCATCAGTAGACTTCACTAACAAGGATGAAACTAGCTTCCTGACCTCGATTGTCGAAAATAAGTGACGAATATTTGTCCCCTTGCTCGTGACCGTAGCGTAGGGTTTGTCGTTGCCACGCAGACTACAGGCGTTAACCAACAGATATTTTGCACACAGACTAGATCTTACCATTACTGTCCCTAGGCCCATCACCCACTAGAAAGCAGTAAGCTCAGGAATCGCAATCTAACAGCACACGTGACCATAAATATCCTCTCTCAGCTCCGTAATGAGAATCCGGACCTCATTCGGGGTCTCTTTGGCACGGATAGCTAACCTCCATATTCAGGTTCCAAGTTCCCAATCCTTAGAACTAGAGCCTAATCCCTCGGTCTTCTTCCCCACTGTGCCGACACAGACACGAGACCAACGGAACGAGGTACGGAAAGAGAAAGAGAAAGAGTTCGGACAGGAGAATCAAAGATTGGAACTAACCACAAGCTTTATATCTCCTTTGCCATGAACCTCCCACGAAATGTCCAGAGGACCTCCCCTCGTCTTCGCGACGGGCAATCGTCCGCTTTGCGTTGGAACAAGTTGCCATATCGTATCCTTGTACGATGGGTGCGCAAGGATCTCGGCGACTGAAGGTTGAGACTCCCTAACGAGTTAATTAGTAGTGACATTCCCGAGGAAAAGGAAATAGGGTCTGGCTGGTTGGTGATTTACATAGCAGAGTGGACGTGAAGCCGAAGGAAATCTATAAGACTCAATCAAAATAAGACTAGAGTTGTTATGATGATGTAGCAACAAGTTGGGGAAGTTCGAGTATTCATGCAAGATAGCAACGCCTAAACACGTGAGCAGGACTAGCGCGTTCTAGGTAGTGTTTGCGTGGCACAGCTTTAGGAAGGTGGTCACGATGGCCGGGTTTGAGAATTCTCATCAACTGCAATGCTGTGTTCCTTTTTCGCGCTTTGCTTGTATCAATCCCAAGTTTAGTTGCTGAGTTGTCACTACATGGTCACACAAGAACAATGGTAATTCGCGCACTTCATAACAGCTTGTACTCTGGTCATCCGGCTTACTCCAAAATAAAACAAACCCGGTCAGCTCTTAGCGATGGCTTGTGTTACTTATCTGCTTGTGCGCCGTCGGCTCAACCCTCGTCTCATCATGCAGCACACTTTACCTCGGTGCAACATATCCTTAACTAGCCGCTATTTTTCGATGCACGTACGGGGTACAGCGCATGTTACTTTCCCCAACTACTGCAGTGCACAAACGCCAGGCGTCATGTTCCCACACCACCTATCCCATAGGCATTTTGTAGCTTGTATTGTTTGGCGCCTAGACTCTAGAGCTTCCTCGGCATTATGGATATCCAGCATGACACGTAGAATTGCACTGCTGGATTTGCGCAATGCCGAGGAAGCTCTGTCACGAATCGGCTGACTCCAGGAGCGATTCCGCCGCTGTATCTGAGGCTTGACTTTGTTGGACAGGCGACTGAAAGACCATCGTTGCCTCAGAAATTTCGAATTGCTTGAGCAAGCCTGCCAATCCATGACAGGATCTTTGTGGCTTGATAATACATAGACCAGGAATTTCATACTACAGGCTTGCTCAAAATGATATATGGCGCTTCAATTTTGGTCCCGTCTCGGAGTTGCCTCGGTGGAGGAGAATACTCATCTTTCGAATAGCCAAGATTCTGGTAGAAATGAACAGCTCGGCCATTGCTGGTGAAGCAGGTCAACATAAGCTTTTCGATAGTCGGGATTCTCTTCGCAACGATTTCAAGTTGCTTCATCAAGTGACTCGCAAGGCCAGTCCTACTGAACTCAGCGAATGTTCTGGGTAATCCTTGCAAAAGAATAACTTGCCCTCTTAAATTTGTTGTGAGATGAATTTCATAAGTGTAAATGACGGGATAATCATCCTCGTACGTTGGCATGAACGAGACAAATCCTTCGAGCGAATCGTTAAGTTTGACTAGAAGGTACTTCAAATCAAGGAGTTTCATCTCTTTGCGTTTTGAGCGTGGTTTCCAACCATCTTTAGACTTTTTATAGTCCTGTGAGCTGGTGAGCTCTATCAACTTAAAGCACGAGGTAAAATCTTCTTCGGATAGTCCAGATGCCGTTTGGGTGCTAATAGTGTATTCTTCCTTCGATATAGGATGAGTCCATTTTGAATTGGCGGTACTGGTTAAAGTTAGTTAAGTCTCTATAAACTGATATCAAGACTTTTAACAGTTGATCATTAGTCAACCACATTTAGCGGCTGGCTTGATGCCACCAGGTATTACAAAGACATACTCACCTCAAAGGCATATACAATTGAACAAATTCACCCAGGGTTTTCGTGTTAGCAAGTTCGATGGGGTCATTAGGAACTTCCATTGTTCCTCGTGTTTCGATTAACCAAAGAGTTGCAGATGGAAGAAGCAGAGAAGCAACGCGTCGCGACTTTAATGCGATAGGAATTCAAGATGTTCCGCTCCGCCCCGCTCCGCCAGTAATTTGCCATTACGCTCTCCATAGATTTCCAACAAGACAAGCACATCAAGATTGCAATCCCACTTCGCAGGCCTTTGCCCCGGACTGTACATCTATGCAATGCTCGATGCGACTGCCACTGCACATCTGCGAAGTCGGGCGGGCTTATGCCACGAGTGCTAAAAAGCCATCGCGTCTTGGGTCGACTGTGAGCTTAGATCATGTATGTGTTCCTCTACTGCACCTCTGCGATACTTCTAAAAGAATACTAAGCTTTGCCAAACATAGTTTCTCCAACGCGGCAAGGCATTGGCTTTATGGCGCAAAATCATAAGGGATTGCAGACGAATCTCAGACCAAAAGACAAGAGCGGAAACATTAGGGTTTGCTCGAGTCGAGTTCAAAAGGAATAAAAATGTACAGGATATTGTATGTTGTTGTTGTTGTTGTTGTTCTTCTTCTTTCTTGCTATTCTGCGAGTCTTTGCTGACCCGAAACAGTCACATATAAGGTATCTGATCTCGACTGGAAAGACACAGTGGGATGGTATGGAGAGGTATATTGATGGATTATAATACCCGCTAGGAATCTGCACAGTGCAGAGTACCACATTCTGCGCATTTCTGAAAATGCATCAAAGAAACCATCCTAGAGTATATATCGATCGTGCCTATCCTTGACGCCAAATTTCCATGCAGTTCTTGTAGTCGTACAACGGTTCTCGAGGCTCTGCTGCCTTGGGCCAAGTTCTCGTCCTTCTTATGCTCAATTATACAATCTATAGCCTTGCCATTCCATCACTCCCATTACTTTCCTTGTCTCTGCTTGTGTTTCGGATTCAGAGAGCAAATAATATAGACATGACCTCTGCCGGTCTTGCCACCCTTCCTTCGTACACTCTGAAATCACAAAAGTCAGCCCACATGCTAAACTATACTCCCATATTATCCTCCACGGCTTCTTAATCAGCTCAGCGCCCCCAAGCACGTATGGATTGCAACTTCAGGATCTCCCCCCTATGCCGGTGGGAGTAACAATATAGTCGAGGTTCAGCAACATACCTTACAGCCCTCGCAAAGCTTCTTCACGGAACTTCTGACCTTCATCCCACGAATTTGTTCTTGCACACCACTCTTGATCACGGGTAGCAACGTTGGTCTAGATAGTCGGAGTGAATTCGAAGCTGAGGATAGGCAGGAGAAACATCTTGAGCTGCTTGCGGATGGGTTGCTGAAGATGGGTCGGAGAGAAGGAAGGATGGTTCGCGCAGTGCGCAAGAGTGATGCGGACATGTTGGATACGTACTTCGTATACTCGACGATTGAAAGAGATGACGAGACTGTGAAGGTGCAGCGTGGTCTGGGCAGGTGAGGGTACTGTCGCCAATTTTTGAACATACAATGTTGTATTTTGGCCTTGAATATCAGGCACAAACACCGATGATGAAAGCTCTCAGGTGCATGCATACTAGAATATAATAATACAGTCACTCTTTTTGTCATTAATCTACCCAGCAGTTTTCTATCCCGCTGCAAGACGCCACTTAACGCCATTTTCCAAAAGATTTGAACAAATCATCCCTTTCTTGGAAAAGCCAAAAAACATGCTTTAAGATCTCAAAAATGTTTTGAAAACATTTGACGAAGTACAATCCTCCCAAGGATACCCGATCTCTTTCAAAAAGCCTTCCAAAGCTTTCACCTCCTCATCTGGGCATTGAATACCAGTCAATATTTTGCCGATATCACTACCAGCATTACGGTATTGGAAGAGGCTGATGTTGTATTTGGGTCGCAGTGTTGTCAGGAATCGTTCCAACGCTCCTGGTCGTTCTGGGAAGTTGAACATGTATAATCGTTCATTTGCTACATCTGATCTTCCACCAACAAGATATCGGATATGTGACTTCGCAAGCTCATCGCCTGAGAGGTCGGTTGGAGTCATGCCACTGGAAGTGATGCGATCAAGAAGGGCTTCCAGCTCAACAGTCCTTTGAGACGCTGGAGATATTAAAGAGATTCCAAGTAAGACATTTGCAACGTCTCCTGTAGCATATCTATACGAGAACTCGGAGACTGAGTGTGGTAGGACACACTTGATAAGTTCTGAAAATGATCCTGGCCGTTCGGGGATGCTGACTGCAAGAAGGGCTTCCTTCTTTTCTCCCAGTGACGCACGCTCAGCAACAAATCGCAATCTATCAAAGTTCATGTTGGCTCCAGATGCAACAGCAACTAAGTTCCGTGATGTGTTGGCTGACGGATACTTCTCGACGTATTTCTTCAGACCTGCCACCGAAAGTGCACCAGCTGGCTCAACTATAGATCGAGTATCCTCGAAAACGTCCTTTATGGCAGCACATATCTCGTCTGTAGTGACTTGGATAACTTCGTCCACGACGTCTTTGCAGACCCGGAAGGTTTCCTCTCCGACTGACTTGACTGCAGCGCCATCTGCAAATAAGCCGACCTCCTTTAACGTGACCCTCTCGCCTTTTGCGAGCGATTGAACCATGGCATTTGCATCGTATGCCTCAACACCGATGATCTTGACATGGGGAGCAATGCGCTTAACGTATGCACCAATTCCAGCAATAAGACCTCCTCCTCCAACACAGCAGAAGATAGCCTCAAGCTTCTGGATGTTTGTTTGTCTCAACAATTCCATGCCAATGGTTCCTTGTCCCGCGATAACGTAAGGGTCATCAAAAGGGGCAATATTGATAAGGCCATGGAGCTTCTCCAATCGCTGGCACTCTTCCTTCGCTCCATCGAAATCAGCTCCATGCAGCACCACTGACCCGCCTAGTCGAGAGACATTGAGATGCTTGATGCTTGGTGTTCCTTCTGGCATAACGATGGTTGCCGGGATTTTGAGCTTTCGTGCAGAATATGCGACACCCTGTGCGTGGTTTCCTATAAACCTGTAAGTATTTTGGTCAGGTCCACTAATTGCCTTCACTCACCCGCAGAACATGCTATAACACCTTTCCAGCTGGCCGCTGGGTCCAAGTGTGCCATCTTATTGTATGCTCCTCTCAGCTTGAAGCTGAAGACAGGTTGGAGGTCCTCCCGCTTCAGTAAGACCTTGCATTCTAGCCTGTTGCTCAGGTTCGTCGCATGAGTCAACGGCGTCTCTTCGACAACTTCGTACACTTTAGAGGTAAGGATCAATCGCAGATACTGTGGCCATATAAGCAAACTTCCATTAAAATTTACAGACGTCCTACATCAGGGTATCCGCTGGGTAAGAGAAAGTCTTCCGGTACGACGCTCTTTAATTTTGAGGGAGTACAAACTCCATTCGGCGGTGTAGGGTTTGCAGAATACTCTGTCAAGGAAAGAGTCTTGAGGCTAGGAGTCCTCGGTCTTGAATTCGTGCCATTGGCCATCGTGCTATTCTCCATGATTTGTTGTTGACTTAATTGAGAGTTGGCAGTTCTGCGTTGTTTGTGTAATGAGTGAGTGATTCACGAACCTGGTGTGGGGCACTTTTTTTGATCAACGAGGCCGCATATCGGAGGTGGGACAGGGGTAGATATTCCGTCCCGAAAGCGTTTAGTCTAAATGTGATCGTAATTCTTGACATCACCATTTTCCCCTCTCTATCTTCTGAGCTGATTTCACGCGAGCATTGCATGATCAGCTTGTTAATTATTCAAGATGTCGAGCAGCCCGTTACCATCCTCCTTTGACGGAGACACGTATGACTATACCTCCATCCATATATATTTAATGAAGCTTGAACTAATCGTACCATAGTGATTTCTACGAGGAGAACCGATGGCAGAAGCTGACAAGGCGGTTGAAGGAAGAACCCTTGATTCCACTAGGTATTTCAACATATCTAAGGGTCTGGAAAATAAGCTAAGAAGCTCGTAGGATGCGCGTTGACATGTTGGGCATTATTAAATGCGTCGAAATCCATCAAAGCCGGCGACCATGCTCGCACGAACCGAATGTTCCGAGCTCGAATATTAGCACAAGGATTTACACTTGTAGCCATGGTCGCTGGTTCAATGTACTGGCAGACAGATCGACAGAAGAGAAAGGAATTTGACGCTGTAGTTGCAGAACAAAAGGCGAAGGAGAAAAATGAGAAATGGATCATTGAGCTGGAAGCAAGAGATGAGGAAGCCAGGGCTGAGAAGGCAGCTCTTGAGGCTCGGAGGGCTAAGAAAAGAGCTGATGCAGGGTCCAAACCTACTGCCAGCTCGATCGTTGACGAAACAGAGAGGAGAAGAAAAGGTGTCCTGGAAATGGTCGAGGACTTAATTTTGTCGAAAAAGTGATGGCAGATGACCTGGGATTGTGTTAGGTTTGACGTGAAATATGGGATTGGAATTTAGGGATCGGACATCTCATTAGTCGCTTAGACGTGTACGATTAAGCAAACGAAATTGTAAACATAGGTATAATCAGGTTTCATGACGAGCTGCGACAACGTGGCTGAGGAACTGAAGTAAATTTAGTACGGATTCCTCCATCAGAAGAATTCGTAACATAAAGAGCCAGCAATATGAACAAATTTCCCAGAAATGCAACTAGTCTATATCAAACGCCAATACAGGAAGTGCTTAGCTCATGGAACCGCCACTTCTGTTGCTACCAATAAGTCCTGCCATTTCTAAAAGAGCCCTATCAGCCTCGATATCTCCCGAACCAAGGTTGATCCTTCTCCTCGCTTCAGCTTCTCGTTCTTCCCAAGCCCATCGCTCTCGCTGGCTCTTTGCTTCCTCATCGCCGCCACAGCCCCAAACCTCAAGACTCTCAACTTCAAATCTGTCTTGCCAGTCCTGTCTCCTCGTAGTACTATTATGAAAAGCCCCGCCACCTGATGTGTAATTATGAGTAAAGACCCCAAATTCAAAAGACGCGTCGAGGTATAGTGACACAGCCCCTAGGTTCACGTGTTGTGAGAGCCCTGCTGTAGCTTTGGGTTTCGGGGGTGGGTTGCCAAAAGCTATACCGCAATGAGTTGAGGGTGGTTTTGTGAACGAAACATAGTCTTTATTGATGGAGGACGTATGAAAAACCTCGTGCGTAGGTTCCAGTTGGAACAATAACGTATCACTATCGCCAATGCACTCTTTGTGTGTCTGGCGCCATGGTTGAGATAGGTAAACGCCGAAGGTAACATGTGTTGATTTGCTACTATCTGGAAAACGTTTCGGGGGCAAACTGTCTGCGAATACTCTCTCTTGTCCAGTTGGATGTTCGGATATTCGGTTTCCTGAGACGAGGAGTATTGTTGGAGCTCGCCAGTTGAAGACCTTTGTTTCAAAACTTCCCATCGAGAAACCAGCATCGCCACCAGAATATAGTAGTCGTAATCGTCTGAACAATGATGACCCCGGTAGGAAAAATGATAGTTGAGAAAGAACGTTTAGGTCCAGAATTTCTCCGTTATCAATGAGAAGTGGCTCAAGATCCGGAGGTTGTGCAGGTAGGGTCACTGAATCTTTCCGCTTGTGAAAGTCGAGATTTTTGGAGAACAGGAAATGTTCAAATAAAGGAGTAAAGCCGTTAAAAAGAAAAGGGAAAGATGTGGGTATCACAGAGTTGAATCGATTGAATTTGACGCCAGGGTACTTTTCAACATTGACAAATGCTGACAGAATATTATCTGCTGTTTTCCGGAGCCCTACGAGCTGGGTTCCCGAAAGCCTCTCAGAATGCCGAGCCAAACTTTCTTGAGCATCTAAAGGAGCAATCAAGAGCAGAAGCATAATGAGCTTCTTCAGGTTGTCGGATGGAATTGATGCTTGAGCTATTGGTGCATCTCCATGCTTGAAAACCTGAATAGCGTCTAATGATTCCAAGGCTGCCAAAGCAAGATCATCATCGTCGTCGTCTTCTTCGTCGTTTGCCGCATTGTCTATAGCAAATCCTGGAGCATGATTTCTGGAGGAACCACTTTCTTCCCGTGTCACTTCTCTCTCGCTTGTAGGCTTGTCGTCAAAATCCTTGCGGTCAAATACTGCCAGACTCCGAAACAACAGCTTGGTCCGATCTTTATTTCCTTTTTTCAGAACACGCTGATATCTCTCAGTCATGATAACCACCACCATAATCATTTGTTCGAACCCAAGCACAACAGGTGCCTCTTGGCCAAATGGGAATGCGCCGAGATATGAGACCATCTGAAAGACGATTGAGGATACGCCGAGAATGTCAGGAATTTCAAGAAATCGAGCCAGAGTATCCTCTTTGAGATACGAGATTGAATCTTGATGATCCGCAAGGCTCTTGAAGACATCTTGAAAGGAATAGAGCTCGATGGACGTGAAGCATCGTTTCGCAAAGCGTAATGCCTAGAGAGAATCAGCGGCAAGTAGTATGGAGGGGCATTAATCCATAGCTCTTACCAGCTCGTGGCTTAGCTGTTCAGATGTGACCTGTGGCTGGCTGTCACCGGAATGAGCTTGCCCCATCGTGCGCAAGTTTGATACATAAGATCGTGAATATTGAGAACATGTAATGTCGAGGAGAGAGCTTCATATGAATGGAGGACAGGTAGAGTGACGTTGGCTTACAGTGCCTCGCTAGCGTATTTTGCCTGAAGGACTCCCCGCACGAATCCTTATCGCTTATCAATTAAGTTAAGGATTAATGTCGACCGTGCCTGGCGATGTAACAAAACTCGGCGATGAGATAGAAAAAGTTGCTGAGGAGCTATTCATGGAGTCTTAAGTTCGCTGGAATATCTGTTGCAAATGTCTTAGGTTATTGCATCACTCTGAAGACTTCTTGCAAGATACC
This sequence comes from Coleophoma eucalyptorum, assembly GCA_026120035.1. NCBI lineage: Eukaryota > Fungi > Ascomycota > Leotiomycetes > Helotiales > Dermateaceae > Coleophoma > Coleophoma eucalyptorum. The sequence goes on from JALRME010000036.1 coordinate 126,488, forward strand.
ATATCAGCTTCCAATTATTCGTTGTAGAAGTCCCGGTTACTATATTTGTAAATTTGAGAATCAACATTCTCCAAAGCTAGTGCATGCTTCTTCGCATAGTGCTCGAAACTTCCCTGGTTTTACATATGCTTTTCTTGATGTATTGACATGCCGAAATTTCTACTCCTTTCCCCACCACAAAGTTAATGATGCCGCCTTGCCTCTTTGAGCGATCCTTCTTTAATAAACATTACGAACCTACACGGCTACCTAACTAACTTTGCCCAAGGTTTTCCTGCAGTTGTTGGGACATTTTAAAAGTGTAATTTCTACATATAGTCAAGCCCAATTCGTACCTACCATCTCAAGTGATTTTGAAGTGGTGACACGTGTGATACTCAGAATTTGGAAAGAAAAAAGACGTCAATTCGCATTTCTCGTTATCATAAAGTATTTATCGTAAATGAGTGTTGATACAAACCCCAGTGTCGACATTCCGGGTTCTTTTAATTGAAGAAAAAGTGCCGATCCAAACATATGCCGTAACCTTAGTGCTCGCTTTCATTGTTGAAATTTAAGCGATGCACCTAGTACCAGCCCAAGCCCACGCCCCTGACCCCAAACCCCGCCCAACCTGAGGATACCTTACCGACGCGTGAAAGACGTTCCCAAACTCCCTCTTTAATTTATTTCCCTTTTTCAATATCATCCACGTGTAATTCCCATTCAACCTTTTAGGCACTTTCCAAGTCAATCGGTGAGCTTGCAATGCTGCTACCCAGTTTGGCATCATCGACCAACATAGGAGAGTCTCGATCTTGGTGTGGGTTTGCTTTGGCGTACTCCAAAGCAAGAAGGAGTTTGTAGAATCCTGTAGCCAAGATGGCACCAAGTGCAGGTCCGGCCCCTTTGAAGAAAGCGTCAGTACGATAGAACAGCCGAAAGGTTTGTCAAGCTTAAACTTACAGTAGATCCAATGGTAAGATGGGAAATTCATAGATACAGCAGCAGGTCCTAAAGACCTAGCTGGGTTCAAACCAGCACCAGTAAAGAATATTCCAACAAGATGTCCGATGAACAGAGCAATTCCGATACCAATGGGAGCTACGAAAGTTGCTTTGTGCTTCTCAACTGCGAGCATGAGAATTGCCAGAATAAGCTCGGCAGTGAGAAACATTTCCATGAAGAGACCTTGTGTGACAGAGACATTCGGACCGAGAGAGTTTGAGACAAGAAGCGGGCCAGGTGTAAGGCCGTCAATAATAGCTGCAGCTGCAATTCCTCCCAGAATTTGTGTGACCGACAATAATGCTCCTTTGAGAGGGTGCATCAATCCAGCAAGGACGAATGCAAAAGTAACAGCAGGGTTAAATAGTCCTCCAGTAACTCGATAGAATATCCAGGCGTTGATTGCGAGACTCATTCCAAAGCTGCTAGCTCCATAAAGAAGGAAGACAAGATATTCGCTAGTTGTGGATGGGTCACCGCCAAGTGCACTCTTGCCAACCATGACACCTCCAAATGCAAAGAATAGAAACATAACAGTTCCGCAGAACTCTCCAAGCTACATCTCGTCAATTCGGTACTTGTGAAGTTTGCTGGGGGGGTTTGGCATACCATGGCAAGTATCACTATAATACCCATTAGTTATGCATACTTCGAGTGGGTTCATGTGGATAACACTGACAATGCTTGAAGGTGATCGACCTAGTCAAAGGCGACGGATTTTTCAGGGACAAGAAGCCAGTAGCACTGGACTGCCTCCTTTTGCTGCGGATGCTCATAGAGCCCTGCTCGATATCCTGCTGGCCCATTGTGCCCAACAGTGTGTAAAATTCTTCTTGGAAGGGGTTTGATAATTAAAAGTAGGTTCGAAAGACACCCACACAACACACTGCTTCCTCCCTCACCTTGGAAGAACACCGGAGTACTTATAATACTCATTCATGCTATACCTTCCCTCGTTGCTCGTTCCATCTGTTCCTCGTCTGAAAGCGAACCAGCGGACAACAACCCAGTCCTCCGGGAAAGCTTGACGAGTAGCGCCTTCCATCAAGTCAAAACGTGAATTGCAGCAAATATTCCAACTAGTCTACTATGTCAGCCTCATAAAAACCGATACTAAGTGATCCGTGCTCGTCATCCGCTCGCTTATTTTACCAGTGTTTCGTTTCCGTTTTCAGCGCAGAGTTTCGCGAGTGTTTTGCCGAGCGCAGCGGTCGAGGAGGCGTGAAAATGATGGGATTCTGGAAAGTGTCATCTGGTTTACGACCAGCTTTACCGAATTCGAATCAGTTATGCTTTTAATATGTATGCTCAGACCTATAGGGCCGCGTACGGAAGTAATTTTCTCCTGTGCCAGCTACCAATTGCTGGAAGCGAATACTTCACGGGCTCCAGCGAGTCTCATCCGATCATAGTTTGTCACAACCGCCTCATCTATTTTCACAGTCATACTAGTATACGCAAGCTAAAGTGAGAAATAGCACGAGGCCGAAAAGCTCGCTTGCTGGCCTCACGCTTTTCAGAATGCTCACTTGACCAGGAGCCTACCCTGGAAACAAGCCAGAATTGGTGGTTGACGACGAGTTTTTAGGACGCCGCTTTCCCGAAGACTCAAAACAGCCAGTCCGCAATATGGCCGGTTTTGCTAAAGATTGCCGGCACAGTAACTCCGTATAGTCTCTATTCATCTTGACCTATCACCAATTATGAACAGACAAAATGATGTATGTGGTATATCGCCTCCGAATTGTAACTTGAGAAGCTTCCTCCTTGCCTGTAGATGATACGCTTGCTCCGTGCACACCTTGTTGGAGAAAACTATGATAAGATGTGTTATTTTAGTTTCTTCTGGGTTGGTTCTGATTATTGTTGCCTCAATATGGAAATCACCATCTGCAAGCAATTCCTTGCCATCCTTTCAGCTAGGTTTAGCGTCATTTTCAGCAAACATGGATAACGAGGAAAGATCTCGATGCTCCAATATAGTTATTTGCTGCAGCTTTAGTATTGCTGCATCTAGTTTCTCATGGTACTCAAAGCCGGTATGATGCATAGGAAACAAGTACTTCGACGCTTTCACCTTCCTATCCCGACGAGTACAATACTAAGCTGGAAGCACCATGTCAGAAGCCACCGTTCGCTTGATCGGTCTCGCAAAAATCCCAAGACTAAATTGAAGTCAAAGGATTGGTTGCCGTAGCCATAGCCATAGTTCCTCCACATCCGTCATGTCTCGGGAGGATAGTCAGTTGCCAAGGGGCATTGATTGTACGTCAGAGCTTTACGTTGTTGTATTCCCTGTAAGGGATACTCCAGCGCCTCTGATAAAGTGGCAAGCTCGGGAAGAATGCCTAGACAACTCAACGTATCTCATTTGATGCTCTTGATTATCTTCCTATGAACTCGAAGTTGATATAATATCGAGGTTACATTGACAGGGGGGCCTATTGAACTCTACAACGGAGTGCCGTGAACCGTGTGGAGATCCTGTGGTTGTTATGCCGTAGCAATCTATGTAAGAAACGGTGATAAGCACGGATACTATATCTCGGGTTTCGTTGTAATTGGATTTGAAGACTACAATTATATTCTGTTTAGTGGTGTAACGGCCTTGCGAGCTTCTCGTCTTTCCGAAAGCAATGCCACAGTCGATCAAGCCCTATTCGCCCTGGAAATTCTCTGCTAGTGAACACCAGTAAGTTCATTCCGTGGGATCAGTTGTCCAAGCTATATACTATCATACACTTCTTATATTTTCAGCCAGAATAAAGTTGCCGTAGTAGCGTCTCGCATGGAACTAGAAATCCACTCTGACAATGCTACCTGGGTCTCGCTTGTTTATTCCTGTTCCATCGGCTCGTGAACCGTACACCAGGTAAGTTAAGGGAACGCGCTTAACTAATCAATCTCATGCCAGCTGGTGCAGGAACCAGAAACCGAAAGCGAAGGCTCCCCATTTCTGGAGAGCATTAACTCGTAAGACACAAGGCGATTTACCCCGCACGATAAGGAGGTTTGTTATCCCTTCAAAATATGGTTTTCCGTTGCTTTCGCCATCCTCTAAAGTAGATCATTAATGCAAACGCCACACTCAATTCACCATTTGAGGAACCTAAATATCGCGAAATGACTCGGCTAGTAATTTCACCTGCAGATTCTGTACTGATCAATATACCGTTCGTTCCAGCCCGAGATGCATCTGATATCGGTGATTTTGACTTCATATCATCGTACGTAGATACGGTGGCTGATAAGCTATGGTCTATCAACAAGAGGATCCATGATAATCCAGAGCTCGCGTGGAAGGAATTTATAGCTCATGAGACTCTGACAAATTTCATGAAGAGGATGCCAGGCTGGAAAGTCACGCCATCTGCGTATGGAATCAAAACTGCGTTCGCAGCAGAGTATGATAGTGGGATTCCGGGCCCTGTGGTATCTTTCAATGCGGAATATGGTTTGTCTATCTCCTTGAAAGCCCTCTGCTATGACTTACTTTGATTCAGATGCACTCCCAGGAATTGGCCACTCTTGCGGGCACAATCTGATTGCAACTGCATCTCTTTCTGCGGCGATTGCGACTGGGGCTGCAATGAAAAAGTCTGGCCTAGCCGGCAAAGTCATTCTGTTTGGAACACCAGCTGAGGAAGCAAATGGAGGTAAAATCAAACTACTCGAGGCTGGAGCGTACAAGAATGTAGATGTTAATTTGATGTCGCATCCGGGAAATATCTCAGATAATGCCTTGGTCCGCACAGCTGCAGCTTCGTTCTTCAAGATCGAATTCTTTGGCAGAGAAGCGCATGCCGCTGCAGCTCCTTGGGAAGGAGTAAGGAAAGCTTCATCTTTCTACAAAGTACGAGCTAATTCATCGCAGATAAACGCTTTGGATGCAATGGTGATTGCATATAATTCTATATCAGTGCTTCGGCAACAAACAAAGCCAGGAGATATTCTTCAGGGCATGATTACCAATGGCGGAAGTGCACCTAACATTATTCACGCTTATACTTCTGGAAACTGGATAGTCAGAGCTAACAGCAGGTCAAGAGCGAACGAGCTAGTTAAGAAATTCAAAGCCTGCTTTGAAGCTGCAGCTATAGCTACCGGAGCTACATTGAAAATCACTGAGGAGCCTGGCTATGATGATCAGATACCAAATTGGGCACTTGGCCGATCATACCGTCATTACTTTAACAAGCTAGGTGGGAATATTCAAGAACCTCACCTAGATGCCGTCGCGACATCGGCGTCCAGCGACGAGGGAAATGTCAGCCATGCGATACCTAGCCTATGTCCTTCTTTCAAGCTTGATAGTGATGTAGGAGGACATAATCCTGGCTTTGCTAAGGTTGCTGGGACTAAGGAGTCGTTTTTAGTGGCCCTGCGCGTTAGTAAAGCCCTGGCTGCCACTGCTATTGAGGTTCTGAGGAGTAAAGAATACCTTGAGGAGATCAAGGATGAATGGAAGAAGAGTATTTCAGATGTATAGGCTACTTTCTAATAGGCACAGGCAGTCGGAATTTTGGCACGATAGATTTTCAAAATTTAGTTGGAGTTTAGTTAAGAACAGAGAACAAGTTTAAGTATTTGAAGTATGATATTGGCAGTACTATAGTGCTTTGCTTCAAACGTCGTCAATTGAACCTGTGGTCTCGTGTCTTAAGGACTATTTGATCAGTCCTTAAATACTCCCCAAGGACAAGTGATTGCCACAACATGCGTGGGCGGTCCAATCACCATGACCTTCCCATCATTTTCCGGTGTGACGACAGAAGTAGGAGGTGCTGAGTGTTGTCCTCCTAGAGTTGCAAACTCGCCCACAGTATCAAAATGACAAATTCTTAAGTCTTGATCAGATGTGATCCTTGAAATACTAAGGTCATTATCTATCTATGTCAGAAATGCCTGAAAGCAGTTTAATAAAATGTTTCAAAACTTACGAGTATAATATCTTGTTCCCTGAAGCGGCAATGTTACGCTATAATACTCATTCCCTGCTCCGGATCCATAAAGTGTCATAGAAACTGATCCACCGTAGTCGCGAGCAGTATTACCGAAAGGACGACACTTGGTAGCCGCGCAATACCCACAGCAAGGAATGCTCGTTCCAACATCGCAGCTAGCTAAGGTAGCCTTGTTAAAGATAAGAACATGGTACTCAGGTCATTAACTTACCATAGTCTCGCAAACATGTAATTGGTGGATCTGGTTGACAAGAAACCGCGAATATTGGTTGTGGAGGACCAACTGCGATGCTTCCTCCCCGGTTAGCACCTCCCACAAGTGCAGCACTCCCAAATGTAAAGAATGTGCATCTTGAGTAAGCATCAAATCCATCGGCATCGATAAGGGAAATGCTGAGAGGATTATCTACTACCATTAGCAAGAAATACTATGAAGAAGGGGCTACTAACCTGTTCTGAATGATTCTGCAGTTGCGGGAATAGTCATCACATACTGAGCATCTGCAGCTCCATGAAACGTCAGTGTCACTTGCTCCGTTATTGACCTAATAGTCAGGGCGATAGCAAGGTGGCTAATGATAGCTATAGTTGTAAGAAAAGATATCTTGAAATTCATCCTGTTCGATTTCAGTCAAACTTGACTTAGTTGGATTTATGATATTGATGAAATTTATCGAAGTGGTTTGCTGAAAAGCGAAATCTCAGGACTGTTAAATAGTCCACAGCATCGTGCACCTCTGAAAGATTAAATTTCATGACAAACGAAAACTGAGCATCAAGACTTCTTTTTCTTACTATTCTTGTACCAGCGGCTTGCTATGCAAAAATGCAACCTGCCAAGATCTGCTTGTGCAAGCTAGAAGTGTAGCTGAGGACTAAAGTTGAACTCCAAGGCCAATGATACTAGACGCTGAGGATTTAACACAGTCAAGCTGATCGACTGTAAATATTGTATTTGCTCCTTGCATCTGTCAGCCTCAGGAAGCTAATTCAATATTCCTTCTCGTATCGTTGTGGCGTAAGAGATATCTCAAATCCGCCATTGTACAACCACCACCCGATCAAATGCCCACAAAGTTGGAGCGGGGCACGATGCCTTGTCAAGTCACACCAACTGTCAAAGCTACCACAAACCACGGCCTCAAAAGCCACTTGATCTTGGAATGGCATATACGAGCTGACATTTCTGGATGTCTTACAAACTCTCGTATATCAGGCTGCAATCCAGTTGAGCAGAAAGACTTTGAAATTTAAGAACTTGCGTTAAAATAGGATTGTCCATGTGCTTCAATTTTGAACTCCTTGCAGAACTCGAAGTTTGGAGAAACTAGAGGCTCCCGAAAGCATATCAGCCAATGACAGAACCGCCTCCAAAATCTGGCGACAACCAAAAACTCGCACTACGTGATCCACGATTAGTACACTTTGGCTGACAGCTAGGTAGACTGATTCATCAAAACCGAGAATATCGTCAATGGTTGATTTAAGGTTATGAAAAGTGACCAATTGCAATAGAGTTCTGTACAGAATTTATCTGGATAACGTATCGACAATTTTTTAGGATGTTGAGTACAGCGAGAAAGAATTTTATGAACATCAGATTGACAGTTTTGAGGAAGCTTGGCACGGGAAGAAAGAATCATGTTCATTGTAACACAGTCAACCCCCTCAAAAACTCCATATAACCACATTCCAACGCCATACTTTTACTACTGAGATATTAGGGTACCTGAACTAGGCTCTTGGAGCAGCCTTTCCAGATTTCTCAATCTTTCTCCTCTTGTTCCTCAGCACTTCAGCCTCGGCGTCCTTCTTCTTGTTGCTGTAGATCATTTTCTCGTGGATCTTTCTCTTCCTTCTGCTCATCATCATTTGTGCTCGCTTGATCTCCTCATCCTCCTCCTTGGCCTTCTTCTTTGCTGCTGATCTCGCCTTAGCCTTGGGGTCTACTACCTTCTCCTCAATCGCCACCCCTGATAACTCTGCCTCGAGTTCACGTTGACGTTGCTTGGCCGATGAAGTTGCCTCATCTTCCTCATCGTCCTCATTGTCGGTGAAGCCACCGAAAGAGCTTGCTGCATCATCGGAGTCTGAAGCATCTTCAGAATCGTCATCATCGGTACCTGCAACATCCATGCCGGCCCCAGAAGCATCAATATCCTCGTCAGCGAGTAGTTTAGGCTCCTTCACGGCAAGGTCATCATCTGACACATCCGGTTCATCATCCATATCGCTATCTGCTTCGAGTTCTTCGTTCTCCCTCTCCTGGTCAGCAAGAGGTGCGCTAGGATCGTATTGTCCTTGGACCTTCTTCACGAATGGACTCAAGTGTGGGGGTAATTGTGCACCTGGAGCGTAGAAGTCAGGGCGCTTCAGCTCCTCGTCGTTAATGCTATCCCACACCCATTGGGGTTGAACATAGATGCGACCTGGAACTCTAGCACCAGGTCTCAATCGCTGGGCGGTCTGGTTGTCTTCTGTCTTTGACTGCTCCTCTTCCTCGTCATTGACCTGAATTGGTGGACGATCAACAATCTGGTGGGTGATAGCTGGATCCAGCTCGTTGTGAGTAAAAGCACCCTCGCCGAGAACAGCATCCCACCCTATACGCTTACACCCAAAGGCTTTGAGGATGAACTCGAGTGGTTGACGAGGCGTTTCCCTGGAGAGAAAGAAAGTGAAGTTTGAAAATAGAGTAGATGGATCGGTAGCCGAGTAAGACGGTTGGGGAAGAATGTCACCGCCTGGCGCCGCTGGCTCAAACTTATCGATTGTATCAGTAGGTTGCTCATCTGCTTCTTCTTCGTCAATTTTTGTGTCCTCGGCGGGCTTCTCTGGCTCGTTCAATTGAGACATCAACTTGTCGATCTCAGCCTGAAGCTTGGGGTCTGGCTTAGAGTCACCGTTTGCAATCTGCAATTTCGGTTGCTCGATTGGTCCCACGCTGTTGTTCTCAAGAGAGAAGGCCCCGAGCTGTGCATCCTGATCGTCGCTGGTCTTGTCAAACTTGGGTGGGTAGACAAGACCAACAGAGGTATAGAGACGGAAGTTAACAAACCCAAGCAGAGTTTGATAAAATTCAACAAAAGTACCCATAATTCTGAAGTCCACGTCGCCAGTAACTCTCTGGTTGAATCGATATGGAACCAACCAGAGGATATCCTGACCCTGAATGGTTGCTTGGTAGTAAATTCCCTTAATTGACAAAAAGGACTTTCGAAGACTATTGGAGACAATCAAGTAATGTTCGAATTCAAGGCATAACCTTTCGCATCGTGCGATCATCTTTGCCGGGACTGTTTGTGTGGAAGGTAGATTTGCGAAAAGGAAAAGCATGGAAAGGCAGTCATCGAGATCTCGTAGCGCATCGACGAATGTAGGGTATCTTTCTCGAATAACATGGTCGAGTGTATACTTTGTCTTTCCAGTCTTCTCTGGCCGTGAGGCATTCTTCTCTAGTCTCTGCGCATCATGCGCATCTCCTCTTCCCAAGGCCTTGGAGATCTTCTTTTCAAGGGCTTTCTGTTCGCGGAATTTCTGAAGGAGTGGCTCGTGGAGAAGATATTGAATATCCTTGGTATAGTAGAAGGTAGTTGAGTGTGTCGCATTCTTTGCAGCCTTCTTCTTGTTTCGTGGTTCTCGAGGATAGATACCCTTCCATATGCAAAGTTTTCGAAAATCGGGAAGACTAATTTGAAGTTTTCGCACAGCCTGGGTTCTGGTGATAAAGTTCTTGGCTTGACCAGAGGTCCCCTTCTTCTTGACTCTTCCCATGATGAATTGACGTACTCGAGGGAGATTATAGGTTGTAGAAATTGTGCTTGCAAAAGTTCGAAGGGTCCCTCAAAAAGTTCAGCGGGAGGAAATAAATTCTGGCGCCATGCCTCTTTCAGATGGCATAAAACAGACACCGCCTTACTGGGATCTTGGATACGGCATCCATTAGGACAGAGCTCCAAATCCATACAATCCGAACGGGCAATGGGTGAATTGGGCAGGGTTCCAATTGTCCATACATTCGTTCTTTCAATATGAGCATCGACAGGAGGAAAGCTGCGCTGTTTTTTACAGCTGCGGCTGTGCGATTGCTTCTTTTTACAGCATTTCCCGGACTTCCAGATCTTTTGACTGGGCGCGTCGAAATATCGACACCTGTAACGAGCTTCAAGAGGTGTAAGTTCTTTTGTATATATATATCACCCTCAGGAACTAATCGTCCTCCAGTGCAGGAAGGGCTATTTTTGTACAACCACAATGTCTCTCCTTATGACGGCGGAGTTTATCACCAAGCACCTTTACTGCTACCACTCTTCTCTCTCTTACCCAACTCGCTGGATTATCCAATCTTCACGTACATCCTATATACTCTGGTAGACTTGTTAAGCGCAGATGCTCTTATGAGGATTGCAGACTCAGGAGAGGCACGTTCGTCTAGGCTCTATACATCACCAAGGAAGGATAAGAAATGGGGCAGTCTTGAGATTGCAGCTGCGTAAGTTGCACACTATTTCGCACACATTTATTGTAGAAGCTAATGTCTCTAGTTTTCTTTTCAATCCTTTCACTATCGCAACTTGTATCGGCCGACCTACAAGTGTTTTCACTAGCTGTGCGATCCTTCATGCTGTAGCTAAGGCTGTCGATGGATCTTCTCTCACCTCCATGTTTGCGCTTACTTTTGCTGCTTACCTCTCGATGTACCCAATTTTGTTACTTCCCCCGCTCGTCATTCTGTGCTTCGACCGCCGCCGCGAATCCCGACATTCGGAATCTGCGATCAACTTCTTTCTGGGGTGTACTTCCGCTGTGGGTGGATCGACTTATGCGTTATTGCAAATGTCGTACATAATAACAGGGTCTTGGGAGTTCCTATCCTCGACTTATGGAGTACATCTCCTGCTTCCTGACCTTACACCCAATGTTGGCCTCTGGTGGTATTTCTTCATTGAGATGTTTGATTCCTTCCGAAATTTCTTTCTCGGTGTCTTTTGGCTTCACCTCTCGTCTTACGTGGGAGGTCTTACAATACGCTTACGAAGACAGCCTCTGTTTGTGGTGACTATACTCCTTGGGATTTTTGCAATCTTCAAGCCGTATCCATCAATCTCAGACACGTCGCTGTTTCTTGCTTTGCTCCCATTGTACCAGCATGTGTTTCCACTAATGCGCTACACTTTCTTAACGTCCTCCACAGTACTGTATGCCACACTGCTGGGGCCTGCATTCTACTACCTTTGGGTATACGCAGGTAGTGGCAATGCGAACTTTTTCTACGCCATTACATTGGTGTGGAGTTTAGGACTGAGCGTGCTAGTTGGAGATATTCTGTATGCGGTGTTGAGGGACGAGTGGGAGGTGGAAAGACCAGAGATGAAAGGCAAAGAGATCCGCCAAATATGATACCTCTTTACAAAATTTCAAAATTCAAAATTCAAAACTTAAATTCATATGCTAGTAACCAGCAAAATCAATGACCAGTTAATATTGTAATGCATCATGTTCTTCTGAATGGACCTTGAGCTTTCTTCTTAAGACGAACCCTGGGGACTAAATGCATCAGGTGGAAGGAAGGCGGTCAAGTAATTTCTACAAGGCTGAAAAACGTGAACCTTGACAACACAATGTCTAGCTCAGAATACTCCCAGGAAACAGAGGACGAGGAGCCAGGGCGTCCAAACCGTTATACTGGGCCTCCCTCAACATGGCAATCATTGACATCGCAAGAACGGGGCCTGGCTTCAACATTGACCCAGTTGCGCAATGAAGACCTGTCGATCCATCTGTATAATGCACACGCGCTGAAAGCGCAAGCCCGTAAGTTTAGTGTAACGCCGAAATCAAATTCAGAGGTTCGATACCAGGGACAGACAAGATATAACCTCACGCTGATATTGTTACCAGCACGGTACAAACCTTGAAGGGGGTCAGCTTGAATCTGAACGTGCATACAACCTGCCCAAAAGCTGGACATCATGGCCACTACCTGCCGATATAGTACCTCGAGAAACCGAAATTGTTGGCCCGGTTAGCAAAGATGAACAGTTTACATTACGGCGACGGGAGATACCGCTTCCGAGTCGTGGACTGGAGGACATACTTCTGGGTGTAGCATTGAAGTTTGCAAAGGAAACATTTGATGAGCGCGAATGGAACGAAGCGGATGAGGATCTTATGCACGACGAAAATATAAAGCATGGAAAGGGGAAAGGCCGTAATAATCCGCCCAAGTCTGGGATCAGATTTGAGGGCAACCAGATGAATACAATCCGAGAAGTTACAGGTCTTGGTGATGACACTGAACTTGACGGCGACCAAGTAGCTGTGGAGAGACCTTTAAAGCAATCTTCGGAGGCTGCTCCCGACAGGGTGTTGATGCGGCCAGTGGTGTCGGCAGACGATGAACGCTCAGGAGAGATCCTGCGACCTTCAATTCGACATACCCTTTCCAAGCTCGATGAGGTCTTGATGGCATTGCACCATGCAAGAAAGACCTGTCATGAATATTCCTCAAAACCTACTAGCTCAAAACGTGGCAGATCAGAAGGTGCAATATCGGATTCAGAGCCTGAAGCTGCAGAAACTCCAGCTAGGCGGCCAAGAGGCCGGCCACGGAATCGACAGAGCCTATCTGGTCGTGCAGCGAGCGAGAATATGGATCTTGTTACACATGACAACCCAGAGCAATGGCGGTCTAAGCCAACTACAATTGGACGACCAAGAAAGCAGTATGAGAAAATTCCCGGCGAGACTGAGCAAGACTATTTGATTCGAGTGGCCCGTTTACAAAAGAAACCTCTACCAAGCTTTGCACCGGCTAAAGAGACAAAGACACTGGAAATACCTCGAGAACCTCTCAAGAAGACACCAAGAAAGAACTTAGACCCCGAAAGAGCTAGGAGTAGATGGAACATACATCTTCGTCCAAGAGATTGGAGTGAAGTTTTGGGGTCAGCTGCCCTTGTTGGCTTTTCACCTGAAGTTATTGCAAACGCTACACAGCGCTGCGCAAATTTATTCGGAGAGAGTATGACGATGCGAACACTTATCGAGGCTCCAGTACTTTCGACAAATTCATCAGTTCTTCATAATTATATGCCGCAAGAGATCCCCGATCTTAGCATGACTGTGGAAACTGTAGAGTTATCTTCGGAGTCTTCGGAGACCAACTCGGAAACCGATGGTAGCTCCTCCGAGAGCTCAATGCAAGAGTCGGGCTGGAAGCGGGCATTGGGCAAACCTCGAGGTATTGCACCTCGCACACAATCGTGCTTTTGTCCTGTCGAGGAGTGTTCTAGGAGCAAAAGGGGCTTTGCAAGAGTGCGAAGCTTAAAGAGACATATGAAGGGGGGTCATAAGATGAATCCTCAACAAATATCTGATATTCTATTTGGTGGTAGAGATGAAATGAGCGGAGCCATTCATACTGATGGCTTCTTGAAACCACTCTTGGATAAGAAATCCACAAGAGGAAAGGACAAAGGTCACAGGAAGGAGGGGCGCTGGGTACATGGGATGAAGGCGGCTGAATTCAAGGGCAGAAATGAAAACAGTGAAAGTAGTGATTCTGAACGCCTGAAGAGCGAGGATGTTGTTGATGATGATGATGATGATGATGATGATAGCTCTGACTCATTATAATTCTTGTAAGCCAAGTGGCAGAGCAAGAATACCATCAAGTAGAAAGCCGTGCATGTTTTCCGGATTCCAGATTTGCTTGTAATGGAGGTCCAATCTGTCATCTCTCCCATTGGTGGGCCATTTTCTTGCCAACCGAAGTGGGAACAGTCATCTGGCAGTGTTGCTCGCTGACGACGAGATCTCTTCGTCAGTATTATTTTTTTTAATTCGGTAAAGACTGGCAGCGCTCTCTGATTCTTGTTTGCGAAGCAATATCCAGGCCTGTGATCCTTCGAATGTCTTGTCACTTTAAATGTAAACTCTATTTAACTCATCACGACTTTCTCATATTTGATGCCAAACAAAAGCTATGATTATCGAACGATGCTTACTTCACAGCCGGGTTAGCGAGCAGAAAGTACGAGTGAGGGATGGACGAGAGCAAGCGAGCCAAGCATTTCGAATTGAGTGATTATTGTTTCCAATCCAAGCCGAGCCGTGTAAATTCAAGGGAGAAGTGCCTAATCTGGACGCGGTCCAGACGCCCGTTACTGGCGCCTTAGTTTAGACGTTAAGCTTACTCCATTTTAACAACAAAAGCCGGCCACTCGTAGCCACCAGGTCCACTATTTGTGGCAGTTGAAATTTCTTTGCGCCGAGCAGTAGCAACACTGCATAATCGCATCTTCAGTAAGATTGGAGTATTTCCATGCTTAAATGGTGGGTCCACTGTTGATCATGGCATATGGAGGCTATGTCACTGCAGCGATTCCAGCTGCAAGTCGCCTTTTTCCAGGCCAAGCATTTTGTGCTGCACGAAGAAGTTCTTCCACCATTGTCACAGGTACTTGGCGACTCGTTGGACCATTCCTGGCCCGCCATCTGATCTCCTATGCTTGTTCGAAGAAACACGAGACCCCTATTAGGCACTAAACGGTGGGAGATACCATGGCTGGGCACCTTATGATGCTTGTTCTCCAACCAGATTTCCATTACTTGGATGGTTGGTCGTCGGGCCGTAGATAGTGCCAAGTTGTCGAGATGCACTCACCGGAAATGAATTCTCCATCACAAAACATATGGCTTGCCTTGGCTATTCTAACAGCCCGTGGGCATATATGAAGGGTTCTTTTACCAGAATTCAAATGCCAGGATTTCCCTCCAAATCTACCTTCGTTACTCAACTACACTCATTGCCACTTCCTTTCTCCTGTACCTATTCATGATGATTTCTTCCAAATGTCTTCTATTTGGACTTTTGTCCCTCGCTGCCAAAGTCGCTGCGGTGGGTGTCGTCGGAACCCCAGTTGGCTTTGCATCTGGTACTACAGGAGGTGGAAGTGCCACCCCTGCATATCCTTCCGATACTGCACAGCTCAAGGCATGGCTTTCCGATAGTGTTGCTCGTGTCATTGTGTTGAACAAAGAGTTTAACTTCATTGGAACTGAAGGAACAACTACCGAGAATGGTAAGTGTATCTCTCTGTTGAATGAAATCAGCTAACAGAAATCAAGGATGTCGGCCAGCCTCCAATACTTGCGGTAGCGCAGGACAAGATGCCATCAACAAGGCAAGCTGGTACGTATTTTGACCTCGTGCTCTGACCATGCTAACAGTTGTCAGGTGTACCAACGGCAACGCTGGTACAGGATCATACACAATTTCTGTCACCTACGACACTGCGGCCCAGACGCCTCTGGAAGTCAAGAACAACAAGTCCATTATTGGTATTGGAACAAAGGGTGTTATTAGAGGAAAGGGTCTTCGCATTGCCAATGGTGCAAAGAACGTCATTATCCAGAATATCCATATCACCGAATTGAACCCACAATACATTTGGGGAGGAGACGCCATTACCATTGCCGGAGCTGATCTTGTCTGGATTGATCATGTCAAAATCTCGCTCATTGGTCGTCAAATGATCGTACTGGGTACGAATGCTTCCAACCGTGTCTCGATCACCAACAATGAGCTAGATGGAAACACGAGCTGGAGTGCTACTTGCAACAACAAGCACTACTGGACCCTCTACTTGACTGGCTCTTCTGATTTGGTTACCTTGAAGGGTAACTACATTCATCACACCAGTGGCCGTGGCCCCAAGGTTGGTGGCAACACACTTCTGCATGCTGTCAACAACTACTGGTACGCCACAGGCGGACATGCTTTTGATATTTCCGCAGGATCCAACGCCGTGATTGAGGGAAACATTTTCCAGAATGTCGACACTCCATTACTCTCGGGATCTGCTGGTGGTGTCTTTTCAGCCCCTGATACCACTACTAACAAGGCATGCGCTGCTTATCTCGGCCACAACTGTGTCAACAATGCTTTCGGATCAAGCGGAACTCTTTCAGGTTCTACTACTTCTTTCTTCTCAAACTTCAACGGCAAGTCTATCGCTACTGCCGAGACACCAAATGCCGCAAGCATCAAGGCCAATGCCGGTGTTGGTATTGTTTCTTAAATTGGAGTTGTGAAAAGCTGTGCTGTGTGTATTCGATTCTTCTAAGATTGTTTCTCAATCCTATATACGTGTATATAGTTATTTTTGGTCGAGAGATAATGTGTATATAAATTCTCGCATACAGACTCCGAATGTGATGATCCCGAGTTGAACTCTCTCGATATGTGTAAACTTTCTGAGCCATGTTCATTTGCCACTATCAGGGAGAAAGAGATGTTGAAATTGATGGCACCTTAATATTCTGCCTATTCCAGTGACTATTTCGTATTCTTACAATCACTAAATATATGAGAGTAAAAGCCAGACCTTCGGCAAAAGTGAGATCATCATCACAATATCTCTCGCTACTCTAGGTCCTATAGCAAACATAATGATTGTGAAATTCCAAGAAGACATGATCTAGGTAATATTATGTTTCCTTCATTCAGTAAAAAGTACACAAATACATGTTTTCTACAAAATTCCAGACTACTGGTCATTCGCATATTGCTAAATCCTGCCTGCGTTTTTTACTGATTATCATAATTCTCATCAGAATTTCTCTTTTCCTTTGAAATGATAGTGAAATTCCCCCCCCCCCAAAACAATCATTTTATTCCTCGTATCAGCCCCAAAATTTGCAAGTATTTTTTCATTTGGTAGCATGTTTCAAGTGGTTGGTAATGTTAATCATATTCAGAAAAGAGGGGGGGGGATTTTCTTGGCCGCCATTAATGGCAAATACTGCTCCTTTGAATGGTCACTCGGTATTATTTCGGTATTATTGAACTTGATCCACTTCCCTGAGTCTTGATGCGCAGAGTTGAATTGAAACATAGTATAAAATAAGCGTAATTCGTCAACAATCATCTAGGACAGATGGCCGAGCTGGTTATGGCGCCAGGTTAAGGTCTCATCCTTAATTCGCATTCAGCAATGAATACAATCTCCTGGTCACGAAAGTGGCGTGGGTTCGAGTCCCACTCTGTTCAACATGAGTTTATTTTTTGCACTCTTTTCCTATTCTTTATCCGATTGCGATCTGGTATTGGCTTCTTTTTTTTGTTTTCCGAATACTGTATGCCGAAAACTAGTACGAGCCGAGAGCGCTAGGTGGTTTGGCGACAGTCCCAGAAAATCGCTTCAGACAGACAAGGTAGCCGACGACTGAATTAGCTTTTAAGAAAGAAATCACGAGAACTTGGCTGAACGCACTGAGGTAGTATGGTTGTACGAAGACACACTGTGCCGACAATGACCATAACTAAGTTCAAACCCTTTAAATCTCTTTTTTATTTCTTGTAATGCGGAAATGCTTCTTTGGCCCGCCGTAAGGGGAATTTGGTCTTCTCCTCAAGCATGATGGTAGGTGCATGCTCGCCATGTTTGTTCACATATGATTTGACGACGTCTCCATACTAAATTCTGGCCCTGGAGACTGCAGGTGAGATTGACAATAGAGTTTAAGGCCGGCTTATCAAGCTGGCTTGCATGCGTGTGCTTTAAACCTTTATCCTCCGGAACTTCAATACACAGTTCCCATTCCGCCATACTCCTATATTGACCTTCAGAGTTTGCCGAATAACATGAGTTATCCTGACAACAGTCTGCCACAAATTCTGCCACGAGTGGATGGCTTGAATGCCTTGCGACTTGCAACAAATATGATTTTGACAGACAGTCATGTAATCACTACAAGGCTTTTATCCACTGTTTTGACAATAAAAATTGGTTCAGGCTACCTCCTCCCCAGTAATTCTGTCCTTGCCGCACAAACGGAATTGGCCATGTCAATTCTTAGGCAGACAGGCTATGGCTTGGACATGGATAGCAGCTATTCCAATCTTAATATCACGTACTTGCTCCTCTCTGATTTTTTTGCCTATCTCAATTTTGAGTTTTTCTTGTTGATCGAGTCTCTGCATAATCCACGCGTAATCACTGAGAAGCTCTCAGTGGTTATTACGCGGTTACCCCTCACCGTGCTCACATTGATGGAGAAAAGCTGGCTGTAGACTACCAAAGATTTCTTGAGCTGAAGCTGTGCGTCGCGCTGTTAGAGCAAAGAATATCAGTCGTCAGAAAAAGATGAATGGGGTTATTCTAAGCAGATGACGCGTCACCAGAAACAACAGTACTGAATTCTGCTCTCTTGGATCTATAGATCAATGGATCACATAGTGTTCTGCAGCTCCAAAGCAGTTGAAAGTCTAAACAAAAAGGATGTTTGATAGCCATACAAATACCATAAAGCGTTTGTATTTGGCCATCCAACAGGAGAATCTTATGATGACAGCTCTATTATCACATATTACTAAAAAGCTTGGCACGATTATCTCTTGTAATATGCTTTCAGGACGGAAGTATGTTCAGCGAGCCAGGAAAGGTTAAAGGGAAACCTCGCGATGAGGAGGTAGTAGGCTGATGATTGAATTGTTCACATCTCAGCCTTCGGGCAATCGCCTAACCTATCATGTCAAATACGAGCGTCGCTTGGGTAGTTGCCGGCGGTCAGATGCTTGCAAAGGTATGCCATGCAATTCCTAATGTCAGCAATGTCAGCAACTAAGCCAGCCATTCTATGAAGGGAAAAGAAGTGGAATTCTAAGGCATTGGGTCGCTTGTTCGCTGGGCTTCACTTGTGACATGCGACATCAACTCAGTTTCCTCGTTCCTCAAGATTCTGCAGAGGAGGGATCGATCCTCTTCAGTTTCTTTCAGAATTCTGGCCTTGAACACTGAAAGTTTTGTACCACATCCAATCCGATTAAGCAATTATTCTCTTGAGAATTAGAATTCCGGGCGCTTAATCTCATGAACCAAGTCAGCTGGGCCGTATTGCTCAGGGAGTAAGCCAGGCATGGGCTTGCTGACTGAAGGTAAATACACAATCACAAATCCCGCCTGCAGCGGCACAGTCATGTCATGATACTGGAGTGGATATCCAGTATTTTCATGTCGCATTTATTCTGCGGCGGTGACTTGGGACATAGCCGGGGCGCAAGCTGAGGCGGAGTCTTTAGGGAAAGCCTCTTAGCCTATTTTTGGTGTTAAGCGAGCCCAATGCTCCAGTCGCTTTCTCCGAGTCAGCACTAAGTCGATAACCATACTCAGCACTGCTCCAACGCCAGTAAACACCAAGGCCATTGTATTGCTGAAGGCTTAAATTTGAGGCTGAGAGCCATGTGCTGATGCTTCAGAGTCTTGTATAAAGAGTCCCCGAGCAACGGCGAACTTTCAAAAGAGTATCTCATATTCTCATCGGTATCTCATCCCATCAAACTTTCTTTTACACATCCTTTCAAGTACTTTGTAGCAAAGCCATCAAAATGAAGTCCTTCGGTACAATTGCCGCTGTCTCTGCGCTTGCAGGAGCTGCTTCAGCTCAAACCTTCACCGGCTATGGAGTTGGGCCCGTCTCATCAACCTTCCAAAACCAAACCCTCTTTACGGATTCAAACGCTCATCCTAATGTTACCAACTCTGTTTCGGTTACTGCTAAGACTTCTCCATCCGAGACTTGGAGTTGGCGCGTCAACGTCACAGATATCTCTGTCTCTGCTCAACACGCCATTAATACTGTAATCAGTCTCACATGGCCTCAACAATCTACTGCCAACTCAATCTGTGTCATCGCTGTCAACGGAGACCCTTTGACTTACACCACCAACCCTGGATCAGACGGCAGCTGTAGCACGGTACTTTCAGGCTGTATCGACGATCTCACTACTGCTGTGAGCAGCAGCTTAGTTTCATCTGATGGAACCGCGCAATGCGGAACAGCCGTCACCAACGTCACCGTCCCAAGCTCATGTTCTTCCTACCTAACTTCAAAGACTGCAAACAGTAAGTTCCGTCCTAAATTCTATGGTCACTAGAAAAATGATTGCTAACAATGTCACCATAGTCTCTGCATCCCCAATGAGCAATCTCCAGTCCGGAACTGCTTGGCTTTACAGCACCAACTACGGTAGCTCGCCATCACTCAACGACTCTACAAGTCGAGTTTGGCCGCTCTTCCTGATGGAGACTTCTGGAAGCAACGTCACTTCTTTCGCCAGCCCAGTCTGCTTGCAAGGACAGGCCAAGGCTTCCGCCACTTCTACTGGCACTACTGCCACCCCAACAAAGAAGAGTGGTGCTAAAAAGTTCCGCGTAGGCAAGGAGTTCGTTCTAGCTACTGTTGCTGTTGCCGTGATGGCTGTGTCATTGTAGATTTTGTGACGTATAATACCCAATGTAGCGATTGACAAAGCGGAGCCTGGATTGTGGTTTGAACTTATTTTGGGATCTTGCTGTGGTGTATGGGGTTTGCAGCATTTTGGTATCTAGTTATCCTATGAAGACAGATTAACTTAGCCTATGTATTTAAATGACATTGATTAATATGACGAATAGTTCCTTATGTCAAGGAGGAGATTGCTGTGCAAACCCACGATATCTTCACAAGATATGCCGGCCAGGTCTCGATATATAATGGTCTATATGACAGAAGTTGGCAACAAAATATATCTCACCGGTCATTTTCTCGCTTCTCTTGGCTATGTTTCTAGCGGGGCGGGAATCCTAGCATTAAGCCTCACTGTGTACAAGGTATCTCGCTGAGAATTTTGCAAGACCCTGCTTGTTATATCGAGGTGTGTCAGCGAGAAATACAAGCTTTCTTCTAGAAAAGCTACATAAATTGTGATTGATAGATGCCACCTTCCGCGCCGCAGAAAATGCCGCTAAAACTGTCGCGCAACTCTTACTGGATAGCTATTCGAACCATCAAGCCACACACCCTTATCTTCCGTTGGCATTGTATTGGGATGTTGATCATGAACATGTAAATGTACCAGATCATATACTGGAAAAAGGCGCTGAAGTTGCCGTGAATGGCCGATACGCCCTTCGACAGATTAAAGACATGTCAAAATTGCGAATCGCTACACAAATATGCGATAAATAAGCTCGCCAGAAAGCATTTTCCTCGATAAGGCTGTGGGGACTGGATTCGTCCTTGCAACCTTCCTCATAGGGAATCCAAACCGTGATTTGCTTGTTTGCAACACACCTAACTCGTAACAGACCTAAGCACTAGCACTAAATTTCCGAAATACTGACGTAGCTTATAAGGCGAGCTGCGCAACCTAAATATGGTTTATAACTTGGGTGATAGACTGAGACGACTACTTACTTTCCAGAACTCTCGAAAGAAAAAGTCGGAGGTTGTCCTCTACGATTGCGCTATGGCACAAGCGACAACATCTTTGGAGATCGAACTTCAGCCCACCCAGCTAGAACCCATCCCCAGTGATAGAGAAATTAACAACGCAAGTTCGGATTCTCCGTTTCCAGTCTTATCCTATGCTCGTAGCTCAGCGATAATACTCCCCATCGCTGGCGTGAACTTTTTGAACACACTTGGCTCTGGTCTGCTTACTGTCGCTTTGCCAACAATTGCAAAAGACCTTCACTTGTCTCAAGAGGTATTACTTTGGTGAGTATCGTCAAGTATTTCGTCGTAATATTCGCTACTGACACTACAAGGCCTGCCGCTATATATGGGTGAGCTCTAAGATCGAAACCCCGATCGCGAGGACCTGGCTCATGACAGAAACAGTTTGACATGCGGATGTAGTCTCTTGATTTCAGGCGCCGTCGCCGACGTTGTTGGACGACGGAATGTCTTTCTTCTTGGCTCACTGCTGTTAGCAAGCCTCACCCTTGGCTGTGGGTTAGCTCGTACTTCAGCAGAGTTCATAGCTTTCCGAGGCTTTCAAGGAGTAGCCATCTCTCTTTGTCTCCCTAGCGGGATAGGTATTATTTCCAGCAGCTTTGCTCCAGGTCAACGAAAGAACATCGCGTTTGCATGTATAGGCGGAGGCTCACCTTTAGGTTACGCTTTTGGTCTTGTACTCGGTGGCATCTTTGCGGAGGGGGTCGGCTGGCGATACGGGTACTACCTTGGAACTGCATGCAGCTTCTTATTCTGGATCGCGGCAATCTGGAGCCTGCCCAAAGATGGTACTGATACCAGTGGAGCGACCATTTGGACGCGTTTGAAAGAAGAAATCGATTGGATAGGCGCTATACTTGCCAGCACTTCTCTTGCCTTGATCTTCTACGTTTTAGCGTAAGCTCTATCGCTCATTGAATGACACCTTAGCACTAAAAGTCTTGATAGTGTGATTACTGGAAGTGCAGCACGAGTCGGCGATGCCGTCAATATTGCACTTCTTACCGTTGGGGTCGCAATGCTACCCGCATTTGTTGTTTGGGTTGGAAGGCAGGAAAAGCTTGGAAAACCCGCAATCATCCCCAACTCGCTGTGGAAGAATCTTGCATTTACCAGTGTTTGTCTGACCGTCTTTTTCACTTGGGCAGCATTCAACGCATTTGGCTATTTTGCCTCACTATAGTAAGTGATTGTGATGGTTCAATGATAATAGAAGTGCTAACAATCCTAGCTTTCAAGACGTCCAGAACCAACCACCAATCCAGACATCTTTGAGATTTCTGCCCACTGTGGTTGCTGGAATCCTCACAAATGTGGTTACTGGCTTACTGGTCAAGTCTGTCTCAGCAGGGACTTTGATTGCTGCATCGACACTGTTGACGGCCGCAGCATATTTACTTATGGCGCTAGCAGATATCAAATGGCCATATTGGTATGCAGCTTTCCCAGCCATCTTCTTGAGTCCTATAAGTTCTGATGGTGAGAATTCCCGATCCCCAAACACACTCAGCTACTAAATTAAACAGTGTTATACACGACTTCCATGTTGATTATTACAAGCGTCTTCCCACAGAAGACTCAAAGTTTAGCTGGCGGGGTTTTCAATACCATTTCACAAGTTGGGAATGCTGTCGGATTGGCAGTTGGTGGTGTTATTGCGGCGACTGTCGCGGCTTCTGAAAATAGTGTAGAGTCAAGCACTGGTTCGCTCTTGGCCGGTTATGAAGCAACCTTTTGGGCTTGTTTGGGGACTTCGGCTTTAGTGGGCTTGATCAGTATTTTGGGACTGAGAAAAGCTGGGAAGGTCGGCTTGAAAAAAGACTAGCCTTACACAGTATCGGTTTTCCAGCGCTTTCACGTTCTTTGGGATCTACTTGGAATTTAGAGTTAGTTAATTTACTAATCAGAAGACTGTTCCTATGAAGCATCGCGATATAGCCTGGCCAAAAGGTCTACTATTGTTGGGCATTATAGATCGGAAACGGGAATTTGTCTGGACTGTGAGTTCAAAAATGCAAAATTGAATACCAATTATAAACTCCGCCTCCTAGCACTCTGGTAATGCCATTGCTAAAAACACATATTTAAATCCCAGTTCCGATAACCAATTTTTGTAACTGTTCCATGAAGATGAACATCAGAACTGTGTTGGGTGCGAGTCGTAACCAAGCAGGCGTCCAGCCTTTCATCAAAAACCCAGGGCCTTCATTCTTCATTGATTCGGTGATGATACTAAACATGCCCTAGTTTTGGCGTTAGTAGTGATCTTTGCATTGAACCTCTCCAATAATATGTAGGTATACATACAACTCGCTTCCCTTTAACCGATGCAGCTGATTGAAGGCGACTTTTCAGCACGTCTGCTGGTGCACACACAGTTGTTGCAACTGTACCTGCTGCTAATGATGCTGCTATATGTACTGGTAGACCATCTTTGAGATTCAAAAATTTAGTGGATAGAAGTTGAGACTTGGCCTTTGTGTATCTGATCAAAGCCATCAGTCTCATGCGATATGATAATTGCGTTTTATCTTCAGGGACTTACACTGCTATCTGGGACACATCTTTACGGTTCACAAGTTAGCACTTGTGCTTGCGTGCAAATAATGCGACCGAATTGGACTTACTCATCAAGACACTCCGTATTACATTCGGACCAATTCCTTTCGCAAAAGTCTGCAGCCCTTCATCCTTGGCAATTCTTAATATCCCATCTAAGGCATTGTTGTATCGGTATTTTTGCTCCGGAGCCTTCACACCGTCGGTACACATCCTTACCAGGACTATCTAAGCAATACAGAAATTTTCAGCCATGATGAGGATAAAGCTTAAGACATACCTTAGATAAGTTTACTTACTTCCGTAGGATTCCCGACCAGTCCAGCAATGCCACCTGCAACTCCCGCACAAGTCATGGTTGAAGCAGCCGACAATTCAGCAGACCCCGACCTCTGCTTGAGAGCTCGGGCAAGATAGTTGTAGAGCCCGAAACGTGTGGTTGAATATGTTGTCTGTCGTAGCACTGAAGCTGATATTCCGGTCCATAATGATGGAATGCCTAGAATATTTCAGAATACGTAACTGCGGTTTGCAGCAAGGATCTTACCATCTCGGCTTGCGAATGTTGACATTACACGAAGCATGTGCTGTTTCTGTTTCTGAACTTGCATCCTGCTGAGGAAGGGTAAGTATTATTTATGTAGTAGAGAGTTATTTAGTATATCATACTATTTTGTTTGATCCATTGGATGTGCTGCAACGTGATCAGTTTTTGGAAATGTCGAAAAGATAATATAAGCATTTCATGAGAACATATGGGATCCTTACTGAAACAGCATGCCATTGAAGATGCTGCCCCTCTACCATTACATGTCAGTGAAAGCTCGTGTTCATAGTGATGGAGGACCAAACTCACCCGAGCCAGAAGGGCTGTTTTGATTTTTCTGTCTTCACCATTTCGACACTATAGCTTTTCTCTTCTTCTTTTTTTTTCTGAATGAGAATATTCAATAAAAAAACGAGACCAGGCAAACCCATAAAAATAGTAACCTCTCTGCGGTGATCTCTTATAATGTATCATTTGTTTAGAATCACCATAGCGAGGCCAGTCTCTATCGGGAATTAATCTATACCCGAGAACCCCGTGCCTCTCGGGGGATGTGTGGACGGGGCGCAGTCGGGGCCTTCGGAGGATCAAGGTATCATCGGCAATAAAATCAACTCCGAGGACTTTTCAATCAAAGCAAACGTCATGTATATGATAACGACTATTTCGCCTGCATAAAGGCCTTCTTCTCCAGTATTGTTTCATTCTTCAAAATCCTCACCTGATTCCTATAAAATACCAAAAATGGCGACAGCTCACCGTTCCCTTGCCTTATTATCAAGGACCAACTTAACCGTACTCCGACGCGCTTCCCGGAGCAGTATACAATCCATAAGAAAAAGTACGTGCATACGGACTTTCCAAACTTCACAAAGATATTACGAAGCTCCTCAACCAAGGCCATCAAAACCAAACAATGTATCTGCTGCGCCAAAAATTGTCAGGGGTGAATCGAAATTATTTAAAAACGCCGATGAGGCCGTCGCGGATCTAAAGAGTGGTTCTATGGTTCTAAGTTCTGGGTTTGGACTTTGCGGTACTGCGGGTGAGATTCCTTCATTGCGAGCCTTTATTTCGCCGGGATATTATGCTAAAACTTATCCAAAGAGACAATTATTGAAGCCATTGCCCGCCGAGGAATTGAATCCATCCACTCCCTTACTGCTGTATCAAACAACGCCGGTGCAGGATCAGCAGGAGGTCTGTCAACATTGACAAAATCTGGACAGGTCAATCGTGTGATCATCTCATATTTAGGAAATAACAAAACTTTAGAAAAAAAGTACCTTTCTGGGGATATCGCAATTGAGCTGTGTCCGCAAGGTACTTTAGCTGAGAGAATACGCGCTGGTGGTGCTGGCATCCCCGCTTTCTTTACGCCTACTGGTGTTCATACACTTTTGGAGTCTGGTGACATTCCTGTAAGACTTGGTCCTGCTGAAGTTGGAGGCAAAGAAGCAAAAGTCCTTGAGAAGGGAAAGGTCAGGGAGACGAGAGAGTTCAATGGGAAGACCTACGCCATGGAAACCGCTATTCAGGGCGACGTCGCAATTCTCCGTGCTTGGAAGGTGGATGAATCCGGAAACTGTGTTTTCCGGTGAGTACCTATTTACCTTGAGGTCTTCTGTTCGAATCACTGACCCATTAATAGATACACCACAAAGGCGTTTGGTCCCATTATGGCCAAAGCAGCAAAAATTGCAATCGTAGAAGCAGAGAACATTGTCCCAGTCGGTTCAATCGATCCAAATGATGTCCATCTTCCAGGTATTTTCATCGACCGTATCGTACCGGCGACAGCGCCAAAACACATCGAAAACCGCAAGCTCCGCTCAGAATCGTCATCATCAGCAGATGAGTCGACAAAATCGGAAGCCTTGCAGAAAAGGGATCGGATAGCTAAGCGCACCGCAAAAGAACTCAAGAATGGCTACTATGTGAATCTTGGTGTCGGCATCCCTACTTTGGCGCCCTCTTTCCTGAGTCCGGAAACACATGTCTGGATTCAATCTGAGAACGGAATTCTTGGAATGGGCCCATACCCCACCGAAGAAGAGGTAGATGCTGACATTATCAACGCTGGTAAAGAAACCGTGACACTCATCCCTGGAGCGTCAACCTTTGATTCTGCCGAGTCCTTTGCTATGATTCGTGGTGGCCATATCGACGTCTCGGTTCTTGGAGCACTCCAGGTCTCCGCAAACGGTGACTTGGCGAATTATATGATTCCGGGCAAGGTGTTCAAAGGAATGGGTGGAGCTATGGACCTGATCTCCAACCCTGACAACACCAAGATCGTTGTTGCTACAGAGCACGTTGCGAAGGATGGCAGTTCAAAGATTGTACAGAATTGCTCGCTACCTCTTACAGGTGCGAATGTAGTCAGCACAATTATCACGGACCTTTGTGTTTTCGAGGTTGATAGAAAGAATGGTGGGCTTACTTTGACCGAGTTGCAGCCTGGAGTTGAAGTCGAAGACGTTATGGCTAAGACAGATGCACAATTTAAGGTTGCTGATGACTTGAAGGTGGTTGAGGCTTAGAGATATTTATGTTTATTTGGGCATTTGTCACTTTGGTTTTCGGCGTGCTGTTCGAATAAGGATAATAAGGGTACATTGGGTTGATTCTACCTCATGCCTGCTTGTACATAGAGGCTGAGACAGTCTAGAAGATTGTATATACTCCTTCGAGGATAATTTAAAACGCAATTTCAAAACAATAGGCTGTACTGTATCTCATTAAAGACAACTGTTGTCATCAACGGGTTTAAACCACGTAATTGGATCTTGGTCTTAGTATGATAATACTTCAGGCGACGATTGTGCTCCACAAACAGTTATTTACCAACATTAATTCCCACTGATAATCGCAAAATCCAATTTCTCTTAGACTGATGGAATAATTATTCAATATATACATACATACATATATAAATACGTAAAGAAGACTTCTATATCTACAATTTTGATCTGAATCCGGGCGCAAAGGTAGTTCCATTGCCACCTCCAATGGCTTGCACAACCTTATCCACGCTTTCCAAAATCCACAAACTTCCCTCATTACTAGCCAGCCACTCACCACCTTCAATTTCCTCCTCGCCTTGTGACTTGTACGATCCATCCTCATACGCCTTCCTCAGCCCGAAGATGTGTGACGTAACTTGAGGGCCGACGCCCGTTTGTGCGCGTAAGCATGATATCGCAACGATGGACGTGAGTACCCTCCCAATTTTAGCCGCAGGCGGTGGTGACGATGGATCGGATAGCAGAGGGCCGTAATGGCTGTTAAGAATATGCACTGGTAGGTCGGGATGGGAATCAGAGAGTTTGTGGATGAGCTTCTCGTCGAAGGGGGTGTAGATTGACTTCCAGAGGCCATTGCCGCGCTCTGAAATCTCAGCTAAGTTTTGTTGACTTGGTTGCCTATCTCGCATTAGTCTATTGCCAATCATAGCTAGAAGCGCAAAGCCTACCTTGTCTCTTTTGTAGATAATCTTTTAACCACATCCTCCGGCAGGCTGGAACGGAAAGCACCCAGACAGTTTATAGTTCTTGGAATGCCATTGAAGCTAATACACTTTAAGCCAACCTCCCGCATTAATTCTGCTGTTTGTACAGCACTGGCTATGTCGCCAGATAAAGTCGCGGTGTGATAGAGTGCTGCTAACGATTCAGGAGAATTCATGGTCATTGTCGCTGCAGTCTAGCAATGGAGGATCAGCATCCGCATGTAGTCTTGCGCACTTCCTATGCATATCCATACCGAAATAGTGAGCCACGAAGCCCTGCCAACTCCCCGCGCATTCGCATCTTCCTCGATGGTGGAGTAGACCGATCGAATCTGCTTCGGAGCCGCGACCATGCCCGGGCGGGCGAATGGAGCGCTGATGAGGGTTTTGAGAGGTTGTGATAATTTAGACATATCTTCACGATCTTTTTCTGTATGGGATTTGGTCATGGATGGAGGATGTGCAATGGCTTATATTCTCGACTTCAGTGTTGACGTTATGGGTGCTTCCAGGATGGGAGTAAAAGAATGGCCGACGTCCTTGCCGCATGAAAGTACGGCAGAAACGGAGAGGGTGAGTCTAGTAGCAGAGAGAGAACTTTCTATGGAAACCAGAGACCTCGGTTGCTACGTGTACCCTGGTAGCTCTGAAGATATACGGACCAAAAAGAACGACCGATGCGGATGCATGGTACTCTTGCAATATGCTAGGAAGTGGATCACTTTGTTTGGAGCACATTCCTTATATTATGAGAGACCTCGAACTTGTCGAGCTCGCGTGTCCTTTCTCATGGCAGCGCAGTAAAATGTGTCCAGACGAACAATGCACAGTATGAAGTCATGTGATGGTGGTGCCAGCATGCAAATTGCGGGGTTAGCGCGACCGGTACTTCGTAAGTCGCTCAAGAAATCTTACTCGTGATGTCCAGCACACCCGATTCCCTTTTTGAGGTTATACTTCCTCTGCAATCTTTGCGAATGCATGCGTGCGCACTAGAGTTGTAATCGACGAAGCACTTCTCCAGACCTCTACTTTATCCGCGTGCCAAGACAAGATGCGCATGCAAACAACTCCCATCCCCAGTCGACGCGTCCGATAGAGTTGCTTTCGTCCAGCCATTCAAGCATCGCCGGAGACCAGCCTACCCACTCTTTTCTGACTCCCAGTGGTCAACCATCATGGAAGACTGGTCTCTTCCCCCCCCTCCAGCTCCACCTACCCTCTCTGATTCAACCCATAGCAGTCAAAATAATGACAAGCCTGGCACCACCAAGCAAGCTGCATGTTTGAGCTGTCGACGTAGCAAGACCCGCTGTCTCCGCGGTCCTGAGGATTCTAAGTGTAAGAGGTGCTTGCAGACGGACTCAGAATGTGTGATTCCTGATTACCATGTTGGACGGAGGAAGGGTGTGAAGAAGTAAGTTGCACGTTTCATTCCGCTTCGAGGAATGCGTATGTGTAGGTTTATTACCTGGAAAAGTTCAGTTGGACTCTAGGAGACGCGAACTTACAGATCAAGTGATCAATTACCCAGTCCTTAGGTTTGACTCTTTTCGATCTCAAATACTGTGTTGCAAGGTCTAAGGCATTGCGATCCTATTCTTGAACCTCTCTATTTTGAAGTGTTATCCTTGCCTTGAAATATTGTTGGGAGCTTGGGTTTGCAAGTAATACGAAGTCGCAAGAACAAAATTGAACTAACCCTTGCCTAGCAAACGAGTTGGTCTTGATAAAGCTGTGCACTATATAGAGAAGGTAATCAAAACCTCTCACAAGAACGGAGCCGAACGTACCGAAGATGAAAGAACTGCTACGCATTTGCATAATCTTCTTAAAGAGGCCCAGAGCCTGCTACCAAAGAATAGTACCAACGCTGAGATGTCACCTGGTATGCATTCGCAGACGGCCTCTTCGCAGTCAGACCATTTTCAGAAGAATGGCCCCGCTGATCGAGCAGCATCGTACTCTATCAGCACAGATGCACCTCAAAGGGCTGGTGGAGATGATGGATTTGCCATTGACGATGCTGAAAATCCGCTGCAATTGCTAGCTCGAGCATCTCACCTAACAGAACCTCAGCCGTCACATTCCCCTGGTGGGCCTCAACCGGTCGCCATGCCTACATACCCGGAAGCTAAACGGGACAGCACGCTTATTAATTTTTTCGGTGCTTTTCAGTCACATCTTGATGTGGGTGAAGATATTGACCCGATTGACATGGGTTATGTGACATTGGAGGAAGTTGACGTTCTATTTTCATTGTAAATAACCCTTATTTGCTGTTCCCATTGCTCATACTGACATAAATCGACAGCTTTTACCAAAACCTGGCTCATACTAGATGGGGTCTCGATCCACTTATTCACACATCTTCATTTGTGCGGAGGCGGTCAGCCTTTCTCTTCACTTCTATATTGTCTGCATCAGCACTCTTTATACCAACTGCATCAGCACTCTCGAAGCGTTTGTCTGTTCACTGTAGGCATCTAGCACACAATGTTATGGTTCACCGGTACCGTTCGATGGAGATCGTCCTGGCATTTATGGTCAACGTCCCATGGATGGCGCCTGGTAAACACTGGTCTGACGATGAGAGCTGTTCTTATGTAGCCATGGCTTCCGCAATTGCAATCGACCTCTCAATGAACAAACTCGTTATGCCATCCCCGAGTATTTATAGTGCCGACATCCCAGCAACCACACCAAAGTCCGATTGCATCTCTGCCAGAAAAGCGCTTGACATAGATGGATTTCCCGAAGCTGATCCTAATTCACCACAAGGTCGGAGGTTACTTCGGGCGCGTGAACGTGTGTGGCTGGCATTGTTCGTACTTGATCGAGGGTAGGTCTCCACTCTGCTACTTCAAGCCTCATTATTTAACTTTCACAGTGTGTGCTTGGCTCGTGGGAGAGATTTCACAGTTCCGTTGTCACCTATTCTCGCTATATGTGATAAATGGCACGAGTCAAACATTGCTGACACCTGGGACGGATCCATTATCTCTTCAGCAGTTTTGAGACGTGATCTTGTAAGTCTAAACTGCAAGAAGCAACTGACACGTTTCACTAACTTTCTGCCAGGCGGGACTGATTGAAAATATCAAGCTTAGCTGTGCTAGTGACCGTATTAGTACAACAGAAGGCTCCGTGATTGCTCAATCGTAAGAAGTCTCTATCAGTAGAATAATTCGAAACTAACACTTTGCGAAGAGTCCAAGGTATGATAGATGACTTTTTTAGTCGCTGGTATGGCACCTGGGCATTTGCTGTAAAAGGAAACAAAGGTGAGACCTTGTTCTCGAATAGAAATTTAATTTGCTAATACACATCCAGATAATCATTCACTGCCTCCTTATGTTGAAATTCTGGCATCACATACCCGCCTGTCGACCTACAGTACTGTCATCAACCTGCCCACTGCTCCAGTTGAAGTAACAAGATTCTTTCGGGCAGCCGGCCTTTCTGCATCCCTAAATGTGATGCGAGCTGCTGTTCAAGGCGAAAGTCAACTCAAGTCGATGCCTAACAATACGGTGATTATGATATCATTCTCGGCCTGTTTTGCTCTTTATCTCAGTACAATGGCAGAAGGCAGCAACTCAAGTCTAGCCTCAAGTATTAAAATATTGATCGAAGAAGCTGCAGATGTTCTTGAGCGGATTGGAGCCACACCCAAGCACCGAAACGCCACATCTAGTTTATATGGACGACATCTACGTGAGATAGTCAGAAACTCGTCTACAGCACCTGCCCAAAGGGCAGATGCACATGTGAATGGCACACAATCCGAGCTAATGCCAATGCCACAAAATCAATACCACGGGCAACAAAACTCGATAATTACTGATCCTGCTATGTTGATACCTACCGAGCACATGCAATTTTCCGCAATGTCAGATTATCAGATCGTGGAAGCCGTCAACAATGCTGGAAATGATCTCGAGATGTACCCCCACCAAATCCAGATTGACGATACAGCAGGGCTGGACTGGTTAGACTGGTTTAATTTCCATTCCAACACAGTATGACATCCGCCTACAAAGTTACAACCGATGAACCCATAGAATCAGCCGCCACGTTACTGACTGATCGAAACCCCTATGCTGCTTGCATATGCGCAGCGCCTCGCCTGATCTACTGGCACATCTTCCATGCCAACTGCGTTTACATCATTAGGGAAATGTATCCTTCGCTGACTCAGAGCACTGAAAGTCTCCCAAATGGGACTTCCCGGCAGTCGATATGTGTTGGGATCTTTTGACCGTATAAAAGATGTCCAATACCCTTGGATGGTTGGGATAAGAGAAGAGTCTGGTGCGGATGAAGTCCCCCAGATTGAAGCAAACTCAGAAGTATGAGTCACTCCATAGCCAGATATGGCATTGTTAGGATCAAGAACGTCCCAGCTGTCATTCTAATGAGAATTGAAACTTGCACGGAAAAGAGCCGGCATGCGGTCACTTACTGGTAATTCCAACTCGACCCTACTCCACAGTTCGGGAACTGGCCACTTAGATATATTCCTGGACAATTGTAGCGCATTTCACCATAAGCATTTGCAGCTGCGCGCCAATATTCTCCGGTATTGGGGAACTGCTCCGCCTTAGGCCAGTACATGTCGATTATGGCTAATTGATCCCGAGTTAACTTGACCCAATTGTTCTTCAAAAATTTGTTCATCGCCGTCACATTGTTGATGTTTGTTGGCGTAAAGATTGTACCTTCATTGGTATCGTCCCTTTGGTCAGTTAGAAGTGAAAACGGACAACAGTGCGACAAGCAGGACATACCCAAATATAACAGGCACTTTGACAAACTTTCCTTGCGCATACAGGTTGTATGTGTAGTCAGTCGTGAAACTGCCATCGATGACATTACTAAAAGTATATGATGGCGGTCCACCAGCACCCCCTGGCGTCGGGAGATCAATCAGATTATTTGTAGCAAGAAGCTCGACATCGACATCTCGGAGACAGGCCAGAGTGTTTGTACTAT
Organism: Coleophoma eucalyptorum; assembly: GCA_026120035.1. NCBI lineage: Eukaryota > Fungi > Ascomycota > Leotiomycetes > Helotiales > Dermateaceae > Coleophoma > Coleophoma eucalyptorum. The sequence goes on from JALRME010000036.1 coordinate 159,336, forward strand.
TGTCACAGCCAACTCTGTTTACAAGATGATCATACTGGTACTGGCTCTCTGCGACAGTGAGCTGTGCTCCGAAAGATTGGCTCTCCGCTGCCGCAGCATGAAATAATCCATCGTCACGTCCACCATATGCCGAGAGATGAAGATCCACAGATGCTCCTCCAGCGGACGCCCCTGCAATAGTGACATGATTCGGATCTCCTCCAAACTGGGAATCATTTAGCACAACGCTACACGTGCAGAGATTACTTACCAAACATATGTATTTTTGAATCCACTCCAACAGAAGTCGCTGATCTAGTAGGCCCACGTTCAGATCTCCATCGTCTGAGACTTCCTTGCTCGCTAAGAAGCCCCAAAGACCAACACGGTAATTGAATGTCACAACGACGATATCATAGTCGCCAGCAACTACCAGAGAAGTCCCATTCACGGCTGGACCAGCTAAAGAGTTAAACCCTCCACCTTGGAAATTTACAAATACTGGATGCCCTTGCTTGACACTTTTCGAAGGTGCATAAATATCTAGGAAGAGGCAATCTTCTGAGAACCCTGCTCTAAGACCTGTAGAGGGCGTTGGCATACATACGGCTCCTCGCTTTGTAGATGTAAAATTAGCATTCTCCTGTATCTTTAAATTCCAGAAAGAAAAAAAATACACGCAAACCTAAATGAAAAAAAAATGAAAACAAGATGATTCACTTACAGTATCAGCTTTCAGGACCCCTTCCTGGTGCACCGGTGGCTGTGCTTTCCTGAATCTCAAATGTCCCAAAGGCGGTGCTGCATAGCGGATTCCGAGCCATTGGTTGACACCATTGACTACAGATGCGCCGACATATTTCGAATATCCCAAATCCACTTCCAGATTGATTTGATCGCGTGGGTGCCCATGGCCCAGAAAGGCCAGGAGGCTCAATAATACAAGTGCTGCCAAAAACATGGCGAAGAATTTTTGCCAGGGTCGAAGCCGGTGGAATCTGAGATGGATTCAGTATATACTTGACATCTCACACTGTCAAAAAGCGCAGATTGAGATGCCGGTCTTATAGGGAACGAAAGCCAGAACACCCCCACTAGCTCTTTACGCAGAAACCGAGGGTAAAGAGGGGCAGATACGTTAGGAAAGAAAAGAGCCAAACAGATGCTATCGACATATTTAGGCAAAGAAAGAGAGGAAAACTAGTCTGCAGCTTATGTCATATGTAGCATTCATTGACCGACCACTGAGAACAAGATTGGAGCTTGATGCTCGTGGTAGTTGTTGGATTGAGGGGTTACGTACTTCTGCACCTAAAGCAAGTCACGCTGATATTTCATGATGCACTTCGCCGCTGCACAGTATGGCATGATCAAGGAGAAAGCTGTTGCGCTGCTGAGCGCTAGCGCATAGAGAAGCTCGCTCTTTGCTCGCGGGATGCGGTTCGATGCGAGAGCTGGAGTGAGACACATGGCGCAGTAATGAAAAGAGTGACTTACCCGCAAGACATTTCCCTCCTCATCTTGGACTCCCGGCCTTCTTCCAAGGCGATATAGCTATAAGCACCCATCGTTCCTATTTCTGCCTCGATCTTCGGTAGCCCAAACTGAAACTGATCCTCCTCCTCTCTTCAGCCGCAAGTGTATGTGGTCTTCGAGGCGGTCTTCTTTACTGGCATGAAGCCATTGCGTTCCACCACTCAGTCCGTCTTAGTGGTGGTAGTGAGGTTGTTAGGGTTGTGGGGTAAATAAAGCGCGGTTGTCGGTGGGTTGCCTGTTGCTGATCTCGGGGTTTAATCAGTATCCGAAGTTCTGCTCACTGGAAGATTTGCTGCTCGGGCTGATGTGATGAGATGGATGAATAGTTTCGGCTAAATATGGATGTTGTCTTTGAGTTTGTTTTTTCTTCTGTCCAGAGAAGGTATCACTAGGGGATGATGAGAAATTGTACGACTAAGTATCGCTTAAACCATCTGTTGGTTTCGTGTTCTGCAAAGCATCCAGCTCAGCAGCATGAAATATGGCACACGCTGAATTTCTGGTCGGGTTCACCGTGGTGACATCAAAGGACGATGGAATTTGGAATTCTTGCGAGGTGACATTGAGTTGAAGACCTTCGTATTTTATAAAGCGTGTTCTATTTAAGTTCGCAACCATGCCATCGCACACGCGTCAAGTCGTTGCTGTAAGGGATCAACGCGATAGAAAATACTTTGCGGGTGGCCTGGAATGTATTCTAAATTGTGAAGCGCCTGCAAAGCAAAGTGCTCCTAACTCGTAAGGGCGGCGAAGTCCGTTGTATCGCGCCGCTGAAGATTTTCCGAGGCCGTGGGTGGTGGGCCAGGGACACGATAGATATACTTTATTGGCGCTGAGTTTATGTAGTTGCTGTACGGAGTAGACTCCGAAGACTCCGGACATCGTCCAGTGAATCAATGAATCTTAGCCTATCGTTGATAATCTTGCTGAAGTTCAGAGGGGACGAATAAGGCCTTCTTTCTCTGACTTGTAGCTCGTCCCAAGCCATGCGAATCGTAGTTCGTAAGACGGCCCAACTTGAACACCGCAACTACTTAAGAAGTGCCACATCACTTCTTTCTCTCTTCTATTCTTTCCTCTCTTCCTCCAACTGCGTTGTTGGCATGAGTATGCCGAACATCGTGAAGTATCTCAATTGCAAGTGCAATTCTCCCCGGCACTGAACTTCTCGCCTTGCATATGGTAGGGTAGGTATCTTGGAAGTGGGGGAAGTCTACCTGCTTTCGACATCCAACGCGACGAGCGTTGGCATACCTATCTTGGTTCCACCGTGCGCGCACTGTGCCTGCTCTCTTCAGTTCTTATAACATGCCGGGGTTTTCGCTTGATCTGTCTGTCTGTATCGGAGAACTGTTGAATTTTCTCTTGTGTCCCTGTTGGCACTTTTACTCTGGGGGCATACGCATCATCCATCTAGCCAATGATGGTGATCAAAATTTAAATAGCCCTTAGGCAAAGGCCGATAGTCTATTGTGGCAACATCAAAACCGATTGCCCCAGCCTGAGAGTCGTTCGTGGCAATTGTCTGCCCATGCTCTCTATGTGCTTGGCACTGCAACTGCCAAGATGATAAGGGCCACCCTTCAGCTAAGATGGGTCTTCCATTTAACGTTGGCGAGTGCTTGGAAGATGTAACGTAGAATTCTTGGGAGAGTGAATCCGGAAGGTCAGTGATTTTATGAATCTAAATTCTTGACCTGGAGTCAGATGGAGAGGGTGTCGTAAAGTTATCGTCTGCTAACATAAGAAAAGCCATTCTGAGACTGGAAGGAGGAACGGATCGTCTGATACTTGTCGATATTACGAGCGCAGCGCTATAATCACAATGGGCGGAATAGGAAGTTCGATGCATGCTATGCGTGGGAATGGCGCTGTCAGTAGCACGATCGAGACTCTTGAGATAACGATTTCTGGAAGTTGAGTAAATGACGGCCAGAAGTGTGAGGGCGGATATCAACGGTTGCCAAGCTCCTTGGCTGCTGTCGATGGACCAAAGCGATGGCAGCATGGGGGCAGAGATGAATACCGGACCTTGCAGCAGAATCCCTCGCGATAAGGACTTGTAATGGGCATTTATATAAGGAGGACCTTTGTGCACCCTTAACCGCTCAGATAAGGCTATCTTTTCCTTTATATTTGAGCTAGTCAGAAGCCATCGACTAAGCTGCAAACTCAAGTCTCTGTCAGAATGCCGGAGCCCATTGTTGAGAAGCAGGCTGTGCATCAGCAAGTGACAGATGAATCTCTAGGCAATGATGGGAAAGCAACTGTGCTTGTAAGCAATTTCTCTAGCAGCTAACTAAGCAAAGCTTTTCTAACCATTCACATCCAGCCTAGCTATGATTCCGCCGACGAGATCTCTCTAGGAGTTGTCGAGCAGTGAGTGGTCTTATGAAACCTCAGTTTCCCCCTTCCAGCTGACCATAGAAGGGAGCTCAACGTCACCGAGAACGATCTTCTTGAAGCTAGGGACGGTGCAAAAGACATCAGCCTCGAAGAGACTCGAGTGGTAAGTTTATGTGTTGTTCAACTCAGAAACCAGCTGACCTCTAGCACTCAGATTATGACCCAAGTGCTTAAGATACACGAGCAAGACCCCAATTTCCCTCTCAGGATCATTCAGCGAATCCAGGAGTTTCTTAATAATGAGAATGTCTTTGAAAATCCCGAGAAGCATGCGGATCTCATCCAAGAAATGAAGATAGAGGCGGCATTGATTACAAACAACAGCCCGTACGCTGAAGTACGAGCAGTCGTCGATAATACTGATGATGTGAACATGCCTTCGGCCACAATTCGAGCTTGGGTCATCGGCCTCTTATTCGTTGCTGCGCTCGCATTTATTAACCAACTTTTCTCCATCCGTCAACCTGGTATTACCGTTGCAGCAAACGTTGCACAGCTGCTTTGCTACCCGGCTGGCAAGTTCCTCGAAGCTGTCCTTCCAGACTGGGGCTTCACCCTCTTTGGAACTCGTCACAGCTTGAACCCTGGCAAATTTTCACGCAAAGAGCACATGCTTATCACCATAATGGCAAATGTTGGGTACGTATTGGCCTAATCAAATGACGTTATATTATCTATTTTCATTTCAGACGAAGATGAGATGGGCTAATTCTGGGGTTCTTCATATAGATACCATACGCCGTACACGGACAACATCATCTGGAGTCAGTATCTACCACAGTACTTCAATCAGAGCTACGCTGGTCAATTCTCTTATCAAATTCTGATTGCCTTGGGGACAAATTGTGAGTGGATACTTTTATGCTCCTCCATCAAATGCGACGATTTCGATATTTGAAATATCAGTCTGTTGAAAATCGCATTAACTAGCTTTTAGTCATCGGCTATGGTTTAGCAGGAATCTGTCGAAGATTTTTGGTTTATCCATCTTATTGTGTTTGGCCAGCATCTCTGGTGACCATTGCCCTAAACTCGGCATTCCACACCACAAACAACGTCTCAGTTACAGGACCTTTTAAGAAGATCTTCACTATCTCACGTCTGAAGTTCTTCGTGGTAACATTCGCAGCGATGTTCGTCTACTTTTGGTTCCCAAATTATTTATTCCAAGCCCTCAGTCTTTTCTCGTGGATGACATGGATCGCCCCTAACAATGTCGACCTCAGTGCCATATCTGGTGTATCATCTGGTCTCGGACTTAACCCACTTCCTACCTTTGATTGGAACCTCTTACTTTTCGATGAGCAAGATCCACTCATGGTTCCTTTCTTCAACACCATTAACAAGTTTGCTGGCATGTTCTGCGGAATGTTCGTCATTATTGGGATGTGGTATACGAATGCATACTATACCTCCTATCTCCCCATCAACTCGAACAGAGTCTTCGACAATACTGCAGCATACTATAATGTCTCCCTCGCTATCAACAGCAAAGGACTGTTTGATGCTGAGAAGTATGAGAACTACAGTCCTGCGTATCTCGCAGCTGGAAACCTGACCGTATACTTTTTCTTCTTCGCCATATATTCCGCAACTATCTCATATGCTTATCTATACCATTCTCATGAGATTATGATGGGTTTCCGCAACTTTGTACGAAGCTTTAAGTCAAACAAGGATAGTGTAGGAAAAGAGGAGTACAAAGACATCCATAATAAGCTAATGTCTGCCTATCCAGAAGGTTAGTGTTCTTCTAGTTTCAAATGTTTCTTACTAATCTTCCCAGTTCCTGAATGGTGGTACTTGATCTGCTTGCTTTGCGCTATTGGGTTTGGCTGTGCAGGTATTGCAGCTTGGGATACTTATACCAGCCCTGGTGTCGTTTTCTATGGCATTGCCTTGTGCCTGGTCTTTGTTATTCCTATTGGCATTATCAAAGCCATCACTGGAATTGAGGTGACCTTAAATGTGCTCGCAGAGTTTATTGGTGGATCTTGGGTGGCTGGCAACGCACTTGCTATGAACTACTTCAAATCTTTTGGGTAAGTCTGACTTGAATTTCCAACTTTCCATGCACGAGTTAACAAAGCCCTAGATATGTTACGTGTGCTACGACCCTTCGCTTTTCTAACGACTTGAAGCTGGCGCATTATGTGAAAATTCCCCCACGGCAGACCTTTTTTGCCCAGATGATTGCAACTTTGGTTTCGACACTAGTCTGCACTGGTGTACTCAACTTTCAAATGAACAAGATCGAAGGCGTCTGTACCGCTGACCAACCGAACCACTTCACCTGCCCTGGTATCAACACTTTCTTCACGGCTTCCGTCCTCTGGGGTACAATTGGCCCACATAAGGTGTTTGGTAAGGGCGGTCAATACGCTGAACTGCTTATTGGCTTCCCACTTGGGCTTATTCTTCCCTTTATCTTCTACTATGCGCAGAAGAAATATCCTACCAAGAAATGGTTGAGACAAGTTCATCCTGTTATTCTGATGTACGGAGGTATCTGCTGGTCGCCTTATAACCTGGCCTATGTTTGGCCCGCCGTACCAATCGGGTGGTATGCCATGGTTTACATGAAGAAAAGATACGTAGGTTTCTGGTCAAAGGTAAGAGCAGCAAATGTACATTGAAGGACACTGCTAATATTCGAACAGTACAATTATGTTCTCTCTGCATCATGGTCATCAGCCATTGCCATTGCCGGTATTATCATCTTCTTCTCTCTCCAATGGACAGGCAAGAGTGTTTCTTGGGGTGGCAATAATATTGTTTCTAAAGGTTGTGAGGGCGACCGGTGCACGAGATTGACACTTGCTGACGGAGAGATCTTTGGGCCTGGACCTGGAGAGTTTCGCTAAGTTATGATATGCACTCCATTTTCTTACCCTATATGTTATGAGAGGTAATGGACCTATAATCTTGGTAGATATGGAACACTGGTGTAACTGTGTTCAAGGTAATCGGTTTGGTTATACGTATTCAATATACCCTGACTTGAAGTTCAACCGATGTCTACGACCAGCATTATCTGCACTTCGAATCAATTATGCACATGAAATACAAAAATTTTTTATCTTTCACATGAATCTTTGAGTTCTAACATATAAGATATGGACACATATAATGGAAAGCAATATGGGCATAAATTCCTGCTTCGGATGAGGAGGCCGGGAGCGGCGGAGGCGATAAAGTGCTAGTCTTATCAATCCACCTTTTTTTGAACCTGCCAATACAACACATCAACAGCAAAATTTGCAAAAAAGACAAAGGCAGACTACCTAGATATTTGATGGAAAAGATTTCTCAAGAAAAATAATAATGGAAAATCCGCTGAATGCGAGGAATAAGAGGCCAAAAAAAAGAAAGGGTCTCTGAATATTGCTATTTCAGAACCACGGGGATTGAGCCCGAGGCGAGGCTCGAACTCGCGACCTTGAGGTGATCTCATGATCTGTTTTATTTCTAAAGCCAGAGGGAATAAGAGCCACACGCTCTACCGATTGAGCTACCCGGGCAATGCGGGTTATTTGTTGGATACTAAACGTCTTGTTTTGCCTTATACAGGGAGAATTTGGAGGGGGGATTGCAAGTTTTTTTTCCCAGAAGAAAAATTTTCTCTCGTCCCCTAAGCGAGGAAAGATGGACGGAGGCGGACTCCAGTGGATTACTAACCACCGTGCTCTTAAGGATTTCGGCAATACGGGTGATGCGGACCAAATTTATACTTCGTTGATAAGATAGTAGTATATTGATGATGAAAGGCAAGTTGGGTATTGTTTTATTATTTCCTAAAAGGCTAGTTCTATATTCGTGTTTTTATTTTCTTTAAATCGAAACGCTCGTTGTTCAAGTTTTTTGTTAATTTTTTATCTTCGGTTTTAATGGACTAGATCTCGATTTAAGACACAGCATTTACTTATAACTCAAGATCATCCATGTAGTAAGCCAAGTCTCCAGCACCATTCTCATCTCTTATCGATGTGCCGTTGCCCATGTATGCAAATCTGTTCTTGGTTCGGTATTCGATGTCAAAGTGCTCGAAGCCAGCGTTCTGGATGAGATCTTCATAATAGTTAGTAGAGTTCTTAGTTGGAGTAAAGCAATATTATTTTGGGTTTGAATACCTTTGTAGTGAAGTGTGCTGCCTTGGTAGACACCAGTAACGTTGCCGCTCTCCTTTCCAGATTTGTACCATGCGCGGCAATTGTCTGACCAGACAGTACGCTTCAGTAGGTCTTGGGCATAAGCATTGTATTCTAATAGAGCATCGGGCTTGACGACAATGGATCTATATTATGTTAGCATCCGCAAAATCATCCATTGCCGGCCTTCCACTTACTTGATATCCTCAGCTGCTATCTTCTTGATAGACTTTACGATGAAGTCGCACTGCCAGCCACAAGCTCTCAAAACACTACCGTTTCCAACGGGGCTGTTGGGGCCGTAGATTAAGAAGTAATTTGGCATGTCTCCAACATTGACACCCATGAAAGCGCTTGGGTCATCCCTCCAAGTTTTGTTTAGAGTAATACCGTTCTTACCAACCAGCTTCCACTCTGGGATCCATTTGGTATTGAAACCAGTGGCGCACACGATAATGTCGAAGTCCTCGGTCTTGCCATCAGCGGTCTCGATACCGGTAGCGGTCACTCTCTTGATTGGTGACCAGTTAGCGCGGCAGTTAGGTTCTTGGAGCGCCTCGAGATATCCATCTCCTGGCGAGATACGACGGCATCCAGCACTGAATTTGGGGATCATCTTCTCGGCAAGTTCTGGGTCGTTAACCATTCGTGACTTCATCAACGCTGTGCAGCCGGCCTGGACCATCTCGTGGACTGGGGAGTCTTTCTGGAGCATAAAGAAAGTGTAGTTGATTCTAAGGTTTTTCTCTTAGTGTGGATTCTTGATGGCGGCTCTTGATCGGACTTACGTGTGTTCAATACCCTTCAAGTATTTTCGGAATGCCTCCTTGTCTGTTCGATAAAGCTCCTTCTCTTCTTCGGTGTACGTGAAGTTCTTGCCATCCTTGGTAGGATCTGCAGCGAAGTTGGGTGCAATCCAAGTAGGGCTTCGGAGGTAGTTGGTAAGTTGAGCAACCTTGGGTTGCATAGCTGCGACAACTTGGATACCAGAAGATCCATTACCGATGACCGCTACCTTCTTGCCTTCCCACTCGTATGATTTATCCCTTCCGCACATTTAGTAAGAAGAATGGCTTCTGAAATCTTAACTAACCATCTTGCAGTGTGCATCAGCTTTCCCTGGAAGTCCTTCAATCCCTCAATCTCAGGCCATTGTACGGCGCTGGGTACGATCAGCACTTTTCAAATTCATGGTCTTTTTCACCTACCTCAAGAACCCGGTTGCGTTGATGACAACATCTGCCGTATCTTCAAAGGTCTTTCCATTCTTGGTAACAGTGAGGTCCCATTTCCCGGAAGCTTCGTTCCATACTGCAGCATCAACTTTGGAATTGAATTGGATTGGTTCTTCGAGGCCGAACTTTGCAGCAGTGTCTTTGATGTATTTGTGAATTTCAGCTCCTGGTGCCATGAACTTGGACCAGTTTGGATTTGGAGCGAAGGGGAGGGTGTAGCAATCTGCAGCATGTGTCAATCAAGGTCTTGGGTAGAATGCATGTATCCTTCTGAAACTTACGAGCGGGAATATCGCTAAACAGAAACCGGATATCAGCTCGCGAATACACTTAACCATCTCAAGAATACATACCAAGCTGCCCCTGGGTAAACATTCTCATACCATGTTCCGCCAATGTCGCTGTTTCTTTCGTAGATTGTGAAGTCTACATCATCCGCTCCAAAAGAATTCTCGTTTCTGATCTTGTGGGAAATAGTCAATCCGGATAGACCAGCTCCAATACAGACGACTCTAAGCTTTCGACGACTAAAGATTGGCTCCTCTTTGATTGGCACCGAATTACTTGGATTGAGGCTCAGGTTTTCCAAAATTGAACCCATGTTGACAATATTCTTCTGGTCAAGATTTTAAAAAAAAAGTAAAGTTCTTACAGATTGATGATGCAGGATAATTTGGAGGACTGGGACAATATGCACAAGGTGTTTGATAAGACATGCAGGCCTATTTATCAACGTCCACTATACCACATAGCACTTCAGGGTCCACCTGTATATGCGAAAACGCAAAAGCAACGGCTGCCATGGACTCTATCTTGTTCCATTTTGGGAAATGAATGGTACTATTGCCAGCGATACAGAGATTATCATACGGTGCAGATAGCAGCCTGATGCACGTAAATGCAGAGAATGCCCTTTGAAAGCTCACACCGCACCTACCGCAACCATCGAATTGGGAAAGATCTACGAAACTAACTTACCATCGCATATACTTCTTAACGCTCCTCGCGTGTCAAACGTCAATGTCCCGCTGTCAGACAACGGCCTCAGTTCCATCGGTATCTGCGATGATCAGCGCTCGCATATGCCCTAGTGTCTGAAACGGCACGGAAAGGGGCGAAGGGTCTACATCTATGGAAGCTCCACTATCCACTTCTCATTGCATCGAGTTGCGTGGCATCGCCGGGCAGTCTTTATTGCCGAAGACAACTTTGATCCATATTGTCGATCTTATGCTGCTTGTTTGAAGCATTTTATGGAAAGAACAAACATGTATGGAAAGTTTTCCGTAACCCGAAAGAGACTGGCTCAGTCTCATGCCCCAAGGCAACGGCATTTGGGAAATAAGAGAAGACTGCAGCATGCCAAACTTGCCGGTTCGAGTCATTTAGCGGCATGCTTTGATGCAACAGTAGCATTGGGATTTGTATCCTTGTTGATTTAACAATGCATATACAAGGGAAGAGCCGAAGGAAATCTAAAGCAATTCTACTGATTGGAGCCGATCTTGAAGTATCCCTGGTTTCGACTACTGTACAATCATTGCTGGGTTACTGTGCCACTGGCGTATCGTAGAATTGGGATTTAATTGGTATGTGATTTTCAAATCACCCGTGTCCTTTGCAGAACAGCTTCTTTGTCGATGGATCCGAGGCCTCAAAATGTCCTGCTATGATTCGCTGTTACTGCCGGGATATGTGCACCCAAGCTTTGAATGGGTCTCAATTGAGTGGAACGCTACAGGATACGCTTTTTTTGAACTTAAGCGAATCGAACGTCCATATCTTCCTGGTAAGCGACGGAGAGATATACTGGAGACTTCCTCCTGGTCTGCATCAAGCGAGATCAACATACGCCATTTTGCCTCCCGCGGAACAGGTGTATTTTCCATGCTCTTATGCAGACCCACGATACTGGGTCATAAGTCATGATACAGGATATTATTGGCAGCTGTAACTTCTCCATCCTAAACTGCAGCCAAATCTGCCTCAACCTCTCACCTGTTCGGCGCCACTGGAAACGGTAAGACATGTCGGTGTACAGCAGGTGACTGGGCATGTAGATCGAGATTTGTGTGGGAATTTTTATGCAACTCCATGCTCTCTGCTTTCCTGGGAGGGCAAGGATACGGGAAATTTATACGACGGCAGTTCTTGCCAATGCTCTCTACTCAAGATCGAGTCGTTTTCAATAACCCTCAAGTACTTTTATCTGAGCATGTTGAAAAGATTATGACTACTACTTATAGTCTGTAGAGCACTCTCAGCAGATAAAGTTTCGTCGTTGATTTTCCGGGATGAGTTGATATCTTTCGAATTTTGAGCCTTCTTTTGCAAATCATCGTAGCATGAGGCACTCTTCTAGTTGTGTTACACTGGGCCCTAAATCAAGAATTATCAGGGGGGGTATTGGCTCTGGCCTCAGTGTTAACGGGGCACTGAACAGAAATGATTGTCAGACCGGTTCAAGCGACAAACGGCTCCTAACGAGCCAACGGATACTAGACGATAATCAGTAAGAGAAGAGAATCTACCCCACTCAATCTTTTGACAAGCAAAATGAGATACTTCAACTCCTGTAGATCTCTGCACGGGAGTTCTAACGTGCTAGACGAATGCGCGGCGACAAGAATCTAACCCAGTTGTGACAGGGACTGCATCAAGATCTTCACGTCAAAATAGTCAAGGGTTGCTTGACTCTTTTTTATATCCTCGAAGTCTCCGCTCTCCACATTCCGTGTTGACTTTCTTTTGCAGTTTGTTTCAATTCATCTTTCTAGCTTATGGTTGGAGCTTAAATATAAGAGCCTTTCAGATACATCATATCGGAGTCGCCGTCCAGACCGCCATGTCTGCTAGTGGGGATTTTGGGGCAGCTCCAGCGGGCCTCGATCTCAGCGAGAACCAGAATGGACAAATCTTTGGTGATGTGGTAGCACTAATGGTCCTTGCAACCATCTTCGTGATTATCCGAATATTCACTCGAGTGTTTGCACGCGCTGGTGGCATGGCAGCAGATGACTACCTCATCATTGTGGGATGGGTAAGCCAATATGTATCAGAAGGGAATATTCTTTTTAACATTGGCAGCTATTCACAACAGGTACAGCCATTTGCTGTCTAGTTTCCACAAAATATGGATGTGGCAGACATTTATATGTCGTGACGACGAGTGAATTCGAGTCTCTCTTTAAGGTTAGTCGCCCTTGTAGAGAAAAGCCATTCTGCCCACTTATCTAATTTACGGCTTAGATTCTGTACTCGTATGTGTATCTGTATGCCACAGGGGTATCATTCACAAAGCTCTCGATTCTGATGTTTTACCGTCGTGTCTTTGGCGTCACGAAGGCATTCTGGGTTTGTATGGGCCTCGTGGCTGGGTACTGGATTGCAATTATGATTGCGTGGATTAATGTGTGTCGGCCGGTTCACCATTTTTGGTATCGTCACACAAGAGTCTCGGATGGATACTGCTTCAATGACAGCAAGTTTTATTTTGGTAACGGTATTGCCAATATGTTGATTGATGTTTGTGTACTGGCATATCCGGTGCCCATTGTATGGAAGGTAAATATCAGTCCTTGGAAAGCTTCAACAAAGACCTCTCTAATTTTTGTTCTATTCTAGCTCCACATGCCAACCTCAAAGAAACTGGCCGTTATTGCCATTTTAATGCTGGGATCTTTGTAAGTCTCCATACCTTAACGTGCCTTCTACCAATTTGATCAATCCACTGGGGTAGAACTCTGCTGACGAGGAGGGATTAGTGTTTGTGTTGCCTCTATCGTACGCCTTGTCAACCTCAATGATCTTATCCACGCCACCGATACAACATGGACAATGGGGCCCGTTTTTATCTGGTCCTGTGTTGAGCCTTATGTTGGGATCCTGTGCGCATGTCTTCCAACGTTTGCACCTTTAGTGCGAATCTTCTGGAACAAAGTCCGCGGCAAGTCTACAAATCACCGCAGTGATTACGACAACAAGAATGCACCATCCAATGGTACGGGAAACAATCTAAGTCGATCACAGAAGGGTTCGCACTGGAATAAACTCGGCGATTCAAGTTCCCGGCTGAGGAATGAGGATGAGGTTGAGCTGACCAACGATATTTCTGGCCCGCATCATCACAGTCTGAGACTTCCTCCTCGGAGTAAGCAGAGTGACGATACCATTCAGGGATTTTCTATTGGAGGAATTACGGTTAAGAACGAAGTGGAGTGGACTACTACTTCTGTTCGCCAGGAGAAGGATTGAACCATGTTGGCATTAGTATTGCAGCATGTTATGTTCGTGTTGGTCATGATGGCAGGGGTATAATCTGGCCAACAGACCTAGGAATCATCAACATATAGCCATTAAAACCCAAAGAGCTTTTGGAGCTTCCTGCAAACAATATATTCCTTACACTGCTAATCTATTGAAATAGTTCAGATTTAGATCAAGCCGTCGTCCAAAATCTTTGTGAGAAAGGTAAATGCCTCAGATGTCGGAGAAGGAGGATTTGAAAACTCGTCAAAAACCAGAGTCTAGACCCAGGATAATGGGGGCGCTGCAGATCCGAAAATATTGCTGTAAATGTGGTCAAAATGAGCGATGCTGAATAGAATATTGCCTTCCTACTTGTTGTAGTATACTGTAACATACCACTACAACAGTCAAAGGGTAATGCTTTTTGAATACAATTTTCGCACAGACAAAAGTAGTTGTCTTGAAGTTAAGGGAAGAGTATATGTCGACTGAAATGGGTGACATCGCCAGCTCGACCAAACGTGAGACATTGATCATTACGTGGCCTCCGATCGCTAGTCACGTTGATACCAGTGTTCCTGAGATATGACCTATCTTGTGACTTGGAGTTCCGGTTTTATTATTGCAAAAGGTCTCACATTGAGCTTGTGGGCGGCTGATAGAAGTGGTAAGTCTTCGTGACTTAAGTAGTTTCCGTTGGCTTGCTCCAGAGTATGAAGCAAGTAACGACTTGGTTGATCCCTAGAGCGACATACCCCCTTCAAGCGCGGGAAAAGAATGTAAATAACCAACGACCAGTAACAATGAAGACATTCTTTGTGGAGGCTCTCTGCGCCTCCGTCGAGATGTGGCGGCGGTGAGAGTAGCACGGGGAAATTGGCGAGGGCATCCCGGATTGAGACCGTTACGTGGCTGTTGCTTTGCTCGCTAGTAGAAACAACAAAGGCATACATTGGTACCATGATGTTGTTCATCTCAAGAGACGTCGAGAGGGTTACCCTAGTTACAAAAAGCGAGCTCTCGACGTCATAATGGTTTCGGGTAGTGCATTTAATCCTGCGGGATTCAATTTGTTGCAATACCATGTGCCTCTATAGCAGTATTTTCGGTAGGATCCTTTCGGGACGGGCAGGCTATGGCATTATGACGGGACCGGCGCAGATCTGCACTATTCGTCTGGTGTTTGGCAAGCTGTGATTTGCCATAGCTGGGAACATAGCTGTCGTTATCGCGAACGATTGCAAGTATGCGAGCGGCTTGAAGGTATTCGGTGTACAAGGCAATCCCAAGTAATGACATCCGTGCTTTACCCCTTATCTAAAGGAGCATCAAAACATACATCCCATCTCCGAGTACCTGTGTCAATTCTGACAGATTTGTTCTTCGTTTTTTCCAGTGCTTCTTCCTTCGCTCACTTCCGGACTTGTTGTCGCAATCATGTCACGAGTCTATATCACGGCTAGTATGCAGCATAGCACTTTTGGTGTTGCTATGCCGGTATTCAGTATTGACACTACGGATCATCTGGGAGGTGGCTTCTCAGTCGGCGGCTTACATCCGGCGAGTATTGCAAAGATGGCCGGCAAGCTTCCAGAAGTGAAGAAAGGCGAGAGGTTCGATTTCAAATTCAATATCAACTCTAAGCGAACATCAGTAGCCTTGGTTGTGGCTACTAGCAAACATCTTCCACATGTGGAATGGTCTTCAGAAAATGGAATGGGTACGTTATTTTCGCTGGAGAGGCAGCAGAGACGATTGGCACTCAGTCTGTAAGGTGGAACTGACTACGTTTAGGCAAGTTACCGATGGGTATCGGAGCACTAGCATCAACGCTTCTGATAGGCGGCAAAGAAGCTTCGAAGGAGAATTCGAAATCAAAATCAAAACATCGATCCAATTCAAGACACCGTGAAAATAGAGGACACTATCGAGAATATCAAGACTCACCTCGGGGGAAGTCTTCACACAGAAGCCATAGCTCGTCACCCCGCGAGAAGTCATCACATAGAAGCCGTGGCTCTCCATCTCACGAAAAGTCATCGCACAGAAGTCGTGACGTTCTACCTCGCGAGAAGTCATCACATAGAAGTCGCGGTCCTCCACCTAGCGACGCATCGATAAGCAGAAGACGACACTCATCGGCTCGTGACTCAGATATTGATAGAATCTACCATTCTGCACCTATAGGGATGGAACCAAGGAGGATCCGACAAGCTTCACCTCGCTACTCGGACAACGGCCGAAGTCATCACTCGTCCAGATCGGGGAGCCACCGAGATTATCGGTGGGAAGAGGTTGATTCTGGCTATGGCTCGTCAGAAAACTACAAGAGGCATCACAGACGAGACTCTCGGACAAGCCGGCATGGCTCCAGAAATCGATGAACGAAACTGAATTGAACGAAAGAAACGAATGAAATGAACGAAATGAAAGAAATGAACGAGTATTTCTACTACGCCCGCATTCAAACGAAGAAATTTTCGTTAATGAAAAGATCCTAACCACGAAACATAGCTAGAACGGGTGACTGAAATATAAGAGGGAACTACAGGACGATTGTATATATATCAAAACTATCTTTCACCAGGCCCATTTCCCACAACACCGACAGCATTGCTGGCTTGTGCTTGGACGAAGATGGAGGATTGCATCATCTGGCAATGAGGAAGAAATTTGCCCGTGTTGAGAACAAGTTCAAAATCTGTTCTAACCATGGGGGTTGAGGGTAGAAGCAAAGAATAATGGCCCTGATATGGACGACGCTATAGATTTTATATATATACACTATGCCGGGCAAGCCGGCTTTAAGACATAGACTAGATTGTACCATAACTAATATAATCGTCTCTGAAATAAAACAGAAACGTCAATAATATGAGGTGTAAACCTGTTATTCGAACCATTGTTCCTGAATCCTGAACTGAAACCAACATATCGAGCCTGTAGCTGGCTATAGGGCCCAGACGGCTCCTTGGGCAGCAATGACATACCAAAAAAGGGGCTTCAGCCAAATGGCCACTGCTGACAAGGGTGTGCCAAAGCTTCATTTGAGACGATGGCAGGGATTAGCAGACTTCTGATTGGAAGCTTGCCAAACAAGCTCTAACATACAAGAGAAGCTTCATATCCTTTTCAAGGCGATGGACAAAGAACTATTGCTTGTTTCGCTCTCGTAGACTACTCTCTCCATTATATCATATGGCAGCATTACTTGGTTAAAATGAATAGACGCGATGGTTTCTGTTTTTAAGGTACTTCATAACTCGCCGCGTTGAGTGTTTGAGGTACCTTCCAGAGCAGATAGAATATCCGTCGCTTAATCGTACACTAGTAGCCAGACCAGATCATATGCGCGTTAGATCTCAAGTATTTCATCTGCCCTAGATAATTTTCCAGTCAAGATTCTCTCCAAGAGAGTTGATTAAGAGCATCAATTCCAACCATGGTCCTCGACAAGAGACCTCGAGCGGTAATAAAGCTTCTACGCAAGTCCGGACTAGAATCCCATATTTACACGTGACGTTCTATTTAAGCCTGACGTCACTGTCGTAAAGCACGTTACCTAGTGGCAGCTCATCATACGAGTCTCGCCATGTCCAAAACCTGTTAACTCTTTCCTTGTGGGTAGATTTAAGCTCAGTACCTTGCGTTTTGTTCTCTCGTTCGTTCGTCGGCATCCACCTTTATTCTATTGTTGTTTGAGCTGACGTAGCCGTAAGCCACGACTAGTTCTATGACGACGGGTTGATGATCTACGCTACGGAGCTGACAGTATAAGACCCCTTTCCTTGGCACGACCCCAGATTATTATTTCCATACAACCTCACTGCCGATTCAATTTGTGATCTACACATCTCTATCAATTCGTTTATATTTTCCTTCACATCTCAACATAATGTCAACTCAGGCCCAACTCCCCTCAGAAGCTGGTCATGAGATCCCCAAGGAACACCACAGACACAGGTCAGTCTCGTTGATCATAACACGGAGGCACATTGTATTGACGTGAGATATATTTAGAACTGGAGGATGGATGCCAGCAGACCATCGTCTTCACAAGGAATGGCTCCAGCAACAAGTCGACCATGTAGACAAGAACCCGCAATCGCTGCCGCCAGTTATTGTAGAATTCAAGAACCTGATTGAGACTAACCCCCGCATTCACATGTATTTCACGGCCATGTTCGATGAGGTCCCTGTTAAGAGGTATGAAGTTCTATGAAGGTTCTCGATCTTATGCTTTATGCTTTCTATTTTCTTTGCCCTCCTTTTCATTCTCGTTCCTTTCTCCTTTTGAAGGTCCAATGAATTCTAACATGTGACACAGGATTTACAAGCAAGACCCAACAGGGAACCGGCAGATTCGTGACTACGAACACCTATTACAAATCTTAGCACATATCTTACGAACTGCGCCGCATTGGACCGACGCAGCTGAGAAAGTCGGAATGGTGGGTGTGCCAATGAATGCGGGTAAGTTTTGGAAATTTATGAGAGCTCATGGTCTATTCCATTTGACATTTATGACTGACAATGCTGCAATAGTGTTTGATTACCCAATGTCCACCCCATCAGGGCACGCGGCATTTTTAGATCCCGAAGTCAATGCCATCATAAAGAAGGTGCTGAACGAATGGGGCAAGTTTTTGAAGGTAAGCTTGAAACTATCTCTTGCTATTTCTCCAAGAGAGCCAAAAAGACAGCAATCCCTACATCCCCACACGATTCCAGGAGCTAATAGATTTTCTACATAGTCTCCAGAATCTGCCCAGGTCCTCGGTAAAGACAAGAACGGCTGGTTCGGCGAAACAGCGACGAAGGACGTGGAAACCGTCGCCAACAAAGCTGGAGACACCAGCTTGCAATTCCACCAAATGTTCAAGTGTGATCCAAAAGCTGAGCACCACGGTTATAAGTCATGGGATGGTCCGTATTCCCTCCCACCTTCGTTGATTACCAAACACTGCAAAGAACTAGCCGACTAACACTGTCAAAATTAGATTTCTTTACCCGTGAACTAAACGAGGAGGCTGGCTACCGCCCCATTGCCGCACCAGAAGACGATAGTATCATTGCTAACGCATGCGAGTCGAAGCCTTTCTCCACCCAGCGAGACTGTAAGCTCTTCGATCGATTCTGGATCAAAGGGCAGCCATATTCCGTTGGCGACATGTTGGCGCACGATCCACTAAAGGAGCAATTTGATGGCGCAACGGTGTATCAAGCATTCCTGTCAGCGCTGTCGTATCATCGATGGCACTCACCCGTCAGCGGTACGATCAAGAAAGCGTATGTCGTGGACGGAACGTATTTCTCCGAGCCACTCTGGGAGGGATTGGGTGACCCAAATACTAAGGAGATTAACAAGATGGGAATCTCGTCGGCGCAGGGTTACATTTCTTCTCTTGCTGTACGAGCGATTATCTTCATTGAGGCAGATAACAAGGACATTGGACTGATGGCTTTTATTGGGATTGGTATGGATGAGGTCTCGACATGTGATATTACGGTCAAGGAGGGCCAGCATGTTAAGAAGGGTGAACAGACGGGTATGTTCCACTTTGGTGGCTCTTCTCACTGTTTGCTCTTCCGCAAGGGCGTGCAGGTTGGTGGTTTCCCGGAACCTGGACGAGATCATAACGTCCCAGTTCGCTCGGCGATCGCTGCTGTGAAGAGCAGCTAGATATGAGGTAAAAATGGCGGCCGATAATTGTACTAAAAGCAAATATTATTCAAAAGTGCTTTCGACATAGATTGAAATCAAAATGCAAGTATGAGCATAAGTAAAACTCTTGAAATTCAGGTATAATTATGGTTAGGTGATATAGAGATCCAATGAATAAGCACCGATGGAATTAGAATAGATTACTATCTTTAGCATTACTGTATAGTCAAAATTAGTCCTTCATTATACTGAACATAAATGCCTACGCAGTCGATTGAAAATCTGTCAGGCGATCACCCACTGCGCTGGGGAGGTGGAGGAAAATACATATGTTGAGAATTTTGACCCGGTACCTGGCCATATCCTTGATGGACATAAGGTGCCGAGAAAGGGGCAGTCTGTGTGCCTGGTGGCATGAATTGTGGTGTCGGAGCAGTATTCTTGTATTGGGGTTGACCTAGTCCACCGCCTTGTGATCCTGGTGGTGGAGGCGGGAAGCAATTCATCGATGGATTTGCAGGCATTGGAGAATGTTGAAGCATGCTGACCGAAGAGAAAGAAGTATTTCCCGTGGATTGCGGTGATAAAGCAGAAAAACCGCCGGTTGATTGAGGAGTTAAGGCAGAATACCCTGTTGATTGTGGTGACAAAAATTGTTGTTGTGGGTAGTAGGCATTGTTTTGTGGTGAGATAGGAGTCTTGATATTAGAGGACTGAGGTGACATAAGACCTGGAGAGGCAGGATTAGAATAGTAGCCACTATCCTGGCTTGCAAAGTGTGGGCGTGGCTGATGCGTCTGTTGTGAGGAATATTGGTATTGCTGCTGTTGTGAACCAGGGTAGTTTTGGGGTTGGTAGGGTGCCAAAAATTGGGCAGGTTGCGGAGAGGGAGGAGGAGGAAAGCCATAATTTTGTGTTTGGGTGCCCGGGGTTGTGGAATGCTCATTCAAAGCCATACCAACCTGGAAATTTGAATTTGCAGACTGTATATTTGGAGTTGTCGAACGAGAAGGGATGTATGGCTGAACCATGACAAGAGGCGATTTCTGATCTACAGGTGCAATATTTGGCGTGACCGGACGAGAAGGCAGATGCGTCTGGACTGTGAGACCCGGCAAACCTAATCCGGGTACACCTTGCTCCGGGGCTGTTTTAGGAGGACAAAAAGCCTGAGTCTGCGACTGGGGTGCTGAATACCTGTCTGATTCTGACTGGGATGAATGTTGATCGACTTTGCTTTGATCGGCTGTGGTAATTCCACGTTTCTCAAGTTCCATTTCAAGGAGTTTCGCCTTGAGAAGGGCAATCTCTTCTTCCATAGTGGGAGCAGTTGGTTGTTCCATAGGTGTTGGAGGGCTTGCTAGTATATTTGAGGCGGCACCACTAGACATAGAACTACATTATCTCGTTAGCACATTGGAGATTTGACAAATTCGGTGCCTTGTTACATACCCGTGTGGGTAAACGGTCTCAGACTTCTGGTCTGAAGGCATGGTCTGAATGCCAGGCGAATAGACTTCAGAATAAATTGGCAGCGATGTTGAGCTCAAGGGAGGCACGGTCACTGGTACAGCCTCGTTTTGAACGCTCTGTTGCTGATGCGAGGCAGGCCGATATGCTGGTAGCCCAGATTCGTAAATTGGTGGTCCTGGTGTTGTTCCTTGGTCATAAGCTATAGTCTGTGTTTGTGTCTGTATCTGAGGATTCTGTAGCAATCCAGGCTGATGAGTTGGTGGTTCAGAGATTGACTTATGGTCAGAGGGTAGAATCTGTGACGGCATCTGACTATATGGAGCTGTAACAGCTTGCCAGGTGTAGTTCGGAGCTGCTGGCGGCAGATTATATGAGGGTTGAGATGCGTAAGGGACCGCAGCTATAGAGTTCATTTGTGCTTGTCCTTGTTGCTTCGCCTGTTCCTGTTGATACTGAATCTTGAAATTCTCGTATTGATTCTGCAACTTATTTTTGGCTTTCTTCTTTGAATGCTCGTCATGTTTATGCTCTAAAGTGGCACCAGTAACATCAAGTGCTGCGTGCGCAATAGCATACTCGGCTCCCTTCCCTACAGCTTCGCCAGCAATCATATCAGCACCAGGTCCCGCAAGACCGAGAGTCAGTCCTCCGAGAGTGCCAGCCACTGCCATAGGAGCGATAACATCTCTCTTGCGAGTATTGTGAGTGGTTCCTCGCTCTTCAAGCTTTGTCTGGATTATATCTCGCTTCTTGCGTGCATTGTGGACTCGTGGTGCTGAGAGGCCAAGCCCAATAAGTGAGATTCCTCCTGTGAGAGGTGAAAAAAGGACGGAGGTTGCTGTTGAGGTTGCTCCTCCTGCGAGCTGGCGCGTGTAGTTTTCCCATTCTTTCTGCAATTGTTCAGTACTGAGATCTTGACATTTCTTCTCGTATTCGCCGTAGTTGAAAGGCATAGTGAAAATTTATTTTGTGAACTCTCGGCCTATCTATTCATTGGTGAGGGAGAAGTGATGCAGGAGGGCTGCGGAGCAATGGCTCCCGCATTATGTAGGGAATACTTGTACAGTGCCACATCTGTACTCCTGCAGTCGGTGAAGGGTTGAGTTTTTGTATCAGCCTCAAATCTAGAGGTAGGACAAGCCATGGGCTGTATTGAGAGCAGTGAGTTCTCCCAGTCACTTAGTGCATCGCTTATCCTGATACAGAACTGGTCAGCCCCAAGCCAAAAGGAATTCAGCCGCAAGCCACAAGATCTTTCATTAAGATTTATAGGCTGATGAAAGACACTGGGCGACGGTGGCATGACAATGTCACATTTTAGTACATTCCACATCCCACTTATCAAAATGAGAAGTTTATTTGAGTAAAAAGAGTCTGCTTTGTAGAATACATGCGGCTCTTGGCAGCATAAGAGCCTACCTACTGTATTAGCGAAGGCTTTTTTATGCTTGGCTTCGATGTTCGCAGGGTTGACAGTTGCCAATTTCACACGGGAGAGGAAGCATTGCGTGCTTCTCTGATTCGGAACAAATTATTGGCAGGCCTGGTGCTAAGCTTTATCACAGTCAACTTTGCGTAAGAATGCTCCTAATTGAATGCGGTTGTATCCAAGAAACATGGCTCGGTGCGTGATCAGTGTATACAGTGCCCATGAATTCAATCATGATACTGTCCAATAGGTCGTATAGGGTCTCCACAATCTTAAGTCTCCATACCCTCAAGTACTTGTAGAAGTCCTCCGACAAGATATAGACTGCCAGTAACGAAAACCATCAATTTTTGATCCTCGCGCAGTTCCAGCGCAGTGGTACGAGCATATTCGACTGCTTCTTCAACACTGCCAAAGACGAAACATGCAGAAGCGCTGTCTTGGCTCCGGAGAGTGTCAGCGAGAATCCTTTGTAAAGAAGTGTCGACAGGTGCTTGTTCTCCATCTGGGTTACCATCTTGCTTAAAAGGATTATTACTACAGAAAACTGCATGATCAAGTATTGGCCTTTGGGTATCAGTTTCTTGCTGAATATTTGCAAGCAAGGTCTTCAGAAGAGCGCTTGCATCTCGATCCTGCTGGTTGAAAATAAGCATAGTCTTGACAGGCCTCTCGGATTTATTATGTTGCATCCATCCTGCTTCAGTAAGCTTCCGACAATACCATGAAGCGGCTGCCTGAAGACTCTCATGCGTATGCGCACCATCTATAAGCCAGGCGATGTTCCCTTCCTTGCAGGTCTGACATCTCCCTGGCCAGCTGACAGATTCAAGTCCGTCTTTGAACCGCTCAGGAAGTTGGTTTCCAATATCGGAATTTGGGCCGATAACCCCAAGGCTCTGTAAATGAGATGCTGCAACTGCAACTGCCAGGCTTGCATTATCCTTCTGGAATTCGCCTTCTAGGCTAAGCTGGATTTTACCTGTATCAAAAAGAGCCAGCTTTTCTTGGACTGCGAATGCTACGCCTTTCTCTGCTGCTCTATTGACAAGTACAGCCTCAGCTTCAGGTAACTGCACAACTGAAAAGGCGGGAACGCCATTTTTCATGATTCCAGCTTTATGCCATGCAATCTGCTCAATCGTATTCCCAAGCATACCAACATGGTCGATACCCAACTTTGTAATTGCAGTTACAGATACAGCATTTGCGGGTAAGATGTTCGTTGAATCATACTCGCCACCAATACCACACTCGATGACCGCATTTGTAACACCTTCGCTAATAAAAGTGTGGAAGGCCATAATCGTCAGATAACGAAAATAACCTGGTTTTGTCTCCATAGAATTACTATCAGACTGAGCAGAAAATCGATCCCAGAGCTCGAAGAAGTACTTCGCGAAGAGCTTTTCGGAGATAGCATTGCCATCAATGCGGATTCTCTCTCGAGTCGAGATAAGATGCGGAGAAGTATAAACCCCAATTCTACCCATATCTCTGCCACCTTGACTCTGGTATTGCTCCAGTATGCCCTCCACCATAGCACATACGCTCCCCTTCCCCTTCGTTCCAGCCACATGTATACACTTCAATCCCGCCTTCGCAAAGTCCTCGACTTCGTAACCAGCTTTCCTGGTCCAAGAAATCATCTCAGGGATAGCGTAGGCATTCATGGATGTACTAGAATTGGAGACGGAAGATGTGATAGCGCGATTGGACTGTAAACTTGCGAGAAGCTTGATTGCTTCTGCGTAGGTTCGGCCATCATTGTGCCTGCTGGAGGATGCGCTGAACATCCTGTGGATGTTGATTCTGTTGCTGATGGAATTGTGGCTGCGCCCCAGTGACGGTGGTCTACAGCGAACAAATAGCATAGCTACATGGACCTATATCTTTTCAAAGGCGGCACAGCGCAAGAACCGAAGTCTCAGACCAAAGCGAAAGGCTTTGAGGTTAGAATTTTGGTGAAGGCTAAGGAGATAGATGAGAGCTCGCGACCTTTTTGTCAGCCTTGCTCAGACCAGGCTGAAGGCAAGGACCAATCAGGTGTTCTGTACCCCAAAAATGCTTTCTATACTGATTTTTAAGTCGAGTCAGTGAATAAGTTGTGATTTATCTGTTGTATTGTGGAACATGTCATAGATTTTAAACGGCAAGATTTCTTGTGATAACTTTCTGGTTTCTGTTTCTCAACTAGCCTCATAGAAAGTCCCAGCGAAGTGGAATATCTAGTAGAAACCATAGCTAAAAGTCCGCAGAGCCATCGTATAAATGCAAATTTCAGTTTTCTAATAAATCTTAAAGACAAAATCAGAGCAAGGAATGCTATAACGCCATGAATGAATGCCCTGGAAATTAGCACAAGCAAAACTACACTTTTCCAACCACATATCAGATCATATTCAAACACTACCAGAAACCATTGAGATCAACTTTTCCTTCTCTCCACTCTCCTTGATCATGCTGGCAAAGATACCGTCTCTTTGCCAGAGGTCCTTCGGCGTGCCGAATTCGCCGACTCTACCTTCATCCATGACAAGAATTTTGTCGAAATCAGCGATCGTGCTGAGACGATGTGCAATGACGATCAATGTGCTGTCGTCAAATTCTTCTCGAATACTGCGCTGGATCAATGCATCTGTGGCCATGTCGACTGCGGATGTCGCTTCATCAAGGACCATGATCTTAGGACGTGAGACGATCGCTCGCGCTAGGCAGAGGAGTTGACGTTGTCCTTGAGAAAGATTCAGCCCACCTTCTGTGATAGGTGATACAAGTGAATTGAAGATGTTAGTATTCTGTTGCTGTCCTGGTGTTGCAGGTGTTGTAAGGTCTACGTTTGATGGGGCCGAGGATGGTGTGACTAAATGCACTCTTTCAAGAGCCTCCCGAAGTTCGCTGTCTTCGTGTTCATCAAAAGCATCCAGATTGGAGCGTACCGTACCGCTGAATAGAACTGGATCTTGGGGGATAATTGCAAGGCGAGATCGAAGAGCCTGGAGTTTGATCTTGGAGATATCCAGCCCATCAATGTGAATGCTTCCTTCTCGGGCTTCCAGGAAGCGGAAAAGGGCAAGAGTCAAACTGCTTTTGCCAGCTCCTGTACGGCCGACGACTCCGACACGCTCATTGCGTTCGACATTAAATGTTAGCCCTTTAAGCACGGCAGGTAAGTCGTCTGCATATCCCACGACAAGGCTGTCGACTGAGAGGCGGCCCTCAGATGGCCAAGCTGCAGGAGGATCTGCACCATCCAGTGACTCAGTCTTGAGGTTCGAATACTCTAGAATACGCTCTGCAGCATTCATATCAAGCTCGAGGTTTGTGTAGTGGCGAATAGTCCAAATCACTGTCGATGTGTATTCCAAAGCAAAGGCAAGGGCAAATCCGGCCAAAGACGCATCAATTCCATCCATAGTGATAATAAGAGCTGCGACAATCGTAGCAAAGAACGACCCAACCACAGACATGCGCCAGCCCATCCAGCGATTGAAAGCCCACAAGTGCCAATATGTTGTAGCGTGGTCATCAATTCGTGAAAACATGCGAGTGACGTATGTGTCCGTCTTGGAGAAGGCACGAATGGTTCCAACACCAGTAAGGGCACTGCTGAACTGATCAAAGTAAGGGGACTTTGCGTTGGACTCGAGTCGTTTTACTTCTCGTGCGCCAGACATATAAAGCTTCGCAATATATATACATATCGAGAGGAGTGCAAGGGCTAATAGAAGAATCCAAGGTGATACAAATACACTTAGGAGCAATTAGTTTACAATACACTAGATGTCTGCGAGGAAGACTTACCCGGCCACAATTACGCCGATAACACGGAAGAGGTTATTTGACGCGCCAGCAATATCGTTTGCCAGTCTGCCATCAAGAACGTTGAAATCTGCAGTGAAACGGTTGAGGATTCTTCCCAGAGGAACAGTATCAATCCATCTTAATGGAGTTCGGAGAATTGTAAAGCTGAGCTTGTCGAAAAGCTTTCTGGAGGCACGGATAGATCCAGTATAGATGTAGAAATATCTAGCAGTTCCAAGAATTGCTGCGGTTATAGATATCGCAACATAGATACCCAGGTAATACGTCAAGTTGTTCTCCGCTGGTGGCATTGGTGAAGTGGCATTTGCAGAGGCCAAGTACATCGATGACACGTCTTGAACCTGGAATGCAGCATGGAATGTTTGAGCATCACTTGCCACTTCTCCATAGCTTCCAGTCCATAGTCTCAACCACCAAGCGCGACCTATTGTCTTGTTAGTGACCGAGCTAGCATCATCATTCTATAGTTATAATCTTCAATAGCATAGCGAGCAATATTAGGAACGGAGCACCCACCAAGTGTGATAAGCTGGAGAACACTGAAAGCAGCAAGAGCAGTAAGCCAGAAAGGATATCCTCCAGAGGAGTTCAGATATCCCAGGTACACGGCGCTTTTAACACGACCTTTCTCTCGGCTTTCATCTTCGACGAACTTCTTTGGGGTGGGTTTCTTTGAATCTACCTTTTTCAACGGCTCTCCACTGCTTTCTCCATCGCTAGACTCCTCAGAATTGACAGCCGTAGGATCCTCATCCGCCTCGATTTCCTGTACTGACTGGTGGCTGACGATTTGTTGCAATGTGCCTGATTCCTCTAGGTCCCGTGTTAGACCAGCATTTTGGACAGTTCCATCTCCAAGCTCAACGATATAAGTTGTCTTCGGCTTGCAAAGCTCCACATGATGCGTAACCAAAATTCTAGTTCGTCCAACTCCTAGCTCGCCTGTGAGACCCTTCTCAAAGATGAAGCGCCCAACGTGAGCGTCAACAGCACTGAAAATGTCATCGAGGACCAGTATTCCTGCTCTTGAATAGAGGGCTCGCGCGAATGTTACTCTCCATCGCTGGCCACCACTTAAGTTAATTCCGTTAGCCCCGATCTCAGTGCTCTCGCCATCAGTAAGCATTTCCATATCTTTTGTCAATGCACAAACTTCGATGACCTTCTTGTACCGATAATCATCATAAGGCAGCCCGAAAATAATGTTATCACGGATGCTTGCATTTTCAATCCAGGGAATCTGGGCGACAAATGCAATGGCCGATGGAATGATCCAGTTATCCTTGTTGGCCAGGTGGTCCTTGCGATCTTTACTCAAAGGCGGCTTAGGGACGTTGATCTTGCCATTTAATACATCTACTTCGCCAAGAATTGAGGCTAATAGAAGACTCTTGCCTGTGCCAGTCTTGCCACTCACAACTGATAATTCATTCTCAGGGAAAGCAATGTCCAGGTTGCGTAGCACATATCGTTCGGATTCGTCTTCCTTTTCCTCATCGGATGGCCAGGCGATAGATGCGTTTTCGAAGGAGATATTAGGCGAGTCGATCTTGTTCAAACTGATTTCTGGCGCGTTAAGATACTTTTCGATTCTCTCAATCGACACCCAGGCGTCAAGAAGATCCGTGGTCAACTCTGGAATGACGGCCAAGGTTACCTCAAGGTTTCCGAAGATCCCAATGGCAGTGAAAGCGACAGATGGAGTCAATTCGCCATAAATGATGGAATAGACGGCCAACGAAGTTGCAGCTAGTGCAATGGGGTTCGCAATCCAGCAGAATATCAGGAACGTGTCAGACACGAACACATTCCACTGCTCAGACAGTTCCTTGCCTCGGACTTTGGCCAACTTTGCATGCCAATTGGTCTCCAAAGCACTAAATTTGATCTGTCTGATACCTTGAAGAGCTTCCGTGACTACCCCCATCTTCACATCTCTGACCTTCATCAGCCTATCTTGGGCAGCTGAATATCTTCGACTGAAGAAGATATTGACAGGGATTGTGAGGGACATGGCAATAAATCCAGCCAGTAAGCTCTTCCATCCAATAATGCTAATCAAGAAAGTAAAGGAAACAATAAGTTTGAACACACTTCCCATAAGATAGTTGTTGAAAGAGCTGAAATCCGCGACTCTAACTGTGTCGACGGCAATCAAATTGACAGTAGATTGTTTCCCTTTGATTTCCTCTTCCTCGACCTCGATCTCAGGTTTATCGCCTGCAGCTATCCAACATGTCAACTTACTTTCTTTACTGAATTGTGGGGACTTACCTGAGTCTGGAATATTTGCAATATCTGAGGGATTTGCAGATTCAGCGTCTTTGTTTGATTTTGATGCTCCCTTCACATCTTTGCGGCGCATAGACTTCTGGAAGATTAGAGCAGAAAGTTGAGCTCGAATGGGAATGCCGATATGGCACCAAGAAATCCAAAAGAGCCATGCTTCAATGACCCCTGCTGCGAGCGTAGAAAAGCAAAGGGCTAGGACCCAAATCCAAGCATCTGAGGTAATTGCCTTACCAGCGTCTCGCAGTTCTAAATTTCGGAGGATGTGAAGGAGGCAGAACTGAGGGGCAAAATTTGTGAAACAAGTGATCGCAGTCAAGAGCCATTGAAGGCCAAAAGCCATTTTATGTTCCAGCATGGTCTCTATCCAAAGTTTCCGGGTGTGCTTCTTGGTTGCCCAGCGTTCACTCAGGTCTTTAGAACGGGTAAGGTGGTCCATCTTAGGTAAATCTTCAAGATTGAGTCGCTGCTTTTTTCTTGAGAGGTTGAGCAAATGCTCAACCCAAGTAAAGCTGTAACGGCCAAGAGCTGAAACTGTATACATGCCGTCTACAGGCTTGCCATCCAGAAATACTGCAGGGCGTCTCGGAATTGAAATTCCGGCGAACAAAACAGTGATGGTCAACGCTAATTGCACAATGCGGAGAGAGAATGGGGCTGTGGAACCCAGACCAGACTCTTCTTGAGCAATATCAGCATCTTGGACTAGGAATACAACCAGGAGAACTGCTGCACAGATTGAAGCGTGAACGCCAAGGGTATAGGATTTTGTGGAATCTTTTATAGCTGAAGCTACAATCACTTGGATCAGAAGCAGAAACTAGAGACAGTCAGCTTCTGGCATCATTGAATCACGTGTAGACTTACCCAAGCAGCAACATTGAGCCAGGACTCCAAAACGAGTCCATCTTCGGTTATATTCAAGACTTCCAGAACCGCTAAAGCTATTGAAACAGAAAGCCCAGCAAAGATGAATAGGAAGAGGAAAAATTTGGGCAGTTTGGCTGAGAACCGCTCAACAGATTCTTTAGAGGCAACACCATCTCTGTCTTCATAGGTGGCAGACTTTGGTTTCTGCTGCCGAAAGTGGTAGAAGATTGCGAAAAGAGATGGAATCGTCAAAAGGCCTATGACTACGAGTCCAGCAAGCCCTGATGCCAGAGAAGTCGAAATGTTCTCTATCATGATTCTTATTATGGTGTGGTTAGTAAAATATTGCCGCAGAAAACGACAGTAGCATGCTTGAAAGTGACGGTGCAGCAGGCCTTTATGTCGAGAACGGAGAACAAGTCCGACGATAAAGGCGATCGTAAGTCGGAACGCACTTCCTAGACGTGACTCGGAAAAGAGGTGCAGCTATATCTGTAGGCGAAAAGCCGAAGCTGCATGCCGTAATAGGCTGACGGGCGGATCTTGGCCTGAGTCACACGGGGTGAAGCGATAGCGTTTGTGACGAACACAGAGGAAAAAAAGGCAAAGAGAACAAGCAAACGTTGAAATCAATTCAGGCAGAGATGGTCGGGGTGGTCATCTCATTCACCTAGTCAGTAGTGGGGGTGGGAGAGCCACAGGTGGAGGAGGTAAAAAGACGTGCGAGACTAGACGGCTTTGAGAAGGTGCTATGTAATACTCTTGATAGGGCAGATACTGAGCAAGATTGAGGGAACACCGGGGAGATGGAGGTGAAGATAATAAAAGAGTCGGCCGCAGATAGCACCGGGCGACAAGATTGATGTCACTCACCTTCGATGACTTGGCCTTGTGTAGTTGTGTCCTGAAGTCTCAATAAACTGACCTGAGAGACGAAGTCCGGCGTACCAAGCTCAAGTTTGTACTTGTACTCCGTACGGATACGGCTTACAGCGCACGAGGTGAGGTTGTTATCGCCGGCGCTGGGTAGAAGCGGTGTGCAGCTGAGGGTGTGCAGCGAAGTGAGAAGTGAGAAGTATGGTTGCGTGCGGTGCTGTTTTGCCCTGGTTTATGGACTTTTGCTCAACCAACCATACTGCACCTTTGCTGCTCTCGTCCTTCGTTTTATTCTCTTGCGCGACGGTGGGTGTTGGAGTTAAGGTATTCGGGTGCAGTTGGACCCAGGTGAGAGGCGCGTCCAACAATCCCATCAACTCGTAGATTTGATGTACTCGGTTGGACCAAGGGTTCAAGCCTAGGTCTAGAATCCAGTCCAGGTCCAGGTCCGGGTCCAGGTACCATCATGGAGAAGTGGATTCCAGGAGGTTGGGGCTCTTTCTTTCCGCGCGCATTCTCCAAAGGATGATGAGTCCTGGCTGGTCAAACCAACCTGGACGGAGAGTTTGACGCGTGCAGAACCACGTATGAGCCACAGCCCACTGACGACTCGTCAGTGACAAGAGACTGAATGGGAAATAAGGCATGTAAGGTATCGTACATTGTCACACTATCACACTGTCGTGACTGTGCTGCCGTTCAGGGTTAGCTTGGATCGAATCCATGTGCTTTGACAGACATACTTCGTAGCTTGGAGGGTATCGATCGTGCTATGTGATGTTTCTTAGTATGTCCCTGCCTACCCGCCGGGCTCCCTCAAGGGGTCTTGATCAAGGTAGATGGTTTCCTACTGGTGTATGGTAAGGTAGTAGCTGTGCTATCATGGTAGATGAGATGGAGAGATATTGTGATTGCCACGGGCTGGTTTGGCAATGCGACTCTGCTGCATTGGCACCATCTCCCCGTGTATTGCGAACTGACTTACCTTAAGCTCCTTACTATCCTTACCCTAACATTCGGCATAGTCAGATCAGATCAACCTCCCCGTATTTGGGGAAAGACTATTCCTCATACTTGCCGCATCTAGTACTGTTATCAGAAACAATTAAAATCCTTCTGGCTGCCATCGATCGATCTATCGTCTCCGTGACCTGAAATCCCCAGGGTCACGCTTGTCCCGGTCCACGCGATTGCAGCGGAAAGCTTCAAACGACGACCTGTGTACGCCTAACCTGCAGCTTGAGCAAGCACCAAGTCTGCCATTCTGCCTTTGTGCCAACAATCCCTTTTTCGTCTCACTATCCTATCGTTGATCGCTTGCCGCTCCACCGTCCAGCTCGAGTACACGCAAACGGATTCCGGCGAATTGTTTGAACAGGTCCTAGGGCCTATCTACTGTTGGTGTGCCCGCATCTTGCACGACTGCATATCAACAAGATGAAGGCAACACCACTGATTGTAAATTGGCACGACAAGAATAGTCCCATATATTCTGCACATTTCGAGCCTCATGGCAAGGGGCGTTTGGCAACTGGAGGGGGAGATACCAACGTCCGCGTATGTGACAACCGTATCGGTTGCTGGGCAGAGCTGACTTTTCGTAGCTGTGGCGGCTGGATTCAGATGGTGAAGAACGTAAGGTAGAATATCTGAGTACTCTGGCAAAGCACACACAGGCTGTAAATGTGGTTAGATGGGCACCAAAAGGTATACTGTGCGCTTTAGGGGCTGGAGACGTCTGGCTAATGCTTTGCAGGTGAATTGCTAGCATCTGCCGGCGATGACGGGTAGGTTTGGCTGCCTCCTCTTCGCAGATGAAAGCTAACATCTTCCCAGGAATGTCATCCTCTGGGTCCCATCCGAAGTCCATAATACGACCCCAGCGTTTGGAGAAGACGGAATCGAAGACAAAGAGACCTGGAGGACGAAGCACATGTGCCGGTCGACCGGTGCCGAAATATATGATTTAGCATGGTCGCCCGATGGTCTATACATCCTTGTGGGGGCAATGGATAATGTGGCCAAGATTTATAATGCTCAGACTGGTGGGAACGCTACCATAGGGCTATGTGCAAGGGCTGACAAGAACCAGGACAACTAATGCGTCAAATTGCGGAACATCATCACTATGTTCAAGGTGTAGCATGGGACCCTTTGAACGAATATATAGCGACACAATCTTCCGATAGATCCGCCCACGTCTACTCTCTGAAAACCAAGGATGGTCAATATGTTTTGGATGGAAGAGAAGACCCCAGAAAACTGGCAACAAACTTCAAGATGGATCTGCCATCTCGAAGAATTTCCTCCAATAGTCCGGCTCCTCCAGATATGGCCATTCGATCGCAAATACCTGCAGAAACTTCGAGTACTGCGGTTGGATCGCCAGCACCGTCATGTCCAGGTACGCCAACATCACTGGCGCTACCTATGAACCCCCCTAGTGCTATTAGCCATAGTAGGAGGTCGTCTTTTGGCTCGTCACCATCAATGCGACGATCGGCTTCGCCAGCTCCTTCACTGCCACTCCCAGCCGTCATGCCAATGGAAGCTTCTCCGAAACCTTACACTGCCCTCGGTGCCAAGAACGCCAATTTATACGCCAACGATACACTGAAGTCATTCTTTCGAAGGTTGACGTTTACACCGGACGGGAGTTTGTTATATACCCCAGCAGGCCAATATCAATCTCAGATGAAAGCTGGTGAGGAAGCAAACAAGACATTGTATGAGGTAAGCAATGTAGTGTATATTTACACCAGGGGAGGGATCAATCGACCTCCAATTGCACATCTTCCAGGACACAAGAAGCCTTCGGTAGTTGTCAAATTTTCCCCTATTTTCTATACGACAAGGAAAGCACAACCTACCAAACACATTACAATTGATACCTCATCGTCTGAAGAGACCATGGCATCATTACCAGAACCCCTCGGTGCCTCACCAGCTCCATCATTGATGGAACCGCCCTCTCTGATGTCTCAGTCTAGCGAGTGGTCTGAACCAACTTCAGCCCCAAAGCAAGAGGAAGTCAATGCAGCAACTCAAGGTCCAACCATGGCCTTCTCATTACCATACCGTATGGTTTGTGCGGTAGCTACCGAAGATTCTGTATATATGTACGATACCCAGCAGCAAACCCCGCTTTGCATTGTTAGTAATCTACATTGTGCAACATTCACAGATTTGACTTGGTAGGTCTTCTTTTTGAATGCCTCGAGCTCCACTAACTCTGTCGTTGCAGGTCCGCAGATGGTCTGACCCTCATAATGACTTCTTCAGATGGTTTCTGCTCCACCCTCACATTTACACCTGGTGAACTTGGTCAAACATACTCGGGCGAAGTTCCCACGGCCAAGTATCCCTCACTCAGGACTGGAACTGCAGTCTCGTCATCACAGACTACGCCTATGCAAACGCCAACCTCTACCATGGCACCGCAGTCACCTTTTGGTAACCCGCCATCGAATCACCATCACAGGAATTCTTCCTCTTTTTCGGGATCGCAGTATGCTCCTTCTCCTCCTATTCACCCGTTAAGTCATCCAAATGGCAGACCATCACCAACCCGGTCAAATTCTACATCTTCCATCGCAACACAATCATCCATTGCGCCACAGAGTCAAACCACGGTTATCTCGAATCCAACCCTCGTCACCAGTAGTGTTCCATCCATTGCAGCAGGCAATGGGCTCATTGGAGGGCTTCCCATAAGCACACCCCCACAAACACCCCGTAGCACGGCCAGTTCTGTGAGTGGGGTTAAGAGAGATGCTTCAGGGCTGAGTGAGAGTGAGAGAGAGGATGGTGGTGAGAAGCCCGGTGAAAAGAAGAGGAGAAGAATTGCACCGACCCTGGTCGGCGGAGGAGATCACAACTCCGGTAGTAGCGGCGCTGGAGCTGCTTGATCATGCACCTAATGACCTTTTCATGATTTATTGGCGTTTGGGGAAGGGGAAAATACAAGGCAGAGCGAGTGCATGTCAGCGACAAGGCGTTTCTTATGCGTATCAATATTACAATAACCCACGATGTTCTTTCTGCTCAAGCTAGATGGCTTGGGCAATAGCAGGCAGGCCTGGAGCTGTATGGTATGGATGATACTTGGAATGGATAAGGCTGTAAGATACAGTGTCCAAGAATTGGTAGTTAGCTAGTATGGACAGATAGGATGACAACTTAAGTTTGGAAGGATTCAAATGCTTAGACTCCAGTTTTCCAATTGTTGGTGCTCCGCAGGGTCCATGTCCCGGGAGACCTAATTATCGAATCTTAATGCGACAGGAATAGGATCAAAACAACCACCGGTAACGCAGAAGTATTTGCGGCTGAAGCTTCCTCGCCAGATGCTCTGAAATGGAGTGACCGTGGAGTGTGCCTTCTGCATATGTATGACAGAAGATGACATGCATGGCTTTCGAGTCAACGGAGGCGAGCGGAGTCACCGCGCTGCTTCTCGTCTAACCTCCATAAGACCACGCAAGCTAGCACGAGCCAAGCGCCTTCAAGCTTTGTCTCGGAAAGTCTAACTTTAACTGGCCTGCTTGAAGTTGAGTCACCGCAGGCAAATGTGTCCGTTGCAGTGCTGAGATTTCCTTGTCGATGGCAGTCTACTTCCGACTCGGATTATCCTGGTCTGGATGGTTATGATGCCTGAGAGCTGGGAGGATTGATTTTTGCTGACCTTCCTCAAGGGACCTTAGCTTCCTCGGGGCATTGAGGTGATGAGTAACACCTCTCTCAACGGGTGAAGCTTCCAAGCACTATAATACAAAAGTCTATCAACCTCACAGAATCCTCACATCTGACCCCACGTCACTTCTCCAACGACAATCTGCACTACTTACTTATTTACTTACTTACTGACTAACACACTAACTCACGAACTCACGAACTCCCCCCAACATGGACCCAGCCAAAATTGCATCTCAGTTTCTCGAAACTCGATCACCTACTGAACCTGGTGTTTCTTCCCCGTCACTTATGAGTCAGATTGAGCACCGGGTGGGATTTGTGTCCGGCCCGGTTTGGGCGATTCAGAAGGGTAAGAGGGCTTTGGAAATCGGATGTGGTCAGGGTGATTGTACGATTGTCTTGGCTGAGGCTGTAATGGAAGCTGAGAAGGGATGGGTTGACGGTGTGGATCCGGGGAGACCGGATTATGGTTAGTTGGCTGCTTTGTTTTTCTTTTCTTCTTATTCTTCTTGCTCTTTTTTCTTGTCTTCGTTGTTTATATTTGCTATGAATGCGACTTGAAATTTCGTTCGTATGGATAGCGAATACTGGGAATTGTGAACCTGGTGGTGGTCTTGGACTTGCTGTGTGTGCGGGTACTACGCTGTGCAGAGACGTGCTCGTCTTGCTCTCGTTCGAGAGTGGTTCTCTCTCAATAGCCCTACAATAAGAAATTGGAGTGTACCTGGGGAGAAGAAACTCTGACGAACATCAAAGTGGCCAAGGGACGATGCTGTCTAGTGTACAGAGCTATGCTATATGTTGTTTCTAGTCAACCTAAAGCGAGACTATTTTCTACTACGCCCTCTTTCGGCAGACTCTTTCTTTATTCTAAGTCTATTCAAAACCTAACACTTCACAGGTGCACCCTTCACACTCTCACAAGCCCAGTCCCACATCCTCTCCGGGCGCTATGGTGGAAATATCGCCTTCCACAACCTCGCTCCCGAAGCGTACCTCGCCAACTACAATGGCCCAATATACGACTACACGATCCTCAGCCACAGCATCTGGTACTTCGAAAACCCATCGGTAATCAACACGCTCATCTCCAGCCTGGAAGGAAAGTCGCGCACGCTTTGCGTCGCCGAGTGGTCACTCCGCGCCTCGTCCAAAGAAGCAGAACCGCACGTGCTTGCAGCGCTGATTCTTGCTTCGGTGGAAAGTAAGCGGAAGCAAGCGAGTGAGTCGAATATCCGGACCGTGTTGAGCCCGAGGGGTATCAAGGGTGTTGTGGAGAAGGATGGGAAGTGGAGATTGGTTAGTGAAGAGCTAAGGCAGAGTACCGTAGGATTGCTAGATGGGTTCTGGGAAGTGGATTATGCGATTAAGAGTCGGGAGAAGAAACTACGGCTGTTGAGGGAGGAGCAAGTAAGCGAGAAGGAGCTGGCGGTGTTGGAGGCCATGTATGATTCCCTGGAGAGTGCGGTCCGCCTCTTGCCTGAGGGAGTGAAAGGCGTTAGATGCATGGATGTTTGGGTCGCGAGATTTGAGCCGGTCTAGATACATTGATTGCATATAGTATTTTTTTACGACTAAATAATATTACATGGCGGAGTTCTACCACTATTCAAGGAAGACATTATTTTCTCCTTATGATGGCCTATGTACCGCTTTCCTTAACTCCAGCCTCCGTCTAAAGGTTGCCTTTCCCTCCCCTAGACCAGCCCTAAATACCTGACCCAAAGCACACACATAAACTTTATACATATATGCCAGGGGTGAACCCCAGAGCCCCCAGAATGATAATAATAACCCAAGACCCAAAGCGCTAATAATGCAAATCATAGACAGAAAATATACAGATATTGTAAATGTGCAACAAGACAGGACAACAAGCCATGACAGCATGCAAAGAAGCAATCATTGCTTTGACTGGAATGCCCATCCTCCATGATCCCGCCTCAAAATAACCTCGGCCTTCCCTACGGCAGTTTCGATACCATTGTGTCTGTCAATGTGCTCCTGCGTGTCGTTCTTCATCCGGTGATCGGCGTCGAGGAAGAGTAGAGCAAGCGGACTATCCTTCCATGCCATAACGGAGCTGCTATGTGTCTGGGCCACACAAATAGCCAGCCAGATAACTGCTAACAGAACGAGAAAAATAGGCATTGACATCCATATCCAGCGTACCGAGACAAACCTGTCTTGACTAAATGCTTGGCCGTCATATTTCGTCGTCGCGTTGCTCGCTACTGCAGAATTGATCATGAAGTTTTTGGTCATACTCTGTGCGAGATTCGCAACCAGCTTATCTGTGTTGTTCCATGACCAGAATGCTTCAATAAAGGAGCCCTTATAAGCTAAACCTTCAGCACCACCAGCAGCAGAGCCTACTATGATATTTGAGATGCCTGAACGAAGCGCTACTAAAGACAGGCCGTAAATAGAATAATTCGATGTGGCTTCCGTATTCATCTCTGCTGGCATGCCGGTGAAATTGTGGTAGGCTGTGATGCTACCCAGTTCTACTGGTTTGGTGGTGTTCCAAATCATAACCTCTTCCTGTGTCTGGATATTGTCCCGAACGGTGATATTATAGGCTTGAACACACGCCCATAACGCGCATTCCTTCGCCACTAGTTGATCCTCGTCCCAGAATTGCGTTTGCCATGGCATGCCTATGACATCAAAATTGGCAAAATAGGGAATAGTCTCCGAGCTGCTGTTGTAGATAAGACCAGAGGTGGTTGTAACTTGGAACATTTTGACTTCGATGGAGCTGTCCACAAAGATAGTATTGCCATCAGGCATAGTATAATTACATTGGCTGTAAGAGCCTGTGGAGCATGTCTTATTCCAGCTTGTGTCTGTGCAGCCTCCACAAACCCCCAAGGTTGGGACTATTGGAAAGGTACAATTCCCAGATGAGCAAGTTGCCGATGGGAAAGTAGTATTTTGCGTGACGATTCCACTTTGCATCGCATTAAGTACTGGCCATGTGGGAATAAAAGCTAAGCATGTTAGGCTGTGTTGAAATGGCTCCAGATGTGCAATTACTTACAACTCAAGTTGTTCTCGTGGGTGTAATCTGCATACATTTCACTTCTCAATATTTTGGCGATGCCTGTCGTTTCTAGTATGGTCTCGACTTTGGTGCCCAAAACTTGTTGCATGAAAGTGTCATAAGACAACGATAAAATTGTAATCAAAGCTCCGATTGAAGCAACATGACTAGGAAAATCATCAGCACTGATGGATTCTAGTTATATCAGCAAGACTCACCATCCTTTAAGTCTCCAAAGAAGCCTGAAACTCCCTAAAGAGCCTCGTGAAGCACTATCAAAAGTCTCTAAATCCTGGAGACGCTTCGGACCAATCAAGTTCTTGTCAGATGTGAACCAGAGCCATTTACTCTGACTCAATGCTGTAGCTGTCGGAATCATCAAAGCTGTTCGGGTGACAGTAGCTAATGCTGCTACAACACCGTTCAGGGTGATTCCATACGCCCATTGCTGAGTTGGTTTGCCATTATAGTGCATCAGCAAGGCAATCTCAGTGATTAGCGACGCAACTGAAAGGAACATTGCCATCAACTCATATAACCACCAATTTGAGAATGATAATGATTTTTGTAAAACAGCCGAACTAGCCCTTGGACCGCGCGATCGAGGCGCATTCTCATCAAACCCCAGATGCTCGGTGATGAAGGTTGAGCTGGTTGCCGATTCCGGAGCTCCTTTGTAAGAGAAATCATCGCGAGTATCATTACGCCCAATGTACAATTTGCGTAAAGAGCCGGTACTCGAACGAGAGTCCCAAGGAGCATGATAAGGTCTCGTATGAGGCCATGGCGAAGATTCTAACCGCGGACTCAGGTCCTCCGTGTCGAAGGATTTCCGGTTCGAGACCCACGGGCTACTTGACTTCGCCTCGGGCTCCATCATTTCTATACGAAGGTTCGAGATGAGTGAGGATGTGATCACGAACGAAAAACAAATAGTCACAAATGTTTGAACTTATTGAATGTGAATTAAAACCCCCTAGTGAGGTCTTTGCCCCTGATCTCCTTTGAGAGTGCCGATTTTGGCTCTAAAATCGTCTCTTCAGCTCGTATTCAGAAGATCAATCCTTCAAATGTGGATCCGTAGCTTCTACCGGGTATGCTTGGCATTCGGCATTGACTTGCTTGGAGACTCGATCCCGTCATCTACGGTATCTTGCAAGGTATGGCGTTCCCAAGATCTGTGCCCATTAAATACGCCTGTTTCCTTATCGCTGTTAAAGTTGTGGCTTTCGCAACGTCTCAACGTCGAATTGATGGATTTTCTGTTTTTACCGTCGATTTTGAATATGCCTTTGTACTATTTCCCAAACACCACCCTCCTTGATCTTTCCCTTTCCACCATGAATTCCATATTTGCCAATAGCTTTTCTCATCCACCATGGCCTTGACTTGTTCATATCCGTAGTGTCTCTCGAGAAGTTTACAAGACCAAACCGCTCCTTTGAAGGAAATAATTCCCCAACCTTGACACGGCTTACCACTGGCCTCCCAATGAAGTTTATGGTTGTGATTTCAAGATGGGCATTTTTGGGGAGTGCTTTGGCGTATCTCATCAAAAGCTCTCGAGACTGGCGCGCAAATTGCGGCAGATGCAGATGAACATAAGCTACAAATGGTTTCGTGGTGTATGCTACAAAAACCAAAGGCAGCAAGCCAGATAGCGCTACTAGAATCGAAATTAGTCAACTGAGCGAGAAGAAACAGAGATTTTCATGGTCATACCAACGGGAGCGACCCAGATGGGCTGTTCGGCCGAGGAGAAGTGAGCGGGCGCTGCAACAACGGTGAAAAATCCGAACATAGCAATCGTCGTGACTTTCATACAGCCGATGAACACATTTTTGCCCGTTCCTGCATGGTAGATGAGCAGTCTTACAGGATATGCTAGACTTATTAGACGACAAAGTTCCCGAGATCACATAGAGACGTACCAAACTTCTTTTCCGTTTTCTGAGCAGACGCTATCGTACTTTGGCTCCTGGGAAATAAGTATCTTGATATTCTAGAGCTCGCTCCGACCACTCTGCACGGTCGAATAAAGCTTGAAGCATGCCTACTGGCAACTCGAT
The DNA here is from genome assembly GCA_026120035.1 of Coleophoma eucalyptorum. Taxonomy (NCBI): domain Eukaryota; kingdom Fungi; phylum Ascomycota; class Leotiomycetes; order Helotiales; family Dermateaceae; genus Coleophoma; species Coleophoma eucalyptorum. The sequence goes on from JALRME010000036.1 coordinate 199,125, forward strand.
AGGAGAGCATGGTGTTGTTTGAATGCCTCGAAAGGAGGCTCAGCAATGTCCAAAAATCCCAATTGAAAGGAACAAACACATCACCAAGCAGTTAACAAAGCCAAATGCTCAGTATGATATGATGCTTCCAGATGTTTGACTATGATACCACTACCTTTGTGAAGTTTGATTCGAAATTTAACCTATCTTACTTCCTGCAAAGACGCGCTAAGACGCGCCTGTACGGTCCCTTAGGCGAGTATCCGAGTCCTCAGCCCGGTAGACGATCGTTCATCTTGCCAGGTGGTTTCAGCACGAGTCGGTTTCGAGAGCGCAATTGAACTACGTTGCAGCATCACATTCTGAACATGGTTTTGCGGTGTGGTCGGTGGTAGATTACAGGCTGTTTGCCATTTCATTCCTTCCCACCGCGAAAATGGTGTCAGCACAATCCATTCTTTTCCTTGCGTGCACTCTTTTCCTTCTCCATGTCCGAGGGTACACTCCCTTATCGGATGGGACGTTTCGCAGTATCCCAGCAGCTGGCGCAGATTTCGACATAAAGACCGGTACCTTACTCGCTCCTATTTTGATTCCTAGAGTTCCGGGCACGCCAGGATCCACGAAAGTCTTGCAGCACTTTGTAGACTTCTTCACGACTCAGCTCCCGAAATGGCGTATCGAGTACCAGAACTCAACATCGAAGACTCCTGCAACAGGGGATAAAGATGTTCCCTTCGCGAACCTGATCATTACACGAGATCCGCCATGGACACAACCGGGCAATGTGGGAAGACTTGCCTTGGTTGCACACTATGATAGCAAGCTCACTCCCGCTGGGTTTATCGGTGCAACAGATAGTGCTGCTCCATGCGCCATGATTCTACATGCAGCAAGGAGTGTCGATGAAGCATTGACAAAGAAATGGGAAGCTATGGAGGCTGCCGGACTAGGTGATAGGGAGTTGGAGGAAGAGGTCGGGGTGCAAATCATTCTGCTTGATGGTGAGGAAGCCTTCATATCATGGACCAACGAAGACTCCCTCTACGGGGCAAGGTAAGGCTGCACTGCACTGAAGGAGACAAGCATGCTGAATATAGACAGGTCTTTGGCTGAGACTTGGGAGAGTACACCTAATCCTGCCCTATCGAACTATCGATCTGCCTTGAGCTCTATTACCTTATTCTTCCTTCTCGATCTCCTGGGAGCTGCGAAGCCCCGAATTCCATCATATTTCAAGACTACTCACTGGGCATATCAGAAACTAGCATCCATAGAGGCTAGATTTCGATCGTTATCTCTGTTAGAGTCCACTGTAGACCAGCCTTTTCTCCCTGAGAGTGCTAAACATGCCGATCAATTCAGTGCTGCGTGGTCGGTGCAGGATGACCACATCCCATTTATGGCGCGCGGAGTGGAAGTGTTGCATATTATCCCTACGCCCTTCCCTCGGGTCTGGCATCAGATTACTGACGATGGGGAGCATCTGGATATGCCAACAACGCAGGATTGGGCCAAGATAGTCACAGCTTTTGTGGCCGAGTGGATGGACCTAGAAGGCTATTTTCCACCCGCGCCACCTGTTGCGAAGGATAAGAGATCAGTAACTAGCAAGACTGAGCTGTGAGTTGAGAACTCGGTCATTTTAAACATGTCGTCATACTCATTTTGTACTATAGCGAAGAATAAGTCATGAGCCAGCCGCATTTAGGATAAAGATTTGGAGGAGTAAATACCTTGGCTACGCAATGGAGTAAAGCATGACTGATGATCCCAAAGCCTCCCGAGCACCTAGTGGCTATCCAATAATACAAACATAAAGCAGTTTGCCACCGAAGAATGGAGACAGCGCATCTATCCATACAACTTACCGAACAGCTAGAAAGTAGAGCAAGAGATTTTGTTGCACATCGGAGCCCAAAGGTGGCTTGGTGGAAACATGCTGTGTCCTTGAAGCATCGCAAGAGAAATAGAGTCGCTAGGACGAAGATCCTTTCCCAAGGCTTTGCTTGGCGTTTACACAGAGCGCACGAGTAAGGCATGAATTACTACTGGGGCGAAGCACCAATTAGCGCCAAGGCGACGTTTGTGCGTTGTGTCTAGCTTCCCGCCGAGGCGCAAGCCGCTGATGGAGTAATTGCCGTCGTCAAGGAACCCTCTCTTATTATGATCGCCTGGTTTTCGGTTCAGTCGTGGGCTCTGTGTAACAGTGGGGTGAGGCACTTGCTATTGATCAGTGACTGAGGGATGGACCTAAATCCGTTAAGGGCTTCCTGGTCGCTGAAGACTTCCCTTTTTTCAGTCCTACTATATCCTGCCAGACGAACTCTGAGGTTTTACTCCTATTAGCAGAGATATTTATATATAACACTTAACGCGGCATGCCTGCCAAAATAACATGAGAAATGTTCTTTCTATAAGCAAGAGGCGTCTTAATTATGACAGCGGCTTATGGCGGATACAAGTATTTGGCTTCAAACAAGCTCTACGCCCACATGATCGCCTTCTTATGTCTCACCCTGCAATATTTTGTCAAGGTTACCATAATAGCATAACATCGTGGTATAATTATACCTGCAACCATATTTTAGCCTTGAGAACTTAAACTACTTTCTCAGCGGGCTATCTTACAGGTGTACTACAGCTCGCAGCTTAGAAAATTCAATCCGCCGACAACTCAACTTATAGCCGATCTAACCGATGATTCTGTGTATCCTAAAGATCAACAAATAGCTTGAGATTTGTAGCAGTCTACTTCATCTTTGTGATATTAAGACCTCTATAGGAGTCTTCCACAAGCTCTGAGCCTTGGTTCTTTACACCTTGATTATCTGCTCGTCTCGCCAACTAATTCTTTTTTCCTCTGTTCAGAATGGATGATTGATTGACGAGTAAGCATACTGATAATATTTCCTGCATAGCCAGGTGATAGTATCCAGTATTGCAAATCTGTTTCCGGGGCATCCGTGAGAGGGGTCAGGTTACGGAAGAGCCTCCTGAGAGTCTGATGTATAAGACTTGGCGAGTCACTCTTATCAACGCGAGTTTAAAGTGCATGGTCTCACGAAGAATGATGGATCGCATACGAAGCTAGAGCAATTGAACGTTTCTGTTTTCAAAGTTGCAAACTCAGGGCCCTGATTTGAGGCTTTGACCCACAAGCCGCACGGATTCTCCAACCATGATCATGACAACTTATCCCTCCCCAGCGCACACTAGCTCGCCGTACATCACTGGATCATCATCTCTATATTTATAATACGCCAATAGAATCACAGTGGGCGTAGTTACTGTCTTTGTCGAGTCAACTCCCGTGGCCAGCAATGTGTGACTCCTAGATCGTGAGTGCCGGCCTTCCCTTGAATCAAGCCAGCGTCAAAGCCTCATCGGATGGATTTTCAAATATCGCGTGCTTTACAAAGACTCGTTTGCGGACCTGAAACGGCTTGTTCTGTTGGCTTGTCTCCTGGTACAGCTCGCTTACAAGGTACAATATCGATTTCCTGCGCAGTGCGTCGAAAGCAATACTGAAATCCGGCAAGAAATCTCCGTCTCGGCTTGTTTGCGTCAAATCTGGTTCGCCCCAGGCTCCCTGCACTGATAGATCCTAATGCTCTCTGCCAACTTTCCTTTATTGGTGCCCACCTCAGACCTGGAGACGAGAGGTCTTGTGGCGCATACTTAAGCATAACATGATGGAGATGCTTGGCAAGACTTTACAAGATACAATGTTAATCGATGAGATATTGCTGTGTTCTTTGAGGAGCTGTGGAGCTGTTTGTTTCTGGTGTTTTATATTGTAAAAGGTGGGTTGGACCCAAAATTGTACCGTACGTAGAAATTATTAAAAACTCACTCTTCGTTTTTTCTCCTTTCCTGGAGACCTGGATTTGATTTTCGAGATCAATATGTTATTGTAGAGATGAGTGCGAAGCTGTGTCTGTCAGCTTCTCACACTCGCTTAGGCTATTTGAATTATTTTACCTCCAGACTTACTTGGCTCAGTTAATAGGCGAGCCGTAGATAAAGAAGATGCAGAGTTAGTTACAATACTGGCATTCAAGTGTGGAAGAAAAAATAAAGACAATTACCTCATCATGGGTTGAGTAGCTCTCCATTGTTCCTTTGGTGGCGGTAAACCCGCCTCCCCTAGATTATGTCACAGCCAAGACTATCTCTTAAACTGGTGATAATTATGTATAATTCTATCAAACCTCTTCGGCCTTAAGTTTATCACCCTGCACAACTCCTAATTTCTTCAGCAATCCAATCCGCCCAATATCCCTTAGTCCCACAACCGTCACAATCAGCGAGATGACCATCATTCCAGTGGCCAACCACTCTACCGCTCTAAGTCCTGCCAGGAACGCACTTTTTGTCCCGCTGTCCCCTTGCACAGCAGCCTGGATAGCAGCTGCAATAACCAGCCCAATCGCCCGCCCAATACTTGCAAACGTCTGGAACATGGCACCTGCCACACCTTGGTCTTTCCGCGGCAGTGACTGCGTGGTGAAGAGTCCGAGGCATGGGTACATCGTGTCGGCGCCGAATGCAGCGAGGATCATGGATGGAAACCCGAAAGCCCAGTACGTTGTGGTGGGCGGGATGGGTACGGCGAAGAGGAGGTTGGCAATGCTGGCGCTGACGAGTCCGAAGATCAGGATGTAATTCCCTTTCACACGATCGAGTAAATATCCGGACATGAATGTTGTCAGGAGCCCCACGATCCCAAGCGGGATGAAGCGCAGGGTTGTTTGAATGTTGCTTTGGCCTTGGTAATCTTGATAACTGTTTCGACATGGTTAGCCTATTGGATTAGGGGGAATACTTGTCTGGTGGCGAAGACTTACTAGTATGTGGAATAGATGAGGAAGAGGGTAAATCCTGCCGAGAAGAACATCACAATCACCATCGCACACGAGAACCGGCCGTGACGGAACGTAGAAATGCGCATCATCGGTTCCCGAGTTGTCTTTGTCTCCAGGTAATGTTCCCAATACGTGAACGCTGTGAGCAAGATAGGAGAAACAATGATGAATGCAATGAATACTGGTGTGTTCCAACCACTTGAAACTCCTTCTGACAGAGCGATCAAAAGAAGGAGTAGCCCGACAGTGAAAAGACCGGCACCGGTCCAGTCAACGCCGGAAGCTCGTGGTGAGTTGGGCCCTTTTTGTGGCTCTTTGGGAATGATGAAAAAGGCTGTCACGCCGATGACGAATGATGCCCCTGCCAGAACGAAGAAGACGACCTTCCAGCTAGTGTATTGCGATATCAAGCCTCCCTATTTGAAAATCAGCCTTATGACTTTTGAATTCGCAAGTAGAAATTGGCGAGTAATTCTTACCATTATATTTCCCATAACCTGACCAGTGGGGGCTCCTCCCGAATAGAATGCGAAAGCATAGTTCTTTATCCGTCCGGGTGGGATTGTATATCCAATAATGCCAATAGCGGTTGGGATAGTGAAAGCACAAGCCTAAAGACAGCATCAGAAACACTCCTTTACTATTGAGCCGAATGAAACCTACGACGCCATGAAGTGCACGCATTACATACAAGCAAATCTCAGTAGGAGAAAATGCCGTACCAAGGGCAAAAGCAGTAATGCAAAAACAACCTAGGATGAAAAGAACCCGTCTCCCATACACGTCTCCTAGCTTTCCAGCTAGCAAAAGAAAACAGCCTGAAGTGAGAGCAAACGCTGAAACAATCCATTGCTGTCGCACTTCGGGGATGTTTAGCTCACTACACATATCTGGCAGGATGATGACCACGGCTTGAGCTGCAAGGGTCTAAAAATCAAAATCAGCACCCTGTACTCAACGGTAGAAAGGGTTGTAATTTACCATGAGAAACGTTGCGCCCGTTAAGATCAATACCAATGGCGCAATCTGGCGAATCGTGACCGGTCTTGCCTCGCTGCCCTGGGTCGTGGTCCTGACCGCTTGCTCGCCAGCACTCTTCCCAAAAACCTCCTTCTCAACATCTCCAACCTCGAAAGACTGGGACTCTGGCCGAGCATTGGTCGCAGCCTCAACGTCCGAGGTTACCCTTTCAGCCATTTTTGCAAGTTCCCTGGGTGTTGATAATTGATGGCCACAATTGTGCAAAGAGTGGATCGCCCATACTTTAAAGTCCTTCAATTTTAGCGACGTACGGATACGGAGTTGATAAAATCTTCGAGGAGCATCTTAGGACCAGAAATTGATGGCCCCAACCCACTTGTGGTGTCTGTTGTAACCAGTCCCAGTCCCAGTTCCAATCCAGTACAAGCGAGCGACTGCTGCCGTAGAAATGCCATCCGGCGGCCTTAGCCGGAGTGCGACGGCCAACGAAGTGGTGCAATTGGGCTGGTCCGGCTCGAGCATTTTCACCGACTGTCTTATGGCCTATGGCAAATCCGAATGCTCACCTACTTCTGCCATGCGCATCTGGTCCTGTCCCTACCCAAAGACTCGGTGATCCTTGTTCGGGCCAGTACTGTGTCAGTACCGTGCCACCCAGAGCCCCTGTCATTGCTGTGTATTGTAGTGCTTATACTTCCTTGTAAGTCGCAATCGTCGTCGTCGTCTCGGTCACCCCACTTCCCTTCCACCTGTGAGAGTCTGGTGGGGCCGAGTTGAATTGCTGTGGCCACAGACTTCAGTACATTCATGATTCTGTTTCTGTGGCATGACAACCGTGTTCTGGTAAACATAGATTGACATGTCTTTGAAGAGAGGCCAAAATCCGAACAACCCTCATAAATAGATAAACTAAGCCGAACATGGAATTGGTAAAGGCGAGGTTTTCGGTCAACCACTTGAGCGCTCTCAACACGGCCCTTTTAACTTAAATACGCATTATCATAGGTACCGTCCGAGGCACCAAGACCTATGAAGATGCTTCATTTGGCTACGCACCAACTCCGCTACCCATGCTCTGAGCAAATTGCTAGATTCAGCTACAAGCTTTTCTCTCGATAATGTTGATCAACTTGATAAAAGGAGATTTTAAGCCTCAGGCAAATAAATTTCCTCGCTTACCTCCGCCGTCACGAGCATGACTGCAACCCACGAATGTACACCCGCAACATCAACAAAAGCAACGCATTTGTTGTTCGCTTTTCGGCATGATAGTCCTACGGGACAAGCCAATCTACTCTAAGTTCAAGGCGAACTGCTTGGTGGCGTTGACTACGTTTCGAAACATGGAAGTCCCACGAAGGTTCTTCTCATCTGTGAAGACCGCAAGGAGCTACGATGTCAGTAATCTTGAATACCTCGCTACCTCACATACTAATTAGCTGCAGGATGCCATTGAAGCGTTGAACAGTTTACAGACACCATACGAGATTCTAGAAGCGCGTCGTAAGGCTGGTATTAGGCTTGATAAAAACGTCAATATACAGATGAGAGATTGCCTTGCTCGTATCGGCTACACTGTAAGCCCGACCGATCTATCACTTGACAACAATAGCTAAGTTACACCTAGCAAAGAGACCTCGACAAGCTCAACATAGTTCACGTGGCTGGAACCAAGGGCAAAGGAAGCACCTGTGCCTTCGTCGACTCGATATTATCACAATATCGCAAATCACATGATCAACCCCAGAACATTGGTCTCTACACATCTCCCCATCTGATAGCAGTACGCGAGCGATTCCGCATCAATTCTCAACCCATCACTCCCGCGAAGTTTGCAAAATACTTCTTCGATGTTTGGGATGCCCTTGAAGCCTCCACGAAAGGATCAGAAGCCTCGCTTGAAAAGCCGGTGTATTTCCGTTATCTCACGCTCATGAGTTACCACGTATTTCTGAGTGAGGGTGTTAATGCTGCGGTGTATGAAACGGGAGTAGGAGGTGAGTATGATGCGACAAATATCATCGAACGACCGGCCGTGACGGGTATTTCGACATTGGGCATTGACCATGTCTTTACACTTGGGAACACGGTCGAGGAAATTGCCTGGCACAAAGCTGGGATCTTGAAAGCAGGATCTCCCGCCTTCTCCGTGCAACAAGTTCCTGGAGCGATGGATGTTGTGAAGCAAAGAGCAGCAGAGACCGGTGTGAAGTCGTTCTCGATCGTCGATATTGATAAGCGTCTTCGAAACGTCAAAGTCCGCCCAGACGCAGAGTTCCAAAGAGGGAACGCAAGCCTTGCCATCCAACTGGCTGAGACAGTTCTAAAGACTGTAGATCCAAATTTCGATCTCCCTGCTGATCATCTACCTCAAGCATTCGTTGATGGGCTTGAGCAAGTAGTCTGGCGCGGACGCTGCGAGCTAAAGGTCGAGGGAAATATTCGCTGGTACCTTGACGGAGCACATACAGAAGATAGCATCCAGGTAGCGGCAAAATGGTTTGGTGATGAATCATCGGAAAGGTAATGTTTTTGTCCTCAGAATCTCTCTCTATCTCTCTCTGAAACTCATCATCTGGCATATAGACCAACTCATGGGCCTCGAGTCCTTATCTTCAATCAGCAAGGAGAGCACGAAGCACTCCGGATCCTCGAAGTCTTATACAATACTATCGCAAGACAAGGAGCGGTGACATTTGACCATGTAATATTCTGTACTAATACTGGTGGTGTACTGAGGAAAGGTATAAATTTCTGCTTCATGACATAACCCATCTTTGCTTTTCTATTCGTCTTTTTCTCGAGGGTGTCGACATGCTGATAATTCTCTCAGATAATGTAAATCACACACACAATTCGACATCTATCGAGAAGCTTAGCTTGCAGAAGTCTTTTGCCGAGACGTGGAAAAAGATGGATGAATTGTCATTGACCACGATTAAGGTGCTTGCAAGTATTGAGGACGCTTTCGATTATGTGCGAGGATTAGATGCCGGCAGTAATGGGACGCGGGATGGCAAACATTTAGAGGTCCACACACTGATCACGGGGAGTTTGCATCTAGTTGGTCGAGCATTAGGAGTGCTAGAAGGACCGGCTGCTTTGTAGAGCAGCAAAAAATAAGTTCTATGATGTGCATAGTTGTGACGAAAGAATTGAAATCACTAACACTAATTACTACAGTTTCTTCTCATGTGCAATGCAACATGTTACTAGATGCTATATGCCATGCAGTTTTCGCCTGAAATCTTAAAACACCCTTTAATGTACGCTTCAAATGCCAGAAAGAAGAGCAAAAGTGAGCAAGGCCGCATTGAGCACCGGGATCATCTGGTATATCTTGAAGGCAGTCTCCTATGTCGCTTCCGATTATTCCTTCCATTTTCTTTCTCTTCTTCTTCCGCCTCGTCACTCTCTTCCTCTGCTTCATCGGCTACGTTCTCAGCTACAAAATCGGGGTCCATTTCTTCATCGTCCTGGACCTCGAATGCAAATGCTGGTTTTTGACGTGAGGGGATGGGTGGGGGTGAGCTGATCTTTCGTAACTTCCTGGGCTTTCTACCTCGCCCACCGACACCTCCATGGCCACCTCGAATAGCAATTCTACTATTGCGCTCCTCTCCCGTCTTCTGAGCCATATCACCCAAAGCCTTCTCTGCTCCCGCAACATCCTCCAAAATCTTGCGGGTTCGACTCTTCTTTGAATTTGGCATAGGCTTCTTCTTGTCAAGACCAGCCTTAGTTACGAATTCTTCGCCATAGTCGAAGAGTAGTTCTTCGCCTTCAGTAATCGGCCGCGATGCCATAAATTTTATTCGATGGACGCCTCCAACCCACATCACCCTCGCGTCACAATTTCGAGCTGGGTCACGCTCATCAGCATGGTTAATATAGCGTGATTTGTTCGCTAGGCGGTCGCCGTCTATTGCTCCATCTCCATTGATGTCGAACAGATACGAGGTATCTTTCAAGCCATTATATATTCCACGACGAGCAACTTCACTCCATGTGATATCCTGAAATTAGTAATTAGCGAAAGCGGCAATGAAGCCAGAGGCTTAAAGGACCATTTTATGACTTACTTCGCCAACATATTCATCGATAAAATCACCTTTCTTTGCCGTTTCGCCTATAAAGAGTCCATAGCCAGCTCCCTTTATTTTGCTTTCCCCAACGAAGAGCCTTTTTCCAACTGCCCGTTGCAGCGCCACGTTCTGGCACCCAACTAAGAATAAACCCTCATTGTACTTATTTGCAGGATCAAGTCTCTCTAAGGCTCCACAGGAAGAACATTCCGCACCGCATTCTCGATTCATCTGAATACAGATACATATATCTGAGGCGCAATTGAGGCCTTTCGAATGACAACTGCAGCCCGTAAATGTTCGCTGGCATTCATCTGAGCACAAGCAGTTGGCCTCGCACAGAAGGTTTGCCTCAAAACAAGGGCATCCTTTTCGACATGGCCCAGAGTGAATGCACTGTATTGTTAGTATTATGGCACTTCTCTGATAAGAGCTAGGAAAAAATACTTACTGGCTCCATGTGGGCCCGGGCCTGATGGTTATGAACCTGTGTCCATTCTCTCCACCTATCGTGCAGAACTTTTGCTTTGTTATCATACCACTTTCTATTGTCTTGCCAGTTGATCCCAGTCCCAGTTAAAGGCTGTGGTTTTGGTTGTCGCGCTTTTGTGCCCAGAGCATGCATCTGCTGCTGGACTTGCCAGCATGGACGTTTCAATGCAAAAGACAGGTAGCAGGAGCGTTTCTTTTGGTCTCTCTCTGAGAACCTACTGACAGTGATGGCTTTAAGTAAGTCTTCCTCCTCATTTGTCCACACAAATATTTCTCCGGCGTGATTATTTATTAGATAGCAATCTTCTGAGCAAGGAGAAGGATCCGGCAAAGAAGCCCCATCTGTATTTTGATTACTGTGGTTTCTTCTTGCATAGCTCTGCAAGGTTTCTTCTAGAAGCCTAACAATATGTTGACGGAAGTGATATTTAGGTTTTTTGTGACCTTCAATGTCAAGGTCCTCCTCATCTGTCTCACTGCTCCTGCTCTCAGCATACCAACCGTGAGTTTGGCAATGGATCGTGTTGCAGATGACGCAACATATGTCTGTGTATGTTCCAATAACTTGTGAAGGCTCCTCTTGATGTAGGATCTCAGTGGATTTTGTAAGATCCTTAAGACGTTCTTTGGTGAAGATCACACTTCGAAGCGGAAATGAGAACAACGACTCCCAGGCTTCATATATGCTAGCTGAATACCCATCATACTCTAAAGGTGATGCAGCCTGATCGCCTTTTAGTGATTCGAAAAGCGATTTCATCATCTTACTGCTAAGATAGTACTCTTCTTGCAGCTGCTTCTTGTCTCGCTCAGCAACGTATATTGACAATGCTTGCAGCTTGATCCCAAAGTGACGCAGTAGAGTTGTAAGGTAAAACCTGTCCCGAAGGTCATTCTCACTATCTAGACTTGAGGACGATGAGAATACTTCGATCGACTCAAAAGCATCTCTCAAATCTTGATCTAATTTCTCCGCGGCCCGTTTTGATTGGTTCTCATTCGCATCATCGAGACCCCTGAAGTGAGGGAAATACTTCAGCTTGCCATCATCGCCTTCTAAAATGTTCGTTCTTAAGGATGTGTGATGTGTGTATCCCGGCACACGGCTGGTGCTACCTTGCACAGATGTGACTGGGACTTTTTTGTAAGACCTATTGAGTTTTTTCCTATAAGTCTACCTGTAGTTAGCAAATTTGCATCACGAGATTGAATTCAAGGCAAGAACGCACATAGTTGACAATATTCTCGTTATTCTTGGCTGCAACGGCGTGTGTATCTTGTGGGTCTTTTTCTAGATTTGCGAATGGGGATTTGGCGCTGACAAATGCTCCAATAGGATCACAACTTGTGAGGCGGGCATTCCGGATTGTAACAAAACAACCATGCGAGGTTTCGTAGGACTGCTTAGCAGAAAATTGCTCCAGCCAAGTTTTCACAGATTCTGGACTCAATTGAAGGCTCTCAGCTTGCTCTTCTTCTTCCGCCTGGAGAGAGATATCTGGCACGGCCTTAAATGAGTCCTGTCGCTGTTCAGTTCGAAGACAAGGTAGAGCTATTAGAACTGGGGATTCAAGCTCTGGTGATGAAGATTTATATGAACGTAAAGTATCAGGAAGCTGTTCGTTGGGTAAGGATCCAAAGACCTCAGGAGCTGCATCTCGACTGTTTCCTTTGAGCTGATGGCTTTTCTTTGCAGATCCTGACATCTCGATAGGCGTCTTGGTGGGGGGATTCTGTAATACGTGATTTGAGTCGGCTTGCAGTTGTTTTTTGTTCTTTGGAATAGACGCTGGCCGCAAATCTGCCTGGCTTGATGCTCGAGCTGATGCCTGACTAAATAAGGTCTCGAGAGCAGGGAACTCATCATCCGGTTCGACTTCGATTTCAGCTCCGGTACACGATTTTGATCGCTGGCCGCCGTTAGAGAATTGCTGGACTTCTTTCCGAGAGCTCTCCCAAGCCCAACCCCTCACGGATGACCTCCGTTCGTCTTCTGAGTCCGCTATTTCATCCCCAATTCTGGGGCTCTGCGGGCGACGTAACGACTCATTTCTTCTGTTATTGGAAGCGTTAGAGCCCAAGGGAAAGCCTCTGGTTGCAACAGCGTGTCTACTCAGAGGAGAATACTTAAGTCGTTTCCCATGACTGGCCTCATTGCTTCCTGGGATTTTGGGGGTGCTTGGTCTCCCACGCATCTCAAGTCCTGCCAACGGCCCACGCCCGCCAGGTCGATCTACTCGGCTTAGAGAATTCGGGCCCCAATTTGCACCGGAGCCTTTCGATGGTATTTCAAGACTTGTTGAAAACTGTAGACTATTACTCAAGCTAATCACATCTCCAGGTTTCGACGTTGGCAATGGCGTCTCGTTGTCGGATAAAGTCAGGTCGATTGTGGTGACTTGCGGTGCCATTTTGGAGCATTAGCAGTGGATATCTAGATAGTAGATCCTAATATCCAGAATGATCGCGATCATCTCACTTGGATTAGAGGCAGCACTTGATCGTCGCGTATAAAGTTGAGTTCCTTTCCAGAAAGACTGCTTGGAGGGTCATTTCACGTGACCCTGAAAACATGTCTCGAGATATCGTAGGAAGTCCTGATCAAAGCAAATAGCACGCCATTCGTTGTTGGTAGGGCACAGAGTGTCTGATGGATGGGTCATGCACGAAAAGGATCGAAAAAGTCGCGAGCGGTTGGAGAAAACGCGTCTGCTTTGTTGACGGGGTCAAAGAGTCAGAGAAGAGACTTGCAAGAACTAAGTGACCGGTTCAAAGACCAGGACTTAGTAGCAGAATTGGCGGAGCAGAAGGTCAGAAATACTCGAGGCAGTTGAGGGCTGGTGTTTTGAAGGTAGCAGTAAGTAAGAAATCAGCTAAACAGCGTATTGATAGTCTAGGCTTTTAGACGCGCGGATATTTAGCGCGACATTGCCAGTAAACGAAGGTAGTTAATGCCCGAATATGCAGGCACGATTTGAGGCATCATCAACCAATCTGCGCAAGGTTCGTAAAGGCACGCAACGGGTTAGGCTAACGACCATGATTACTCGGATTGTGCTATTTCAGCGCTGGTGCGTAATGAATTCAAATCGGCTTCCGTCTCAAATCGTCACATGGTGTCATGACGCAAATTCTCATTGCTTAGTGGAGCGCCCACGACACAAAAATACAATTCGAGGCTGATATTGTTTGACATTGGCGTTGCGGGACACCGCAGCCGAAAGCAGCTCTCAGAGCTCCTGAGGCCAGCTCAATTCAGCACAGGGTATAGAAGCGAACAAACAAGACTCTTCAACCATCAGACACACAAATGCGAGAAAAGGAAAACTCAATAGTTGGGATCGTGCAAATCAAGGGTCCAAATTGCAGGGAACTCGGATTAGAAAGACATGATGTTCCCTGTGACAATCCCAAGAATGTGGAGTGAGCTTGTGTGAGGGCGATCCAGAACGCACCTTTGTTCGCGGGCGCCCTACGTCATTGTAGACGATCCGAGCTATCTTCAGTTTCTGGTTGTCCCGGCGCCCCTTCCTTCCACGCTACGAGACATACACTCCCTGTTCTTCCACATCTACGAGAGCGTCTTCTTCTACATAACAACCTCTTCGAAGCCCCAATTCCTCCTTCGCAATCCTCGTGAAACCTCTCTTTCCAATACTATCCCGAATCAATCCTCAATCGTATGTTGTCACCTAGCCGGCTGCGCAGATCCCGACTCTAACTCCATCAACAGACCACACAAGATGCATCGAACATATTCTATGAGGCAGTCGCGCGCTCCTACCGTAAGCTTTCCCATTCTTTGTGGCAAGAATCGTCGCAAGCATGAAAGAACACGTACTGATTTTACTCGCAGGCGTCGCAGCTACAGGTATTTCGATAAGCACCCCGCCCATTTCTCCAAATCTAATTGTATCGCAGAACCCTCCTCCACCATCTTCCAGCACAAAGTCCGGTAGACTCTTCGGCAGAGGCGGTCTTGGTAAGTATACAATTCTTTCTGCATCCCAGACTGCTGGTTCGGTGCTGTCGGCCGCCATAAGACCAGCTTGTTCAAATAGCATTGGCTTGGTCGACTTGTGCATCTGTGGGCTGTAGATGTGTGCGCGACACGTTTTTCCTGCGCAATCAGTTCTCTGTCGCAGTAGAACGTTGTCTTGCACCCCGACTAACAAATTTTCTAGGCCATGCCATTCGTCATAAGACTGCCGGCCAGTTCGGCCCAGATCTCGCGAAGAAGCTCTCCCAGCTTGTCAAAATGGAGAAGAATGTCATGCGTAGCATGGAACTTGTTGGAAGAGAACGTATGGAGGTTGCTGTATGTAACAGTTATTCACCTACCTTTCCGTACTGATTTTAGCATAGCAACAACTCTCCATTTGGGGCGAGGCATGTGACGAAGACGTCTCAGATGTCACCGACAAACTTGGTGTCTTACTCTACGAAATTGGTGAGCTTGAGGATCAGTATGTTGATCGTTACGATCAATACCGTGTTACCATCAAGAGCATCCGCAATATCGAAGCTTCCGTCCAACCCAGCAGAGACCGTAAGTCAAGCAAAAACGCGCACATGTAAATACTTTACTAACGTATACTACAGGCAAGCAAAAGATCACTGACCAAATTGCTCAATTGAAATACAAGGAGCCCAATTCCCCCAAAATAGTTGTTCTTGAGCAAGAGCTTGTACGTGCCGAAGCGGAGTCTCTTGTCGCCGAGGCTCAACTTTCCAACATCACTCGCGAGAAGCTAAAGGCAGCTTATACCTACCAATTCGACGCTCTTCGTGAGCACTGCGAGAAGTTAGCAATTATTGCTGGATATGGGAAGCACCTTCTCGAGCTTGTTGACGATACACCAGTCACTCCTGGTGAGACTCGTGCTGCATACGATGGATACGAAGCGTCCAAGGCGATCATCCAGGATTGCGAGGATGCTCTCACCAACTGGGTAGATGCAAATGCTGCCGTTTCCTCCAAACTGTCCACTCGGGCTCGTACTCTGTCTCAGCGAAGACGCAACAATATTCAACGTAATGCAGATGGCCATGATCTTACTGGGCAAGATGCACCAATGAACGACCGAGAGTCTGGCCTGTGGATTCCGGCCAGTGAACATAAGGGTGACGAATATGAGGATGAGGATGATGAGGAGGAGGTTGGCGCCCACTCCATCAACGAGAGCGATGTGAATGGCGAGAGCAGAGGTCGTCAAGAAGCTGTTGCTGCATAGCTTGCGACCATCACGATACCACGTTCTCGGAGTTGAGGGTTGTCAATTCAATTGCGTGTATACCACTCCCATTCTGCTTTTCATTTTCCTTTTCGACCTGGGTAATAATGTTTGTTTTCGGGCGAGGCGAGGAGACAACGGGTGAAAATGGGAGGTAAATCAAATGTTTGAATGTACTTCTACTCAGCTTTTGCAACTAATCACATTATATGACCGTATTGAAACACTAAATTTACTGATATCGGCTTCACCAGTGATGTGGGTAAGGTAGATGTTATACTTCATAGACCATTGCGCCTTTTTATGTCGACCTAACCACCAAATCTATATCAGAAATAGAGGTCATATCATTTTCAATTGTTGAAATTCTTAAGATATCGTTAACTTAATGATTAATTTTGGTTTGAGAATTGTAGTATCAATACCCCTGATATGAATTGTCTACGAGTTGCTACACCCACTGGTTTCCTAATGACACTAGGTCATGGCTTCGAAGGTGCCTTTTAAGTCGATCCCCTGGCAATTTTCACCTCTCTTTGTCATATTTGTCTGCCCTCCAATGCTATTCTGAAGCTAAATTCGAGTAAATGTCTCTCTGTCCGTCAGAGATATCTCATAGGCAAATCATCCGTTCTGGGGACTGGAAATCTAGCCATAAACCAGTCTGTCCCACACGATGTGCTTGAAAATTGTCGTCAGGCAATGGAGGTTCATTGCCTGTACTGGCTTGAGTCTCTCGATCCTCTCACTTCCCACGCATCTGGCTTGCAAATTCCTCAAGCTCGATCTTTTCAATGTATACACCCGGCACAACAACCAGTCCCAAATACCGACTTGTCATCTCCTTCACAATCTTGCCAGCTTCCTCCTCCAATTCACTGGTTTTTGGTGCTGGTGGGATTCGATACTCGAATGTATGTGCGAGGATTATGTTCTGGTCCTGATTGGAGATATTAGATGGGCTTATCGTTCTGGATGGACAAAGGAAGAGAGAGGAGGGCCCGCTCTTACAGAGTCGGTGCATCTAAATTGACCAAGAAACATGCGGGTATCGTTGGTATACACTCTTAATGTTTTGTTGAGTAATGATGACAAATAATCCTCCGCCTGGGCTTTCTCCATCTTGAGTTGTCCTGGACTGTAACGTCGCTGGAGGGTTGGATTGATTCAATACCATACGATAAGATTTTCTTATCGTGGTAGAAAAGCACGTGATCTGGCGTCAAAGGATCTCGTCATAGGCAGCGACTTTATACTGTTGAATGCTTCATGCAGTTATTCCTCACCTTACTATACCTTTATAGTACTCCATTTACGATGCTCGCATCCTCTTGTTTGAGCAAGTCTCGAAACTATATCTCACCCTGCGTCTGAAGTTGCACAGGTCTATCAAGGTACTCATGACCTAATTTCATTTCGCATGGCCAACGCGTCAGAGATCTTGTCGAGATGGGTGTTACAGGGCTCTGGTCCATCGTTCAGCCATGCGCACGACCGATCAAGCTTGAGACGCTGAATCGAAAACGCCTTGCCGTAGATGCATCGATCTGGATCTATCAATTTCTGAAAGCTGTCCGCGACAAAGAAGGAAACGCGTTACGAAACTCCCACGTCGTGGGGTTCTTCCGAAGAATATGCAAGCTCCTGTTTTTTGGCATCAAACCAGTGTTCGTCTTTGACGGTGGAGCGCCGGTGCTGAAGAGGCAGACTATACTGGGCAGGAAGAAGAGGCGAGAGGGAAGGAGGGAGGATGCTGTCAGAACTGCTGGAAAGCTTTTGGCGGTGCAGATGCAGAGGAGAGGGGAAGAAGAGGCGGAAAAAAGAAAGAAGCAAAGAGGACTTGCTTCAGCAAGTACCGCAGTCGAAGATGGCGAAGAACCATTACCGGCGGACCTGGTCTATGTGGACGAGATTGGTATGTCTAATACCGAGCGGCAAAAAACCAGACAGTTTCGTAAGACGGACGCATATCATCTACCAGACCTGACAAATGGCATTGAGGGCATGGGCCAGCCGAACGATCCTCGTATTATGAGTGCGGAGGAATTGGAGGAATACGCAAGACAATTCCACAACGGAGAGGATGTCAATCTCTACGACTTCAGCAAGATTGACTTCAATGGCGAATTCTTCATGAGTTTGCCAGCTGGAGATCGGTACAATATCCTGAATGCTGCTCGCTTAAGGAGTAGGCTCAGAATGGGCTTATCTAAAGAACAATTGGAAGAGATGTTCCCTGATCGAATGGCATTCAGTCGTTTCCAGATTGAAAGAGTTCGTGAACGAAACGAGTTGACACAACGCTTGATGAACCTCAATGGCATGAATGACGTAGATACCTTAAGCGGCAGTGGTAGAATTGCAGGAGAAAGGGGGAGGGAATATGTACTTGTCAAGAATGATGGTGTGGAGGGAGGCTGGGCTTTAGGTGTAGTAAGCACCGATAAAAGCGTTGGTGAGAGGAATAAACCGATCGATGTTGATGCCTTGCATCAAAAAGTGAAAGAGAACGAGGCCGAAGAATCTGAGGAGGATTTTGAAGACGTGCCTGTGGAAGGGTTGAACAGGCTGCCAAAATTGAAGGTTGACGGGCCACAAAATCCTACATATGATTCATTTCAAGCACAGGAACTCGCGAGGCAGAGAAAGCAATTTTACAATGCTCGAAATGAGGCGGGTCCTTCGAAACGGCAAAGGATAGAGCCTGAGAACACCGATTCTTTATTCATCGATTCTGAGATGCCGACTGTATCTAATCCTGTCTACGACTCTGAAGAAGAAGATTTGAATAGGGCCATTGCTATGTCACTACAGAAAGACGATGTGGCTGGACGAGATGGTGACTCGGATGAAGACCACCTTAATGAAGCAATTGCTTTGTCACTTCAAAAGAATCATCATCAGGAGTCTGAACCAGAAGATGACTTCGAGGACATTATGATGCCACAATATGAGCAGCGAGCGGTAGAGGCACCCAAGCCAATCATCAACAACAGTGGGAGAATGGTCGCACATATTGTGAACAACAGAGCCAATGCCGCAGTGCCGAAACGGAAGGCTGCTGAGAGTGATGACAGTGACAGTGATATGGACCTCCAGTCTGCTTTAGCCGCAGCTAGGAAACAAAAGGCTCCAGCTAGAAGATCAAATCCTGCACTTGTACTGACCAACCAAAAGAACCCATTCGACGGCCCATTGCCATTTGAGAAACTTGATTTCAAGAGCTCCATATTCGGGAAGAAGTTTAACGGTCCAAAACCCGTGGCGGATGTTCCTGGAGGAGATGGTGCCCATGATGAGGCAGGAGGATTTGAGAAAGGCCCTGTAGATGAGGCGCCTAAACCTCTTCCTCCGTGGCTTGTTGGAACTGGTGATATCAGATTCCAGGTCGAGGAACAGCAGAGGAGAGACCTTGAGCTGAACAATGCTGACCGGGAGAGAGCACTGGAAGAGGATAGAATATATCAACGTGATCATGGCATCATTGAACTAGAGTCATCAGATGACGATGGTAGCGATATTGAGATCGTTAGTGCAACGTCGCCCAGACCACACGTTGCGGCTGCTATGGATAATATTGCTGCAGTCGTACGAGCTAGCCCAGAAAAGGGGAATGTTCCGGAGAATGTGCAGGTCGTCCTGGAAGAAAATGAAGAGCAGCCCCAGATCCAAATGAATGACAATGATGATAGCGAAGTTGTGGACTGGTCAGAAAGCGAGAATGGAGACTCTGTTGTGAAAGAAAGAAAGGCTGTTGATGATTCTTTAACTATCACGGAAAATCTTGATCCCAGGAGGCTTCTTCCAAGGTCCCCATCGCCGGAGTTTGAAAATGTTGAAATTTCAAAACCAACGTCAAATATGGAGGAACGTCTTCAAGCCGAGCCCAGACCTGGCAGCATCTCACCGGAGTTTAAAGACATTAACATGCCGGATGGAAATGCCGGGCTCTCATCGACTTCGCACGCAGTTTCGACTCTGCCAAATGAGGACCCCTTTGATCACCAAAATGACGACGGAGACGGCGTTGACTTTGGTGACTTCAGCGATCCTGAAGATGAAGAGTTGTTAGCCCAGCTCGCTACAGAGGCAGAAGAGCACGCTCGATTTGCAAGCACATTGAATAACAAGTCAGAACGTGAAAACCAAGAGGCTTACGAGCGGGAGCTTAAGCAATTGCGATCACAGCAGAAGAAGGATCGCCGGGACGCAGATGAAGTCTCTCACATTATGATCACCGAATGTCAAGCCCTCTTACGCCTTTTTGGTATTCCATATATCACTGCGCCAATGGAGGCAGAAGCACAATGTGCTGAGCTTGTCAATCTTGGTCTGGTGGATGGCATAGTGACTGATGATTCTGATATTTTCTTGTTCGGCGGAACTCGTGTTTACAAAAATATGTTCAACAGCAACAAGTTTGTCGAATGTTACCTCTCTGCTGATTTGGAGAAGGAGCTCTCCTTATCGCGAGAACAGCTTATAGCAGTGGCTCATTTGTTAGGCTCGGATTACACAGAAGGACTGCCTGGCGTAGGACCAGTCACCGCCTTGGAAATTATTTCCGAGTTTCCCTCCGCAGAAGGTCTTCAAGGTTTTAAGGAATGGTGGACAGCAACTCAACACTCCAAAAAACCCTTACCAGAAGATATTGGTTCTACATTTCGCAAGAAATTTCGCCGCTCCCAAGCCACCAAGCTTTTCCTACCACCAGCCTTCCCATCTTCTGCAGTTACAGAGGCATATATGAAACCGGATGTGGATTCCACACCAGAGTCATTTCAATGGGGAGTCCCAGACTTAGACAGTCTACGTGACTTCCTTATGGCCACGATTGGTTGGTCACAAGAAAGGACTGATGAAGTTCTCGTACCTGTTATCCGTGACATGAACCGTCGAGAAACTGAAGGAACACAGAGTAACATTACACGTTTCTTTGATGGCGGTGTTGGGCTTGGCGCTCAAAGTATCGCTCGCGAAAGAGATGTTGGAAGTAAGCGTATGAAGGATGCAGTTAGTAAATTGAGGGCCAGGAAGAGTGGTAGTGCACGAGGTTCAACTCCAGCATTGAGCGGTACTTTTGGTGATGAGGCCGCTGTATGGGCAAAAAAGAACGATTTAAGTTTTACAGAACGAGAGAGAGAAAAGTCGATGAAGGGTCGGGGAAAGAAAGGCAAGAATGCTGCCTCTGTTGCCCCAGAGGTTGAGACTGGGGACACAAATGATGAGGCTCTTGATGGAAATGACGACGGTGAATCCGAGAAGCGTAGTGTAGGGCAGAATAAGCCATCCGGGAAAAGGAAGAGGACGACATAATGAAAAGATAGATCATTATCAAGATCAAAGTTTGGATTAGCCACAAGACATGGTGTCTGATTCATGCCTGTCCATGTGGCGTGCACTTGGTTTCTGCTAACGACTTAACGACTAACGACCGCATGGAGCCTAATAAGCCCTTCTAATTACCCATGCACCAATAACTCAAAAAATAAATAAAAATTCATTATCATCACTCGTCAGAGGCTCCGCTTCATGTGCACTTCCAACTATGCTCCAATACTCACCTCCGCCGTCCCACTAACCCTCAAATCTCTCGAACTTGCTCCAACAGCAAACGTATACAATCCCGAAGCAACGGCCCATTCTTGAGCCACAACATCCCAAAAGCTCACATCACGCCTCCTCACCTCGAATGTGACACGCTGCTCTGCACCACTCTGCACCAGCACGCGCTCAAAACCCCGCAGCTGTCTGACGGGTTGCTCTGCTTCGTCAGGAAAGCTGATATACAACTGCACAACCTCATGGCCTTCCACGGCGCCGAAATTGGCGATGGTGACAGAGACGTTGAAAACTGGATCCCAGAGATCAGCCCGCCCACCCTGTGTTACTGGCGCAGTGGCATATGTGTTATTCAAGACCAAAGTCTGGGCGATTTCCAGAGCAGAGTAAGAGAAAGACGTATAAGACAGTCCGTGGCCGAAGGGATACGAAGGCGTGATATTCTTGGCATCAAACCACTTATAGTCGATTAGGTTGCCCTCGCTAAACTCGCATTGCTGTGTCACGCACACGCGTGCTGGGTAGTCATCTTCTGATGCCGCAAGAGTGTGGATTAGTCTTCCAGACGGGTTTACATCGCCATAGAGCACGTCGACGATGCTCAGGCCTGAATTTTGTCCGAGCAATCCGCCGTACAGTATCGCAGTCACGTTCTCGTGAGAGCTCCAGGCCGAGACAATTCGTGGGCCAACTGTCGTCACGACCACGATGGTGTTATTGCAATACGATGCCACCTCCAGAATCAGGGCATCTTGATCCTCGTTTCTGAGCTCAACCCGATCCGAACCCTCGCCAGACCAGGCGTTGATGAACACAATACATACTTCAGTGTTAGAAGCATACATTGGAATGGTCACATTTTGGTTGGTGCCGCCGCCAAAGACCCATGCCATGGTTGCATTGCCGAGATATTTCTCGATAGGTGCGTATGCTCCTGTCGGTTGCGTCCAAGTATCAGCCATAATCCAGCTGAACATGGTGCCTTCGGTCATGGCGCGCATGTTCAGCACTTCGTATGGTGTCATCAAGTAGGGGAGAGTTGCTGTTCCGCTTCCTGTGGATGTTGCGAGATGGCCGGGATATGTTGGGTAGCTACCATTAATGGAGAATCCGACACTGCGGGTTGCAATTAGTATCCTGTTCAAATAGTTTTCAAAACAGAGCTTACTTTGGTCCACCAGCAACGGGTCCTGCATTCGCACCGAAGATAGACATCGTGCGAGGAGCTTTCAAGGGCAAGGCACCATCGACGTTTTTTAATAGAGAAAGAGCCGCCGAGCCAACTTCTCGAATGATCTTGCTATGGTTGGCCCTCACATCTCGATGCAATCTGTTATCAGCCAAACTAGGTTGCTCAGCACTGTCTAGACCAGCATAGTACCAAGCCATGACATTACGGATCGCCATATCATCCAATCTTTCTTGTGAGATGGAACCATTCTTCAGCCCTGCTAAAATGATATCCTGGGACCAGAGAGTGGAAGAACCAAAATCCTCACCAGCGTTCAGGGAGCCGAAGGACGTAAATTGGGCCCAAAGGTCAGCGAGAATCGCACCTGGAAAGCCAATTTGCAACTTGAGGAGACCATTCAATAAGGCACTGTTCTCGCAGGATTGTGTCCCGTTAACTTGCGGCATCGCACACATCGCTGAGCCTACTCCAGCTTTGACAGCGTCGTAAAATGGCCACATGTACGTCTCATGAATAGTTTTGTCATCCGCATTGCTCGAATAGACAGCATATGCTCCAGGGAGAGTGTCAACAATCGTTCGATTGGACTCTTGCTCGTTGAGCAGAAAATGCTTAGTAGTGGTCAGCTCTGGCTGGTAACCTAATAGATATCCAAATCTCACCTTTGCCTGAACAATAATACCTGCATCACTTAGGCCTGATACCGCTCTACCACTCACTATGCCATTCAAATAAGGATCATTTCCTAACCCTTCAGATAATCTACCACCCCAAGCGACTCGCCCAAGAGGACCTGAAGTCGGACCGTTGATCAACTTCGTCGGTTAGTCGATAGTATCCGGTGCATTGTCAGAAAGCTTACCTGATATCCTTTATTGAAGCTACCCACGTTAGTCAATGATACAAATTTGTGGAATGGAGCCAACTGACTATTCCTCGCCAACAGCATTCATCTGAGTATATATCAAATCACGATCCCAAGTAGCAGCCAGAGATGACGGCTCAGAGAAACCAGAGGCATAAAGATAGCTGATAAGACCCTGAGCACCATCTTTCGTGTTCAATGGCGTATAACTTGAAGTAGACAGGCCAGTAGTGACATTTATTTTCGCCTCATTCGACATGGCATCTACCATAGTCTTGGCTTTCTCATAAGCTGTACTCCATCTTTCATTAAGAACGACTACGCAACGTAAGTTTGATTGAATCACAGAAATTGAGAGAATTTACCATTTCCTGATGACAGGAGTGCCCTGGAGGTAAGGTTGCTTGACGAAACAGCCTGTGCCAAGCAGACGAGTGGAGCTGCAATAGCCCAAGAGACGAGTGTCTTCGAGAAACGCATCTTGATAAGTTCCTCTATCTAGCCACGAAACCTAGCCACAAGTTTCCAGCTTCTGCAAACTTGAAGGGAGGCTTGACTGGAAGGTCTGTACACGTACAAAAGAACCAAGTAAAATTAGGTGGGAAGAACTTACTCTATATTACTTACTTGGTTCTCAATCCTTCCCGCCGTCCTGTAAAATGAGCAAAGAAACCTTGATCATACACATGTCTCGCTTGTTTGCAAAAATGGAGGAGTCTATCGAAACCAATGATCCATAGAAAATCCAGCATGTTAAGAGCATGAGAACTCCATCAACTTTCGGAGTTCTAGCCGGAAAGACATGTAGTAGCTCTTTTGAGGCGTGATGAACAACTTCGTCACCATTAGAAAGCCGGCTGCAGCGCATAATCCATCTTAGCAGCAGAGTAGCTTGCTGCGTTGTCAACAAAATTAACGGGGATGCTTCTGCATCTCTCAAGGGTCGTCAACTACAAGGTTAAGAGGGCTGTCTTGGTGGGCAAGAGAAGCTACGAACAACTGTGTATGATGTCGTAAAATGCTTCCCTTTGGGCCTCCACCAGTCCCGCCAGGGTCCGAACCGTTGCCCACTTGAGGTGCAATACAGGGTTCGTGAAAATAATGCTATCGCTAAGTAGGCGTAAATCCGCCCGAGAAAAATCCATTCTCCAAGACAATTTTATCCAGAATAGATGCGGGTATGGTCTCCGAGAAAAAAGAGGGGAATTAAGTTTCGATAATTATCCCTCATTTATCAATCGATCTGTACAATTCTCACTGCAAATCTCCACAGCTATGACCAAGCAAATGAGCAATGGACCAGAAAGTACCGCACGATCTGCGAACTCCACGTGACAGACACATGGAGAGATGTGGAGAGAGAAATTGGGCCTGGATGATGCTGTTAGACTAATAGTTACGGTCTTGATTGGGCAGCGGTCCAAATTAATGCAGTGCAGAAAGGTAGAAGTCCAGACGTTGCGATATCAATGTCCTACAAACCATCAACCAGGCCATGGTTCATTCCAAGAAGGGATATCCCAGTCGATAAGCTCCTTTCAGTCCTGGGTATTCAACTCCTAGCAGGACTGAGCAGCCCTCGGTAGCTTCCTGGCAAGATAATGGCGTCTTAATTTTCGATCGTCAAGACACCGTTTGTGTCCGAACGGAGGTATCATGGCCATATAAAAGTATGCGTAGCGCGGTAATCGATGTATGAACGAGTAGATATCTGCAAGCCCTTCGGGCGGCCATTCCTAGACGAAGACTTGATCCCCACTGTCCAGTGCCCACTCGACCGCAGAATGCAATGCAATGCAAAGCAAAGCACAGTGGTCGACCATGCAACACAGCGGCAACATCCGCCATCTTTCTCATCCGCTTCCCGCTCATCCTTGAACGCCCACCTTTTCTTAGGAAAGAGTGACAACCAGTCTCCGGGCTTTTTCTTGTCAATCGAAAATGGGCCTCTATCATATCCTTCATCTGTACGTCCATCAATTGACTCGCCTGCGCGACTACGCAGCGTTTGCATTACGTTGAGTCTTTGGTAAGAAAGATAAGGAACTATCAGGAAGGAAGAGTGCGCCGTTTTCTGAGGGAAAGTCGCGATTGACCACAGCTTGACCAAGGAAGCAGAACAAGAATGAAGGAAACCCCTCCATCAGGAAGGAGCAATAGTTGTTGGCAAATATGTGAACGGAAGGCCCAAAGCAAAGGGTTGCAGCTCTTATATATCTGCCAAATCTTAAAATCTGACGTGAGATTTCTGGCTCTTTTGAAATCTGACGAAAGCTGCATGCAGACGCAAAATGGTCCTCGTCCGCTACTTCTAACCACTGCTGTATCTGAATGTCTTCAACATCCACTGCGGCGGGCATATATTTCGGATATTGAATACTCGATAGATGCAGAAACATGCAGCAGCAGGGACGATTATTATTGGAAAATTAAGGAGATGCTTGTTGTAGTTATCGTACTTGATCGAGATATGAATGTGTCGCTTTCCGACTGGTTTTAGATTCATACATGCTGGGCTCATGGGGCGCATATGCACCAGGGGGTTTAAGCCGGTAGGCAAAGCAGGTAGGCAAGTCGTCCAATATTCTCTGGAGAAACAGTCCCTGATGACCAAGAGACTTTCATCATCGACAATCATCAGTAAATAATACAGCTGAGGTGGATTTCGTTGTACGAAAAAGACATAAGAGTTTGGAGTACACTTTTTAAGGTTGAAAAGTTCTTGATTGTGACAGACTGCCTTAAGTACTTGACTGACACCTGGAGTGCAAACAAAGCATATCATATGACTATTTGATTCCAACAGATTTAACACAAAGTTTTAAAACGAGGGAGCTCCAAGTTTTCATTCAGTACTAATTAAGAGGTGTCTGAAAGGAAGAGAGTTCTTAAGCATAATGTTGATAGATACAATAAGTACAAGAATACAGCAAAACATAGTAAAGGCAAGTAACGCCAGGCCTTTAAGTTCTCTGTATATTCCAAACATCCATCGTAAACACAAAAACAAAGAGACTGTGCAAAGAAAAAGAGGGAGGTAGGCAGATCGTGATAGCCATCAATCCATCCCTGAAAAAACCGGTATATGCTAACTCTATAAAAGGGAGTAACTGTGTGTGAAGCCTTTTCTGTTCGGCTTCCGTGACATTTCCACATGCTTGCTGAAGTAATTTTCATCGATCTATACCACCCAAGACAATATTACACACCTCGCGTCATTTCTGTCATGCTTCGTTCGGTTCATATCTCGATCTTCTCGAGCAAGAGACAGAAGAACAATTAAGGCTTGCTCAACTGCTCCTTTCTGAAGAAGGTAAAGAAACCACCACAGATGGCCAATTGGAAAAGAAGGCCTATCCAGAACCAGGCCTTGGTGATACCAGGGTATGCGCCGAGACTGAAGTCGGGGAAAACATCACCAGGACCGGTATTGTTGTTGGCCCAGGCACGCGCAATGATGGTAAAGATAGAACCAATCACTTGTGCAGCAATAAGCGTAAATGCAATGTGCAGACGAGTCAATGTTTGAAGCAGGATCATTCCGAAACCAGCACCTTGCAGGGCATCGAGGACTCCAAGCCAAAGCCAGAGTGACCGAGAGAAGAGTGCAGACCCTAGTGGGGAGCCTACCCATGGCACGTATTGGCCAATAGGGGTACAGGCCCATAATTGTTGACACCATCGAGGGGCACCAAGTCCAATAGCGAAAATGGGTAAGATCCAGGAGTGATCTTTGGAAAGCATTCCGAAGAACCAAAGGAAGAGCGCCCAAACCCCTCCAAAGAACAAGATAATGAGAAGGATGATTTGCCATGCGCTGGCGTTGCTGGAACTAAAAAGGTACATCCAATTTCGGCCGTAATTGGTAGAAAGGAAGAAGTTTTGAATCATGACAGTGACGAAAAACCACATGACAATCTTTCGTCGGAATAAGGAAGTGTAAAAGGAGGGGACCTTTCCTGGCTTTTGGCGATAATAATCCGGCAAACCCATGAATAAAATCACTCCGCAAGCCCAGATCAGACAAGCGACGGGAATGGTGATCATTGACATTGTGGTGGATGCCGTGGTGAATGTGGCACTTAGACCGTCCGCAGACCGCTTATTGAGGTAGTCACCCCACCACCAGAGGATCACATTGTATGCTTGTTGGGTGCCTTGGATCAAACAAGCTCGGTAGACCCAAGACTTGATGGGAGACCCTCCTTCGTCACCAAAGTTGAGCGCAAAAAAGATAGATCCTGACGAAGCCGCAACAGAATAAAACCCTGTTGCCACGTTCTGAATCCATCCTCGGCCACCTGAACTACTAACAAAAGGTGCCATACCAAGCAAGAAAAAGGCCATGCCGTAGAAGAAGAAAGGACAGGAGAGGACATAGATAGACTTTAGGCGAATAAAGACTATCCACCAGATGATCGATGAAACAAGATAGATGGCAGCGGTGATATAAAGTTTCTCGGCCGTCTGTCCAACTGTACCGCTCAGGAGGGTGATTTGATAACTGTTGGCAGCGATGATTTGACCAAAAGCTAGGAAGAAACTGTATACTGGCCAATCTGAATATCGGTATTGCATAATTAGACGCAGACCAGTTGGTGGCTTATAATCCTTTCCGAGTAAGAACTGATCGTTCTCTTCTTGGCTGCCTCCATGACCGTCGTTCTCGGAATTCTGTCGTGAGTGAACAATAGTCTCATTCATGAAACTGTCGGATACACTTCCTCTTCTTGATCCAGCGCCAAGGGCAGATGGAGTTGGAGGCACGAAAGATCCACGACCTAACTTTGCGTCTCGGAACTTGTCGAACCACTTCTTTTCGGACTTGACCAAGTAGTCCTCGATACATAGTAGCTGCTCACTGTTCTTTCCGTTAAGACTGTCCAAAGACCTAGCGAATGCCTCATAGTATTCTCCCTGCGTATCCGTGAAAAATGGATCGACCTTCTGGAGTTTAAAGTCGGTCTTGTCACCCACGACAGAGCTCAAACTGAGCATAGAAGCACGGTGTGAGGCTTGATCAGACCCAAACGGTGCAGGTGGTAAAAGAACATCATCAGCGCCAGGTGAATCTGCGCCAGATGGAGATGGTGGACCGCTGTAAATAGCTGAGCCTCGAGCCGCAATGGGAAGTGAGTAATCGGATTCAGGGTTCCCAGAGAGCATCCGCTGCGTGACTCGAGGTGAGTTCGCAAAAGACGTGCGTGGTGATCCAGAGAAGGAGTTGGCATGCGGCGACAATAAGCCTCCATGGCCTGGTAAGCCAGGACTTTGTGCATGGAACTGTTGTTGTTCACGTTGTCGCTCTGCTTCCAGCTCCTCAGGCGAGAGCACATATTCATCATAGATGGACATTGTTCGGTCCTCGAAATCAGTATCCTCATCCACATCGGTAATCGGCTCGTTTGCAAGACCCATGCCTAAAGATGCACTACTGTCGTTTGCTCTTCCTCGCTTCATGACCCTGTGACCTGGTCCAGCTCTATAACCCAGGGATAATTTACGGCTCAATCCTGTATTTGCTGCTGGAGGCTCGATTGTTCCAGATGGACTCGATGGTCTTGTGCTGTTACTGATGGTAGAAACATCTAGTTGGGACTCGCTAGCATTCATGCCCAACATATGCCTTGAGACACGTCTGTTTGAAGCAAATAGCGATCGTGAATCGTTACCTCTTGATGAAGGTCGGCCAGACGACTTTCCTTCTTCCTTCAGATGGATCTTGATAGATTTTCCTTGTAGTGTTTCGAGATCGTGCACCCATTGGGCCACTGGGAAACGTTGTTTGGCACTTCTCGCTCTCATCATCTGGCGAGTCTCCAATTTTGAAGATAAGGCTTCCTTGATAGCCATTTTGAACTGGTGTAGCAGATGGGTTGTCGTTGTGGATTCAACAGTGAACCACCAACCAGGCATTTGTCCAAGACCACCAACACGGGCACCAATTCCCAAGGCACCCTTTCTACCGAACTCCACAGCGACCAGACCTGTTCATTTTGTTAGCATAAACCTTGGAAGACGCATATGAGGTAGGACTTACCGAAAGGCTCATCTCTCGAGGGAATGAGCGCGAACTCAGCACCGGAGAAAATAAACGGCGGAAGTGCAGTGAACTCAGGTTTACTGAAAACTCGGCCCTTGTACTTCTTCATCATAACATCAAGCTTCAAAGCAGCGAATTTTCCGTATAAATCAATGACAGGACCGACACAGATCAGCTGAACGTTAGGGTTTTCTTCCAAGACCGCAGGCATAACATCAGCAATAAGATCGATACCCTTCTGCATAGACCAACGGCCAACGAACACAAGCAAGTCAGCTTTAGGGTTTTGCTCAAGCCCAGCCCATTCCTGAGCTTGCCTCTTCAACTCGCCACGGTTGGCCTCGAAATCTTGATTAACCACAGTCTCTTCCTTATCCTGCTCTCCGTGCCACTCGCCAGTGTCGGAAGGATCAGGGTTAGGAAGGTTACCAATCTTGTTAAGACCCCAGAAAATAGGGTAACGAGCCCAAGAACGTTTTCCGTACTTCTTACTAACACCAACAGCACCAAATCCCTTCTGGTGAACTCGAAGATAAGAAGCACCAGCATGCAACAAGTTAAATACATCACCAAACTGGACGTACTTGGTAACGACTTCTTCTGATAAATTGTATACGGCGCAAACTTCGGCTCTTTCCTTCTTTGTTCGCATCGGCCAGAGACCTTGAAATTCGGCGTTATGAAGAGAGAGACAGCAGGGAATTGTACGTGGCAGAAGGTGAACAGGGGCGAGAGATCCGTGGTAATCGTTGATATGGTAAAGATCGATAGGGAATCTTTGGATGGCTAGCGCAATACACTGGTTCCAGGCACTATAATAAACGGCAGAGTCTAAATCATCCATACGGGCTGGGTATGGCTCCGACTTGGATTGTGCTCGGAAGACTGGCGCATCGAGAAGGACGTAGGTAATGTTCCGAAGGGTGTGGTATTGTACCTGAATCTCATACGGCTTCCCGAGAATAGTGACGTCCATAGAGGCAGCAGGCGTATCAATTGGGTAGTCAATCCCTCCAACACAAGGAACAACCCAAATAAGATCCTGATGTCCCAGATTCTTACCCATCAATTGAGCCATGACACCGAGACCACCAATCTTGATCTTAATTTCCCAATCCTCAATATCGTACTCCATAGTAGCAATGAGAACTGTTCGGCGTCTACCTCCACCTGCATCTGCACTGAGACCAACATTGGAAGGGTTATCGTGCATCATAATTGGGCTTGGAACACCGAGAGCCATGTCCTTCTCGCCCTTTTCTTGCCGCTTGAGCTTTCGTCGAATCGCGAGTGGGATGAAATGGTGAGGTTCGCTGATACCCACGGCGTTGAACTTGACAGCGTAGAAAGATTTCATGAATAACCAGATACTTAGCCCACCAGTGAAGACAGGAATGATAATGATCAAGAAGGCAAGAATCATTTGTTGAACACGACTTCCGTATGGGACCAAGCCATAAGCATAATCTCCGTCATTTATGACAACCTTGTAACCAAGGTATGGCGCTGGTGGGTAAATAAAATCGCCGATTAGGTGCTTGCCAGTGTCTGCTCTGTAGGTGTAGTTGACGAGAGTAGTTGAAAGGGACGAAGGTGGCATGCGATCTAGAACACCATCGAGGTCAACGTCACCAAGGATAATTGTCTTATCAGGCTCTCCGTCGGGATTCATTCCCCAAACGTTAATTTGGAAAACACCAGGCCACTCAGTCATGAAATAAGTTTCCCAAAGTCCAGTTTTCTTGTTCTTTGTCAATTCGTTCTTCAGTCCAGAATCATATCCGTAAAGGTTGAAAGGGCCCTCGATGAACAGATGAGGGAAACGGCGAGCTTGTTGCGAAGCGTCGAGGTCGGCATGTTGGATGAAGGAGCTACTACCAGTCATGTTACTGAAATACTGCATGATCACATGCTCGCCATCCCATTTCTGTTTAGAGGTTCCACTCCATGCCTGCGTATCCAATGTTGTGTTTCCACCGGTATAAGTAGTCCAATTTGACCAACTCGATTCCCAGTTTAGAGAGTAGCGGAACTTATCGGCTCCTGCGGCTTTGTGGCTGACGTACAAAGAACCATCAGTGTTTTTGTGAAGAAGACCAAGGGTGTAATTGGCAAGACGAGGGAAAACAACCGGATTGTCAGTCTGTCCTACGCGGAAAAGGAATTTATCAACAGATTTGGTGGTATCGTTGCCGCTGTTGGTAGTCACGTTTGTCAGAGTAATAGAGTGGATTCCATTAGAGACGTTAGTCAAATTGGCTTTGAACTTCCAGGTTGTTGGAATGGATCCAATATAGTCCGTGACTGCCTCGGCTTCGTTGGTATTGCAAGTGACAGTGCTATTGTCCAGTTGAGCAACTTGACCATCCTCAGTGGTTGAGGCGATCGTCATACTCGAAATGAGATCAGTACAGCTCATCTCTTGACTGAAGTGGAATTCAATGGCGATTGATTCTTGCTCTCCTGGCTTGACAGCTGACTGTACACTGACATCATGGCCGGGGGAGAATTTGGTAATCATGGGCCCAGGACCGACCCAGGTGTCTTCTGGCACGTATGCCTTGAACTCCCAAGCAGACATAGTCAGACTATCCAAGCATCCGTTGTACCCAGTTTGGTTGACAATCCCAAGCTTTTGGCTACTAGCCTTTAAAGTCACTGAGTCAAAGGGATAAAAGAGATTTCGGACGGTCGTTCCAGAGTCAAAAGGTGCAATCAGAGCAGTGTCGTTATCCGAGCAAGTGAAGCTATATGTTTTGCTTGTGTTGGAATTTTGATAGACGAGCCACACAGATTGGTTGCCTTCTCCAGTGCCACTGAGATCCTGGATGTTGTCAAAACCACTTCTCATGGTACTCCAAAGTCCAGTCTCTGTTTTGGTAGTACCAGAACCAGGGTATTGGATCCAGGACGTCATGTTCGATAGTTGTTGCAAGAACCATCCATCTTGAAGAGATGGGTAATGGTCGCGCATCTGGTACATATGCTTGATGATATTGCGAATTGGCGCTGCGGGATCTCGGTGGTCACGCATGTTCCAGTCGTCAGTACATCCAGTCTCGGCAGACTCTACTGGAAATTGATAGTAACTACTAGATCCAAGGAGATAACATCCATGAGTTTGCCAAGCTGTGGCGGCGGACATTGCTTGACGACCGAAAATGTAATTGGATGCGGTGTTGTCTAGGACGTAGAAAGCTTGCTCTTCACCCCAAAGGAGCAATGGTATACCAGGCATATGGATGGTTGTGATGAATAGAGCGAGTAACAGCTTCTCCGTACCATTCTTGATTGCAGGCCATCTGAACACATCCTGATTTGCTGTACCGTACATGTGTCGCGGGTCAAATACCCCAGTGTTCGGGTTGATAAAATCGTTAGTGAGAAGCATCTCGTTCCAAGCATCAACCCAGTTCACTGGTGTATCGTATCCACTGGCTAAGTTTCCATCCATACCTAAGAATCTAGTCAAAGATCGATAGATACTGTAGTGGAAAGCACCCGCGTCAAGAGCATTGTAGTCTGCATCACGAATAAAGTACTCGAGGCTAGAATTGGTAGTCATCTGAACCGCGTCTGAAATTGTGCTCGGCTGCATATCTGGTTGGCGTCCTCGCCCTAGGTAGATGGCTCCAAAAGTATTACCTCCAGTAATTTCTCCAGGGATGAAGAAGTTGTCTTTACCAAGCGCCCGGGCACACTCTCTAGTTGCGTGGCTGAAGTCTCCCAAAGCGTCAACGGTAATCTGAGTAGCTTTATCCAAACGGATTCCGTCAATATCGAGCTGGGCAATCTGCATGCAAGTGAAAAGGTCGATTTTGCTTCGCACTGAAGGAAGCCATTCTCTCAGACGATCTTGGACGGAAGCGAACTTAGACAATTGACGTTGCCAATCAGGAAACACACCGAAAGCCTCAGTATCTCCATACTGGTCGAATTCAGAGTTGTAACAGCCGTTCATCTGATCGGTGACCGAAGTTCCTACTTGGTAACCAGTTTCCAGCCAAAATCGAGGGTAGTCACAGGTCTCATTGTAGTGATCGCTGAAGGCAAAATCGAGATACTGTCTATTGGGGTCTCGCCATTGCACCTTGTGCTCAGTCAACAGGAAAGGGGTCGAGGAGTTCAAATAACCGTCGAAGGCAATCAAATCACCCATGGTTCCCATCGTGTTGTCCAATACCACGTACATGCCTCGGTCATGGACCGCCTGTGTCATTTCTCTCCACTTAGTAATGTCTCCGAAATGGGCATCCAAGAGGGTCAAGTCCAGCGGTGAGTATGCATCGGCTCCCCACGGTTGATTGATCATAATGCTTCCGGCAATATAGATGGCTTTGATTCCCATACCCTGGATGTAGTCCAGACTGTCAATAAGACCCTGTAAATCACCACCATGGCGTAACTGTGTCTGCATGACATCTTGTTCAAAAGCAGTACCATTGGCATTGTCGTTGGTTGGGTCGCCGTTCACGAATCTGTCAAGGAAAAGGGTGTAGAATGGGAATCTCCAATTTTCAGGAGAGGGCATGTATGTGTGCTGGTTACGGGTTAGCCATTAAGCTCTCCAGGCATAGCACAAAGCAAATAAATGGTTCGCGACGCTGCAATAGATAAAAAGTGGATGTTCGACGTACCCCTTCCCATTCTCCCCAATAATCATGCGGACTTGTCGCGGTTGTGTTGACGTTTAAATTATATCCCACATATTTCTCATCATAAATCAAGGCTGTGACACTGGAAGCTGAACTCCATATGCTTAACCAGGCCAGTGCAGCCCCCCGAAACCCGAACATCCTAAGGAGAAACGAGCAAAGCTGTGTGTGGCAGACAATACATTAGCTGTCAACGTGCCAACGATGTAATGAAAGAGTCGTGAGTTCGTGACAAGATAGGCTCGTGTGCCAACAACTGAAGGAATCTGTTTGATGCCGAGAGTGGCGCCTGATGGGAGGTTCGAAGGGTGACGTGTATTCCTTTGCCCGGCCGCGAGCTGGATAAATGTATGTATGGCAGGCGTGTCGAGAGTTGCGGGTAGAGTAACGAGCGTGATGGTCGACTGAGTTGGAATCAGACGCCTGCAGTGGTGGGGGAAATGCTGCACAAAGGTCACAAGCAAAAGGCAAGAATAATGAGGTGTAAGATAGGAACAGCAAGAGCAGGAAAGAAGGCGGCTGAACTAAAAGAGGGAAGGGTAAGGTAGAGGAGGGAGAAGTAGGGGAGAGAAAGTTGAAGATTCCCGATCACAAAACAAGAAGAATATTTCGTACCCCGAAGCGATCAGCCAGCGATGGTCCATGATCCCCCCCTAACTCCCCAATGCTCGTACTTTCTCCTTTCGCCTGCGTTGACTGGCTAGCTTGTGGTGCTGGGAGCTGTATCGACTGCAGCTTCAATGTGAGCCTGGAGCCAAGCCAAGTGTTGCCTGAGCCTTCTTCACGATCTCCACTGTCACGAATTTAGGGGCTATGCTTCATCGGGTATATGTGCTGCCGGATGGGGAAGTGTTTACTATTTTTGTCTCCTGGCTGAACGCGGCAGGACCGCCATGCATGGTTATCAGAAGAGCTAGTTGCAGGGAATCCCTGCTAGATCACCAGGGTGCCAGCACGCCAGCCAGCAAGCGGCATCTCTGGCAGCGGTGCGGTGGTATGGTGCGATTGTGATTGCGGGAGACTTTAATGAAGGGAGCGCGCGAAACAGGAACCACACGACGGGGAGGAGGGTGCGAGAAAGGCAGCCATAAAGCACTGCAGCCTCCCCGAAGGATTCCTTCTCGTGCGCCGCAAGCAAAGCAAAAAGCCAGTGTTTGGGGTGGGGATTGGGTAATGGGCAGAGCAGGTCCAGCACCGAGTGAGTGAGTGGGTGTCTGGCAACTGACCAACTGGAGGCTTGAGACTTGAAACTTGATTATTGCCTACTTGCTGCTTACAGTACCTATTGCCTCTTGCCTCTTGCCTCTTGCCTATTGCTTCTTGCCTCTTGCCTATTGCTTCTTGCCTATTGCAACGTTGATGGCTGCTTGCCCTATGGTTCAAAAGCCGGGTCGAGTCGAATCCGTCAGGGGCTTGTGTAAGCTTTGGTCGGGCCATGCTAAGCTAGATCCAAGCCATCGCATCCGCTACTCGCTACTTGGTGCAACTTACTCTCGTAGAGCTAGCTGATGTCTAATGATGAAAGGGGTAAGGCACTCCAACGCGCCTTACGGACTGTAAAGCCACTCCCTCTTCCCTCTGCTCGTCCTCTTCCTATCTTGCCTTGCCTCCTCCTATCCGGCTGGTGGGTAGAGGAGAATTAATCATCGCTGCCCGGCTGAGGCTATCTCAAACGACGACACTGATGCGCCAGCCGTACCTTACCTTACCCTTACCTTGCCTTACCTAATACCCCCTCCTCTTTGGCTGACCAGTTCTGAGCACCATGTCGCGTGGTACTTGACCACATCATCAACATCAGACCTCTACTTCATACGCTGGTAGTGATGAGATTAAATGTCGCGTGTATGTCCATTCTTCTCAGGTTGCAGTATCGATCGGTGTCATCTGCATCACTTCGCCGTACGGACATTCACTAATACGATCAAATAGCCGCTGCAGTTCTGCTCGTGCTGCCACTAATTGATACGATACAGTGATAAACGCTGAACAGATTGAACGCCTCTTCGTATTCATGCTGACTACCCACCACCAAGTCGCCTATCCTGGTTATTTTGCCGGGATCATCTCATAATGATTATAGAATTGTGGGGTGTGTCCGTGTAATGCTCGTCTGATGGAAAGCTTGGCGTGCAAGGAAGCCCGTTACGGAGAAGTCTGGAAAAGCATCAGGGAAAAGAGCAAGATATGGCCAGCCACACAACTCTACACGAATGCCTATTTGACCGCCGTGACCAAACTCCGTGCGAGTCCTTTCGAGATATAGAGAGAAAGAGAAAGACAGAGAAAGAGAGAGCGCGCTGTACAGCAGTATAAAGCTGGGAGCGTGCCAGCTATGAAATCCTCGACTCGTCCTATTTCTAGGCTAAATCAATCACACCGGAATGTTGCCGTTAGCGACATCCAGCGGCCAACACGATCAGCCCACGAGTGAAAGTCTCTGAGAGGAATTTGATATTGCTGCTTCGCACAAGTATCCTCTCTATCTTCAAGCAGAATTCCACCTCTTTAGATATCATGACCATTCGGTGCCAGGCCTCATCATGGAGTGGGTAGGCGACGCGCAAGAGAGCGGTGAGACACTAGCTGGCTGGGGAAAATATGAAGAAAGGGTCGCTGCAGCGTTTACGATAAGGATCTGACTACAGTATTACTCCTGCGCTGTTCCCTACAGTTCAGTAAGGTACACAGCACAGCAGTACGCTATTGTGCGGCAATGCTCGGATTTCGCAGGACCTCTGCCCTGAGCAACGAGCCTTAATAATCTGTCCTGATTGCTGCTCCTCGGAAAGCAACCGATCCTCCCTGAGTCCTTAACCACACATACCGAAATAAGGTATTTCCCATTATTCAGAGTCCCTATCTATTCTTGTCTCTTAATACGGATTTCTCAATCTCCCATCGGTTTTGGCACTGGCAGGTCTCCTTAACTCCGCAGTCCAATATTACTAATTATATTTGTGCCCTCTTTTCTCGAAACTCCGGTGGTGGTCCAGTACAGTACGATCGCCAGGGTCAGCCAGGGGCAGGAGAGCTAGGAAATCCGAGGCGCAGCGCCGGCTTTTTTTTTCTATCGCGGGCCGGTGATTAGTCAGGAAGGCCAGATGTGGAACCGGCCTTTTCTGCCCCCTCTCCTCGTCAAATAGGGGTTCGTGTTGGTGACTTCGTGAATTTCCCATCCTAAGCTCATCTTCAACACGACCTCATCCCTCAAACCAAGCGCTCCTAAGGCAGAGAGACTGGACAGGATTGGAAATTACACCATTCGGCTTGGAGTACTGCCATGGACATCATTGGAAGTTACCTACGATGGTCTAGCAAGAGGCAAAGACCATACCTTCTTGAGGTCTAGAAGCTGCGATCTGCCTACAGTCTGCCTACAATCTGCCTACCCCTTCTCCAATCTGGTATCGAAGGCTAGAGAAGACACGAAGAATTTCCCTCTCATCCTTCGGGAGGTAATTTTTATGGAGAAACGAGTTAGCGAGCTGGGTGCTGACCGACCCAGACCTTGGCTCGCTCCAGCTCTAGCAGCTCCAGTATACATGCATCCTGCTTTGATTGATCCAGGCTTGGCTTGGTCGCTTGAGCGGCCTGGGATAAACAACCCATATGGAAATCTGGGCTTGCATCATCGTGCACTATGGCATAACCGGTGAGGAAAGAAAACGACATCATCTATTTAGAGTGTGGCTGCGCCGTCTATTGACGCGCTAGCTGTTAAGCACTGTCGGTTCGATAGGCTGGCTCCAAGTCCAAGGCTCTTCCTTCAAAAGCTCCTAAGGCTCTGAGCGAGTCCGTTGATCATACCTAAATTATAATCTGACTAATGAGCCGGAGGAAACGATCTCGATACTTGATACTCGATAGCCTATCTTGCGCTTGCTCGGGGGGGCTCGGAGCGGGCAAGAGGCAGAGATAGAATCGGACAGTAGCAGCAGTAGAAGCAGAAAATTTCCGAGGTCGGTTCCCAGCATCACTGCCTTGTAGTGTGTATGGTCACGTGTCTTCATGGTTTGAACTCGAGCTTCAAGGCGTCCCCAAGAGGAGGTGAGTGCCCACATGCTGCGCCGTTTGTCCCTGGGCAGATCATCCCAATCACCCGCCCGTCCACCCAGAACCGGACGTCGGACTTCGGAGGCATGGTATGGTATGGTACTGTACGTTGTATTATGGAGACACTGAATCCGTGTTAAGCTGTGGAAACTGAGGCAGTGGGTAGAATACGGGCGCGCCTAATCTTATAGAAGCCGAAGGGATGAGGTCGTTGTTTCTGTTATGCCTCATGCTCTGCAGATCAGGTGGCAAAACAAAAGGTAGAGGAAGAGAGAGGAAGGGGGGGCCAAAAGAAGGTTCAACTTATTTCGTTCGTCTTCCCTTTCTCCGCAGTCAGCAGATAATGCAGCACGCAAGGAGAATGGCTGCTCATCCGAGCTAAGGCTGCTTTAGGCAACGGCTCAGGGGGGATCTCACGCTTCCACCGCGCTGGAGGGCCTCCCTTCGTACCAGCTCCATATTACAGCCTCTTTTCCCCTGACCGAGGCTAACGAACTTTTGCCGTAAGCACACCGAGTGGCAGACAATAACGTCCTTACCGTCGCTTGTTGGCTGAAGCGCACTTACGAGTTAAAGACGAGAAATTAGCAGTAGGAACACGACGGTCCAATTTCTTAAGGCGGCTTTGCGATTGACTAGCAGTCATCGACGCCGGCTCGTGTTTGGCTGCGATCGTCACCAGCACTGGCCGCTTATCACCTCCAGGTTGGCCCATTGGCCTATGGCGTCGTGTGCCTTCAGTCTTGATTCCCAGCATCATGCGTGCGTCTTCCCCCTCCCTCCATGCCACAACAGGACGGCAGAGAACATCCTCAACAAGGAAACCGCCAGAAAAACAAGACTTTGTGGCCGGGTGTCCCCCAAGGAACCAACAGCTGCACGACTTCATCACACCCGCCAAAAAAAGGTTTTCATAACAATCAACGGGGTGAGGGGTGGCGGATGGTGGGTGGTGAGTGGTGGGTAGTGAGTCGTTAGTGGCTAGTAGTTAGTGATTAGTGGCAGTAGTACAGTATTGAGTATTGAGTATTGGGAAGTGAAGAGTGGTAAACGGTAAGTGTACGTAGGAAGCGGTGACAAGTGCTGGAAATGAGAAACTAATTCTGATCCCGCCGACAAGCTATCACGCGCTGGTGCAAACAAGCCCTCTCATCCTTCAGCGTCACCATGGCAGATTCCATCCGATCTGGCGCAGAGACCGGCCGCTGGACATAGGGGAAACAGGGAAGTGACTTGTCTTGCACCGTTCGCCTCGCCTCGCCTTGGACCGGACTGACCTTGGACCATCCAACCATCCAACCATGCGACCATGCGACCATTGTTCGACGACGTTCTTTCAGCCCGCCTGCTCAATCAGAATGCGATGCCATCCTAATTCCCATACGCCAACCTTTCCAGTTCGTCCCATCGCTGGTGACTTGGACGTTGTGCCCCTCGTAGCTTAATTGTAGTTCTCGTTGCACCGCTCCCTGTTGCCCACGGGATTGGCTCATTCAACTACCTAGTCAACACTTTACCTTTACCGCACTCTTCCTCCTCTCACCAGCTGCCTCATCTTAGATCTGCTCCTGCGCCGAGGCGTACTCCCACTCCTTTACCCTGTCTAACCTGTCTTTTCCATCTTAGACCTTTCCTAAAGTTGACTGCGGCAAATCCTCTCCCCACTCAAGTCTTCCCCTTCCCTCCAATAACAACCTCGTCGCCTACCCTCGGCCAAGACCTCCTGTCCACTTCACCACTAAATGGGAGTTTCTAATCTCCAGTCACAAGTCCAAAAGTAAAGCCAGCCAAGTTTCCCCAGCTTCACTCTTTGTAGTCCGACCTTCCTTTGCCTTGCTTTTGCCCTACCGTCTGTCAGCAAACAAGCAAGCAGCACCCTCTCTATCTCTTTGTCCCTCCCGTCCCGGATCGAATTACATCGTCAACGACGCAAAGCTTCCTTCGCGACCGTATCGTGGCGCTCCCCTCATTATCGTCCTCCGCGTCGCTGTCTCTTTCTATCTTCAACTTCTAATCATGTTTGCAACTTCGACCTCGCCGTCGACGGCACTCGTTTCTGTGTACTGTCTTTCCATTGCTTTCTTATCCTCGCTCCTTTTCACTACGACACACGCCGCCACTGAGGACGAATGGCGGTCGAGATCGATATACCAAATTATCACCGACCGATTTGCGCGTCCAGATAATTCAACATCCTACGCGTGCAATGTGACAGCGGAATTGTATTGTGGTGGGACCTTCGGAGGTATCATTAATCAATTAGACTATATCCAGGGAATGGGCTTCACTGCTGTGAGTTTGGATGAACCCGCGTTGCGAAAAAAACTCCCCCCCCCCCCTCCCAACGAATACGAGTTCTCAGAAACTGATCGATGTAATGCATCTAGATTTGGATTTCACCTG
The DNA here is from genome assembly GCA_026120035.1 of Coleophoma eucalyptorum. Classification (NCBI taxonomy): domain Eukaryota; kingdom Fungi; phylum Ascomycota; class Leotiomycetes; order Helotiales; family Dermateaceae; genus Coleophoma; species Coleophoma eucalyptorum. The sequence continues at coordinate 239,540 of JALRME010000036.1, forward strand.
TCGTCCAAAACATTAACGAGACTACCGAGTACGGCCAGGGTTACCATGGCTTCTGGTCACAGGATATTACCAAGATCAACGAACAGTTCGGTGGTGCTGACGAGTTGAAGGCTCTCTCGACAGAGTTGCACAACCGGGACATGGTAGATAACTCCTGCTCGTTCACAGCTAAACCCCCAAAAATACTAACTTTCCACAGTACCTAATGATTGATGTTGTGGTTAACGATATGGCATACGCTGGAAAGGGAGCCGACACTAATTACTCCTCACTGGTCCCTTTCGACAAGGAGGAATACTACCACCCATTCTGCTTCATCACCGATTACGGCAACCAGACGAATGCTCAAGACTGCTGGCTCGGAGATAATATTGTGGCTCTACCAGATTTAAACACGGAGTTGACCTTTGTCCAAGATACGTGGAACACTTGGATTACGGAGATGGTAGCCAATTATTCGCGTATGTACTGATTTACCCCACGTTTTGCCGTACTTGCATTCCTGACTTGCTCTCATGACATATAGTTGATGGACTGCGTATTGATGCCGCCAAGCACGTTGACAAGCCATTCTGGCCTGGCTTCCAAAAAGCCGCAGGAGTATTCACCCTCGGAGAAGTTTTTGATGCCGATGCGACGAGTGCATGCTACTGGGCCGTTGACGCTTTAAACTCCGTCCTCAACTATCCAAACTGGTACTACATCGTCTCAATTCTAGGAAATTCTTCCAATGCTATGGGTGGACTCGAGTACGAGTTTTCAATTGTTGCGCAAGACTGTTACGACAGCACCCTCTTAGGTACTTTCAGTGAGAATCACGATGTTGCCCGCTTCGCTTCTGTGACAGACGATCTCTCTCGCCAAAAGAATGCTTTGGCATTCAATTTCATGTCTGACGGAATCCCAACTGTTTACTACGGTGCCGAACAGCGATTCAATGGTGGAAACGACCCTAACAACAGAGAAGCCTTGTGGCTGAACGAAAAAGGATACGATACCACGTCACCGCTATATCTCGAAGTGAAGGCTCTCAACGCGGCACGTAACGCCGTAGCAAGCTATATGACGTCTACGAACTATTCAGGATGGTCACCATATTGGGCATACAAGGCCCAGTCTATCTATGTTACCGATGATGTGGTCGTTTTCCGCAAGGGATACGTGAACTCGATAGTAACAGCACTCACTAATGTCGGCGTTGGAGCTGCAAACGTGGGTCCATATAATATCTCAGATACGAATTTCTCCGAAGGAATCGAAATTATCGAGGTTCTGAATTGTACGAAGCAGACCGTTGGATACGCTGGTTCTTTTAACATCACGCTGACGAACGGAGAGCCTCAAGTAAGTTTATTCTCCTAGTTACCAACCGATCAAACTCTCCCCGCAAACTTAATGGCCCCGAAACTCAGTCTACATTCTTAAATTTCAAAAAAGAGACAAGCACTAATCTATTTACTCTAGGTTTGGGTTCCCGGCGCACTTCTCGTTAACACTACCGACGTCTGCACGGATTTAGTCAAGAAGGTCACCGACCGCATCGGAAACAGCGGCAGCGTGACATCTCTCTCCGCACCACGACCGTCATTACACATTGCATCACTATTGCTCTCGGTGATAGTGTGCACCACAATAGCATTAATCACATCATAATAACGAAAGTCAAACGAAAATGACGACCACAACATTTCTCTTTGGAACTTTACTCGAAGAATTTGGTGACGACGAAAACCAGCACAAAATCAAAAATCTGCCTATTTTACTTGCGACATTTAAGTGGTTCGAGACACTTGATGACTAGTGTGTATGGGCGTCTATGTCTCCGGGGTGTTGGTGTTCCTGCTCTTTTCTTTCATGGGATTGGAATGCATCAAAAGGTCTCTGGGTCTTTCCTGTTTCTTTCTGGACCTTCCTCTCTGGTTATAACCTCTCCGTCTTACAGGTGTTCAAGCCCTCTGTCTCATCAAATACGGTATCTTCAATTGCTCTTTTTAATCTTTCGTATACACTTGTAAATAAGGGTCTCTTGCCAACTTTTTAAGGTGTTTGTGTATTCCTTATTTTCTTTTTGGGGAGCATTGCGGGAAACAAGGTCTGGTATTTTCGAATTTTTGCCTGCTAGGTGAAGAGACGAGGGCAGGAGAAAGGAGACGAAATTTAGGAGTTAAAAGAAACACTTTATGTGTATATAGTATATATTGCAGATAAAAAAATAAAGTAGTTCATCAATGTCTGAAGCCGCTGAGCAAGTGGCTAATGTAAGGCTCATTGATTAGGCAGCATTCAGTGAATCTGATGATGGTTGGGGTGCTTGACTAGATTTTGAGATGACTTAAGAAACACCGGGATTGAGGTTGATTTTAAACGCGGAAATTTATTTCGTTAGCGACCTGACCCTTTGTATATATCATGACTGTATTCTTCCCTCAAGACATACAATCATTCTCTAGTGTGTAGCCCACAAGCCAATAAATAGTACTAGTCAAGTTAAGTGTTTTTGCCACAGAAAAAATCCTGATATTTAGGAAGGCTAGTTGATCAAGTCCAGCGACCACCCCTCACCATCACTAAGCCTCTCTCCCAAATGTCTCCCCTTCCCCCACCGTCCTCAACGGCAGCCCCAGGGCGTCCGCTGTCTCAAAGACCGTGACATTTCCCCACCAATTCAGACTCACCCCGGGATAGTACAGGCAGAAAAAGATGAAGAAGGTTGTTATTGCTAGTCCCGCATCTAGCGCTGCCGATAGCAGGTAGTTGTACTTCGCCCACCAGCTGGAATACCGATTCTTGATATGGTAGTTGAAGAGCAAGCCCACGATCGCCCAGGGTATGTAGTTTCCCGCGGTAGCGGGTGGGATTGCGCCCGTGGAGGAAAGGATGAGGGGAATGTGTATCTGTTCGGTGGAGAGGTTGGTGAGTGAATTATTTTCTTTTCAATCTTCATGTTGTTTGGCTCAAAAGGCAGGGGCGGGGGGAAGGGGGTTGCGTGGAAGATTGCGTGGAGGACTGCTTAGCTACATAGCCCCCAGAGAAAGTTTGAAGACCCATTTGAATCATGGGAGACGGACCAAACGAAAAGGGAAGAAGGTGCAAAGTATGAAAAATTCAGACTTACATCTCCCCAAAGCCTACCAGGCCAAACTCTCCCCGCCCACCAAACCAGCACCGGAGCCACAACGCCAACCGCAAAGAATGATAGCATAGACGTGTACAACGCCCCAGCCGAAAAGAGCTTTTGTGGGCCGATGAGACCCCAGAAGATAATGCTGGTCTTGTACGCAGATGCGAGCGGGCATTGAAACCCGCCTGTTGCCTCGGCAGTGCAGATGCCTTGGACGTTGGAGAGGGCCCAGATATTCACTGCGGATTGTACGAGCCAGCTTACGAGGATGCCGACTGTCTGTGCAAGAAAAACGGTGCGCGGTGGGATTTTCTGGTTAGAGATGCGGTTTAGAAGATGCTATAGAATAATTTATTTGGGTGGGTTAGAGGGGGGGGTCAAACCATGTAATGACCTAGTTTCATATCTCGCAACACCACAAGTGCCGTGGCTGTAGTATTGAAAGTCATGATTTTGAAAATCACAACGGCTACCATCTTGCCCGGCCAGATAAATCCTCCGAGTAGTGCGGCAACGATATTCGTGGACACAGAGACGTTGCAGAGTGCGGTCATGATCCCCGTTGGGATGATGACAATCAGGTTGATGGCGATGCTGAGGATCACTCCCCACCACGGTAAGCCGGTGTCAAAGTACTCGACGAAGAGGATGGTGAGTCCTGTCATGAGGAGGAAGGTGACAAGGTACCACCATGCTGGGACAGAACGGTATTTCTGCATTAGCTTTTATTCGGGGGCTTGTTAGTCATATTCAAGGACGGGCCGATTTCCTTCGTGAATTATTGAAATATACTACTGACTTTGGTATGTATATCGTCTTGTTCTAATGTTGAATCACCCCATGTCGCTTTCAAGCCCTCCCAGATCTCAATTCGATGGTTCAGATATGCGTGGACGATCACCGATGTTACTGCTCCAAATCCGAGACCATAGGACAGGATGGATGTTGTTGAGAGGTAGATCGGTGAGTAGGCTTGATATGCTTCTTCGTTAAGAGTGAAGTCTGCGTTGAGAATTCGAGACGTGTTATAAGACGCGCCTGTAGAACAAAAAGTGAGTTATTTCCCGATCAAGTCAAAATGTGGATGTTAAGTTACCAGTATTATCAAATGTTCCCGACGAAGAAAACGGCATGTACATCCCATCCCAAACATTAGACCAGTGCAAAGCTGGTGCCACAATCCAGAGAAATATAATACTCCCAGCAAAGCAATTCATAATTGCCCATGTAGGAATCATCAATGGAGAACTTAGATAACTCGTGATTTGGTTCCAATCAAGAGTAAGTGGCAACAGGTCCATTCCCGTCGTCGCACCAAAAACCTGATTCAGCGGGACGTTATTTGGCGCGATCCTTTCCTCAATTAACATGTGGTACATGAGAAGATTAGGTATGCTCCTTCACTTACCATGTAATCCAAGCAAAAGTCGTCAAGGCCGTGAAAAGATATCCAGGAATAAACTGGTACACCGTAGCAGCCGCAAGGACAATCCAGAAAAAGTTCATCCTCGACACTTTCCAGCCGTTGGCAATGCGGTCCTGGAAATGCTTGTCGTGCATACCGCAAAGAAGCGAGCACGTAGGCAGGTTTGCTGGCCAGATGCAATATGCTGGATCCACCAAGATCTTGGAGAAGATGCCTGCCATGCCGAAGCAGAGTGCTTGACTTGTGAGGAGGAACATCAGCTTGTAGCCTGTCGAGATCGGGATGCCGAACTTGGTTATTAGGGATGTCCATACATCGGAAGCGACGGAACCACTGTCAAAAGAGGATACTCCTATCCCCATTATTGCAACAATAGTGTGCTCTTTGCGGTTGAAAGGCCCAGGATTGAGGGTAAATCTGTGGCCGAAGAAATTCCATTGCTTACTTGGTAGATACTGAGCCATCGCCTTACCACATGGCAAGGACAGGAGAATGATCAAATATGCAGAGAGTCCGACTTTCAGAAAGTCAATACAACAAGTATGTATCGTATTTTGCGTCAACTTACTAGGAGGATTATGTAGTTGAAAGAACTGATTCAGACCACAAAGCACAATGACCCAAAAAACTCCGAGAAACCAGGCACGGAAAGTATTCACAGGGAGATCCTCATCAAATGGAGGTACTGAGGCTCGAACTTCAGGGTAGATGCTTCATAGGTTATGCATGTTAGCAAGTCGCCTGTCTCAAGAATTGTCACGCTCACGAATCTTCACACGCTGCTGATGACCCAGACTCGGCTTCGATCTCATCCTCGCTAAGGGCGGGTCGCCCCTTGGAACTCGGCAGATTGGGATCATGCCCTGGCTCTTGTAGAGTTAGGGAATGCGATTCCTGGTTGTCTTCTAATATTGGAGGGAGTTTCTCGTCCATGATGGTACTTATACCGTCTTTTGGCGTGGTGAAGCAGGATAACCCCCAATACCTTACGGGTACTTATGTCTCTTGGTGTGTCGAAACGAGGACATGAAAGATACCAGACATTGATAAGAACGATAAATAGTCTGTGATAAGCTGCATGTATATGTTGGTACGCCTCCACTTATACTGTAATATACTATGCCTAATCGGGCTCACGGCAGCGAGAGTACAGCTACTCCAATAAGATCGAATGGCCTTTCACTTCTCCTCTGGCAGTTAGAATCGGATCAGTCCACAGAGCATTGTCTCGTCGATTCTGATGCCATCAATTTTGTGAAAAAACAAAATACTGTTGAGTTTGATAAGATGATGTTAATATCTGCACCTCTCAGCTTTCCAAAGGCCATAGTCACCTATCAAATATATGGCCTAATATACAGTGTTCGTGAACACTTTGGCAAATTTCAATATGCCCTTGTGAATAGTTAGGTACTGAGCCGATTCAATGAACTGGGATCAATGTAACGTTGCGCTGTTGATTTTAAGAAACCGACTGCATCGATGAGTTGTTCTAAATCCGCGCGACATTTAAGAAGTTCAAATCAGTTACTTCTGCCTTTCGAGAAGTATGAGCCATATGCTCTTGCTACTTACTTTTGGCCTTGGGGTTCTTCGTTTCAAGGCCCTTTGTTAGGAGAGCAAATCTGAATCGTGTCTGTAAAATTTAGAATACTGCTTACAAAACTGCAGGCTATCCTGCAGCAATGCTTAGTTTTCTAACTCTTATGGATTTTATTGCCGATCATGGCCATATCTCCTCATGCAGCATCTCTAGCGACGAAGCAATGAGCGGCAATAAGAGGTGGGCTGAAAAGCACGGCGTCCACAATTGGCTTTGCTTGTTGCACTCTGTTCATGTATTTATGTTCATGGATTAACGAGACACACAAGCATAATTCAAGGACATAATTTATTTCACAACCTACATACCTCCGGCTTCATCGGACTAGCAGTGCCTTTAACCACGCGCCAGTTCGTGCAATTGCTTGTTCTCTTCCGCTGAGGCAATACAAGTCTACGCTTTGGGCCTTTAAATAGCAAAGCTTTCAAGTAACCGAAAGTTCGAGACCTAGAAAAATCGCTGATCTCTTGGTCCAAGCATGATCACAAAAGTGGAGTGATGGCAAGGTGAATGAAGAGAATATACCTGGCCTTGGCGAGATAAGAACTGAGCACAAGTTTAAGCGAGAGGACATCTAGGAGAGCGACCCTCCAGCAATGGGAGCGGTGGTCTAACTCGTCAGGCTGCCATTGAGGTTGCTCTCCTGCCTTTAAATTACAACACCTCTCCAGCGAACCTTGATACCAGTTTGAGTTCAAGTTATTCCATAAACTGCTTCATCCCTTGTTCAAGATGGCAGGCCAATCACGCCACCAAAGCCAAAAAGCTATCATTTGGAATACCCGGTGTTGTAAAACACCCCTCAAAAATTGGGGTACTATAGATGCCATTCGGTACAAAACAGGCATCCTAGAGAAAAGCATCTCCAATCCAAGAAAGGAAGGTCCATCGTTGGTAAGTAAGGTATGAAATTACGCCGAGGCGCAATTGCCTGAATTTGCGTCGTCACAGTCGAAGCAACAGAGGGCGAGCATATAAAAGCTCTTCATGAAGAGCAACAGAGCCATTAATAGTTGTGCACTAATGATGGGCCTTCCAACTCTACAAGAGCCTGTATCCCACCGGCATCGAAAACGCAGCCACTTTCGATTGCCACTGTCAATTGTCTCCGCCGTTGGAGTCATCCTATTTTTACAATTCTCAGTCCTTCCTCGCTACATTTCCAATAAATCACCAGAAGATCTCGCTGTATCACAGCTTCAATTGCAACATTTGGATGCTGGCCTCGCAAAATGTGCAGAATTCAATGCGCCCGTGATCCAGTATGAGAAGCCTGTATCAGCCGCAAGGGAGAACTCTCGATGGAATTCGAAGAGTGGGCAAAATGATACGGTTGTACTTCGTAACGCGACATTGTTTGATGGAGAGAACTTTGTCAAAGGACCTGTTGATATTGTGTTCAAGAAAGGAGTAATCATTTCTGTCTTGCCAGCTTCATCAGCAGAGGTCGAGGGGATGACTATTTTCGATGCAGCAGGCAAATTTGTCACACCAGGCTTGGTAGACATGCACTCGCATCATCTTGATGGTACTTGGCCAATACTGGAAGCCACTTCCGACGAAAATGAGATGTCGAAAGAGTCATGGGGACCGTTGACTCCCTTTGTCCGGGCATTGGACTCCATTCATGCCTACGATATCGCCACGACTATTATTACCTCTGGTGGTGTTACTTCGTCCTTGATTCTTCCCGGCTCCGCAAATATCATGGGCGGGGAGGGCTTCATGGTTAAGAACATTCTCCGAAGTGGGCCTCGTGGAGAAGAAGTTGTGGAAGAGATACTGCTCGAGCACGGTATTCCTGTGAAGGAGCGTAGACGCTACATGAAAATGGCGTGTGGTGAGAACCCGAGCCGCCTTTATGGACACACACGCATGGGTAATGCATTTATCTTCAGAGAACAGATGGCTAAAGCCGAGGATCTACGAAAGCAGCAAGATATGTGGTGTAAAAGAGCCGTAGCTGCCCGGTCATCAGGCGATTCTGAGGCGATTGCAAGGCTCACTACCAATGGTGGACTTCCAGAATCTTTGAAGCTTGAATCTTCTGTTGCAATGCTTCGAGGAAAGATTGGGATTAATGTGCATTGCTATGAAACGGAAGATATGTGGGATATGATACAACATAGCAAAGAGTTCGGCTTCCGCATCCAAGCCTTCCATCACGCCCTTGAAGCCTGGAAGGTTCCAGAGATGCTCAAAGATAGTGGAGAGTAAGACAGCATCGAGCATATTTTGTCGACCAAATCTTGACTGACTGGTTGCATATAGGAATATTACCGTTGCGACCTTTTCTGATTTTGGTCTTTATAAGAAAGAGGCTTATGGCGCAAATCTTTACGCCGGCAAGATATTGGCAGAGCACGGAGTTCCTATTGCATACAAATCAGTAAGTTTAAAAGTTGCTGGAACGAGACTCTACTGATGATATCCACAGGACCATGGTGAAGAACAGACCAATGCAAAATATCTCTTGTAGTTTGAACCTGCCTTTTAAGATAACTTATTTTGCTGATCCGTGATTTATAGATTCCAAGCCGCAAACGGCCATGCATTTGGCCTGCCGGCCGATCTTGCACTTCAGTCAGTGACCAGTGTTCCTGCGAAATCCTTGGGAATGGATCATAGAGTAGGTTACCTTCGTCCCGGCTATGATGCGGATATCGCTGTCTGGGACTCTCATCCACTTACTCTTGGGGCAATACCTTTACAAGTGTATATTGATGGGAAAGCAACACTCGATCCCGTTCAGGTAAAATCGAGTTTGTCAAAAGTCAAGACACAGGATACGAAGGTTCAAGAATCGCCGGCTCCGCGACCTACACTTGCCGCGGATGTAAAAGAAGAAGTGTGTCAAAATGTGGAAATATCTGGATCCAAGGTTGTGATCACGGGTATTACACGCTCTTATCTTGGCTCATTGAAGGCAAAGTCATCAGTCTCTGGCAACTATACTATGGTCATGACTGGTGGTGAAATTTCTTGCTTCGGATCACACGACGAATGCCTTTCTGCGAGTGAAGGTGGCACTGTAATTCAACTCAAGAACGGCCACGTTCTACCCGGGCTAACAGCAGTAACTGTAAACCTTGGGATGAGCGAGATCGCTTCCGAAGCCAGCACCGGGGATGGCGGTATACCAAAGGGAGATGCAATGGACCCTGAATCTGTGAGCTACGCAAAGTATGGAGTACATCTTGAAGGAAGAGCCTTCAGGCGTGCAAAAATCGGAGGAGTCACTAGAGCTATTTCTCAGCCCCTGATAGACACTTGGTCAGAGCAGAAGCTATTTCTCAGTGGTGTCAGCGTAGGCATCAAGACCAGCGAGAAAAAAACTATTTTAGATGGTGGCATATTCCAAGATGATGTAGCTCTCCATATAGTCATCGGACAGAACTCGAAGGGTAAGCATATTGTTACCAGGTCGTTTGAAGTTTAGCTGATACTGAGAATGTGCAGGCGACCAATCGCCATCAATCTCTAGCGCTGTTGCAAAGCTTCGTAAGCTTCTGACCACTTCGGCAGGGAAAGACACGATATATGGAAAGGTTGCCAACGGAACCCTTCCTCTCGTAGCTGCCGTGGAGAATAAGGTGAGCACCAACTGGTATCAGAACTCGAAATGCTAAATTAACATTTCTAGTACGATATAATGCAGCTCATCAAGATCAAGCAAGATTATCCGGATGTAAATTTGGTCCTTAAAGGTGGAGCAGGCATACCGTTTGTAAGTTGTATCAACAGTACTTTCTAGTGTGAAACTGATAAAGGTATTATCAGGTGGCGGAAGAACTGGCAGCTGCGAAAATACCAGTCATTTTGAATTCTCATCGTGGTGCTCCAGACTCTTTTGAGAAAGTAGAAACTCTCATAGGCCCTCCACTAACTCGCTCTCCGGCCTCGATTCTTACAGATGCCGGTGTGACCTTTGCCCTGGCAATCAACGGATTCAGTAAGATTTATTTCTCTCTACAAGATGGGATATAAACTAATCGCCAATCATATAGATGACCCTTATATTCATAATCTTGCGCTAGAAGCAGGATGGGTGGCAAAGTATTCTGGTCTGGATGACGATGCCGCTGTTAACCTTGTCTCGAGAAACTTGGAGAAGATGCTGGGATTGAATATTGATGAAGAGACTAGAGATTGGGTAGTGTACGAGGGGAATCCAATGGCATTCGGTGCCAGTGTTGTTCTTGCTGTGGATGGTTTGGATAAAGAAATTATAAGCTGCTGGCCGTACTCAGAGTAGGTGCCAGTAAAATATCAGATTGCATATGAGATCTTTAATTTATATGTACGGTTTGCTTTTAGATATTGAGAAAGGGTTTGCGAGACATGAAAACCAACATATGTATATTAGCTAGTAGTGTAGTTGACCAACTATATGTAAGAAAGCCCTTCTATGGGTAAAAAAATGCGAGCGACATTTCGGCTGAAGAGCTTGTAATTAAGGGAGGAATGGAGATGTAAACATAGGGAAATAAGAGGTCCTAGGATTGTCAGAACAGCTTTCTGCAGTAAAAAACGGACATACCCAAACAGACAATGCAGGAGGTCTTAAAACACAAGAACAAATAGAGGCAATGGAATACATAGTGAGAACCGAAATTTTCTAAATAGCTTTAAATTAACAGAACCCCGATTCCCGCGAGCATAGCTGAACTCAAGGCCTTGCAAGTTGAAGCCCATCGTAGAAGCATCAAGAACTATAAAGTAGAGGGCAATTTGATAGCGATCCCTGGGTTTTCTTATCATGCTGGTTTATCTCATGCAGTAAGCAGCCACCCCCTCGGATCAACAATCCACCTTCCTCAATCCTGGTGGCACGGATTGACCCCACAACCTCAAATGTAAACAGAAGTATAAAAGAATGGACCTAGCAATCTACTAGAATTTAACCTTCATGAAATCTTTACATGCTCGCGTAAAATAAGCCTCAATTTATCAGGATGGTCGGGAAATTTATGCTCTCGGTGCTCACCCTACTTAGTAACCTCACACTTGTGGTCAGCTCCCCATTAAGGCAAAGCCCACTCGGCAATGTTGGCAACGATAACAATGTATTGGCCGAGAGCGCCAAGAAGGCCTATACGATCATCGAGCCGGACGAAGATGTCTGTCGAGCGGGCACCAAACAGTATGCGGGCATGATTGATGTTTCGGAGTCCAATTCTCTATTTTATTGTTCGTCAATTCTTCGATACTCTGAGGCGAGAAGTACCGAATACTGACGAGGCTGCTCAACCAGGGTTCTTTGAGAGCAGGAATGACCCAGCGAATGATCCGGTAGTGGTTTGGATCAATGGGTAGCTTCTCTCGCCTTGAACAAAGCAGAGTCGTCACTAACATAGATCTAGCGGACCAGGTGGCTCTTCTCTTTTCGGTCTCTTCGAGGAGATTGGCCCATGTTTGGTGAATGACTTCGGGAATGACACGGTATTCAATGCAGCAAGCTGGAACAACTACTCTAGCATGCTGTTCATCGAGTAAGGGCTTGATTACTTTTTAAACGGAGCAAAACTGACAATATGGATATCCAGCCAACCCGCAGGCGTTGGCTTCTCGTCCGTGAATGGCAGCGTTGAAGGCGGTCCAGCAACCCTCCTTGGAGCAGCAGCGGACTTTGAGAAATTGCTGACCATTTTCTTCACCGAGGCATTTCCGCAATTCTCAACCCAGCCATTCCACCTGAGTGGTGAATCATTTGCGGGCCACTACCTCCCGGCATTCACCAAGTATATTGGTGAACGACAGAAGATGCTAGCTAAAGATCATTTGCCTGTTCCAATCCAGTCTATTGTACTTGTGGACGCTGCGGTCGATGTAACAATGAATGTTGTTGGTGGGCTTTATGACCACTTCTGCAGTCGTGATGAGGCCGGGCATTTGAACAAGCCAAATGGATTCAACCAGACGGCTTGTACAGCGATGGAAGAAACCTTGCCGGCTTGTGAAAAGTTGATACAGCAATGCGATGATACATACGATAAAAACATCTGCATGTTCGCGCTGGCATACTGCGAAGAGGTGGTTGGAAAATGGCTCTTCGATGACGTTGTGAGAGGAGGGAGGGATCCGTACGATGATCGAAAAGTGTGCAAGGAACCTCCCCTCTGCGAAGACTTCCAGAATGGCACCACGAGCACGTATCTGAACTCTGAGAAAATCCACAAGGCCTTGAATATTCCATATAATTTCACATACTACGGTGCCAACATGGAGCTGAACCAGCGCTTTTGTGCAAGTGGTGATTGCGCAATCCCCACCACGAGGGAACTACAGTATGTTTTGGAAGAGATGGATACAAAACTATTAGTGGTCAACGGAAACAATGACGGTCTTGTGTAAGTATTCTAGACTTCACTGGTTTCCTAGGGGAAACATATGAATGCTAAGGCTAACTCTTCTACACAGGACCACTGAAGGCAACATTAAATTCTATGAACATCTCCCCTGGAACAAGCAAGCACTATTCCGTGTGCAACATTTCATAGACTGGTTTTGGCCAAATGGGAAGGTTGGTGGAATGAAAGGCGGGCAGACGAAGAGTGCTGGAAAGTTGAGCTTCGCGACGGTTGATGAGGCTGGCCATACCTCACCAGGAGATCAGCCGGAAGCTGTTGCCTTTCTCATCGAATGCTGGGTGAACGGCGCCTCTGTTAGTGGCAGTCCTTGTCCAATCTGAATTTTGTACCGCTCAAAGTTGTGGTGAGTAAGAAATCAAAGACGATTCACGTCTCTTGTCAAGATATGTATGGACAGCAAAATAGTTTGAATTTGCTCGTTTGAATGAAAATGCAGCATGGTATCAAACTAGCATCCAAAATCTGCATGCACCCCCCCGTAAGCTCCCTACCAAACCAACCCGTAAACGCCTTCATTAACATCAATATACTTGATACTCAAGCTCGCTAAAACACTCCTATACAGCCGTAAAGCCCGTGAAGGCTCTGTGATTTACTTTTTGCCTCTTGCCAAAAGTTTATCTGCAAGTTCAGCAACAGCCCCAGCCCAGGTCCCCCTTTCTCCTTTGCCTTTCTCTGTTACATGGTTACCAAGTCTGTTTAGCAGAAACTCTCTGATCTTTGGCTCATTGAATCTCTCCCCATACACAACATGCGCATTAGGATTGATCTCCACCTCAAGACCACTCTCACCGCTTTGGCTCAATAATTCAAAGGCAATTTTGACCTTTGTCTCCAGTTGTGCAATTAACAGCGATGACTGGATTACAATAGACGAGTCTGAAGTCTTGCTGATATCGGTAAGACAGCTGGTACTGAGGAGACGGATGTCGTCGACGACAGCATTTGCCTTATTCCAAGCCATACTGACTGAGTCGAGCATCGCCTTCACCGACGTCTGAGACTGCGGGAGCCCTCGGACGTGATCCCGAATGCTTTGTAAGAAAAATTCCCTCTCCGCCGTTAAAGGAAGCGGATTTGGTTCTCGGTTGGCAGCAATGTACCATAAATCAATTCGGGAGCTCACAGGCTGAACCGCAGAGCCGCTGTGCGACATGAATGAGGACGCATCAAACACCAACTCTATTTCTTTGCGATAAGTCATAGACGTGGTAGACCCTGAAACACCAGTTATCGTCCATCCATATTCCTCTTCAATTTTATCAACTTTGGCTGCATGACTATTAGTTTTGCTCCATCTGTCAAATTCGAAGACTTACCTTTAAGAGCACTGATTTCACTTGTGGTCCAGCCCCGACACTCTTCTCTAATTTTCTCAGCTTCACAAATTTCATCCAGGCAGGCCTGCTTTCTCGCTGTACCAAGCTCGATTTCTGTCTCCCTTTCTTTCAGCTCTGCCTGAAGATCCGCGATCATCTTTTGCTTCGACTGAATTTCGTCATCAAGGCTAATCAGCTTATGGCGAGCGTCAGCAAGGTCGTTCGGATCACAGCTCGCAAGTTCGTCGGCAGACTGTTGGAGATCAGCCTCCTCCACTGACAGCTTTGTTGCCCTTTCTTGGAGATCTGGTAAAATTGTATCGATGAGAGCCTGTTGCTGATCCATAATCTCTTCGTCTTGGACCATCCCATCTGCGATCCTTAATAGACCGTCATTTAACAGAGTGCGAAGCAGCTTCAGACGCCACTCATACCACATCCCTTTACTTTCAAGCCTGGCATGTGTTTTAACATTTTTCAGTTGATTGTCCATTACCACCTTCATCTCTGGGGTTGCGGATATATATTCTCGGAAAAGTGGAGGATTCTCTTCAAATGTCTCAGCTTCAATCTCCTTGAAAGTCTTGCGACCTTGCGAGATATAGGATTTTAGCTCTCGGCATTGCTATCATAGTCAGCGATGAGTGTGTATAGAATCCATATGTAACTTACGTGTTGGAAAAGCTCAAGCATCTGAACAGTGCTTGCCCCAACTGCAACACAATCCTCAAATGACGGTGCTACTTCTTGAGACATGGAGCCTATCAGGGAATCCGTCTTTGGGGCGACTGTGTGTCTACGTTTGGTAGTTGTAAGTTCCATAAACCTAATACTCGTCATATTAAGAAAGTCTTGTAGGTGAATACGATCTTCAGGCAAATTAGTTTCTTCGATCTGAGGCTCGTCGACTGGTTCCTTTTCGGTAGGAGGTGGGATCTTAACAGGGCTAGCATTTGCCTCTGCATCCCTGAAGCGACCTTGCCCATGTGGAGTGCTAAGACTAGCATTCTTGACGGGTGATACGGAAGTAGTGGGAGTAATGATAGTAGTGGTCGTGTCGTCGAGGCTTTTGCGGGCAGCACGCGTCAAGCGACCGTTAGTAGTCTCTGCTTTTGAGGGTGGAATTGGAAGCCTAATTTTCTTGACGGGACTCCCTTGAATGTCCTTCAAGCGCTTGAAATCGTCCTCATCTTCGTCCTCGTCGTCGAGCTCTGCTGGTCGTTTACCTAGAATGCCCTTTGCGGCCCCAACATGGAGGCTTTTACGGCCCTTTAGAGACTTCTTTTTAGGCGTCATGCTTTGGATCATCTCCTTAAGATTCAATGTTGTGTCGTTTTCTTGGGTATTGTCTGCCTCGCGCTCCAGAATCTTTCTGCCATTCTCACGATCTTCTTCCTGTTGTCTTTCGTTGTCGACCTCCTCTTCCATAGCCCTAGGGCTGCTGAATCGAACACCACGAGACCCCTGATCCAAGGTCATTGGCTGGAAGGAAGAAGCTTGTTCACCAAGTGATACCCGTCGATCAAGGAGAGCAGCAATACGTGGGGACCCGAGGCCTTCTCGGTCAAGTCCAATGCCAGTAGAGATTCGTCTTCGTGGGGTCAAAATAACGCTTGGAGTCGCAGCTCCTGTGTTCACATTCTTGGAAAAGAGTTGATTAGGAGTAGTAGTCTTGTCATTTCGAGCAGATTTTGGCGTAGTTGAGGCAGCCTCAATCTCATGCTTGAAGAGCTTTTTTGGAGAAGATGTCCGCATAACAACGTTCTTTGATGGGGGTGTCTTGCCAGGAGTTGTCGGTCTTAAGGGCTGAGGAGTCAACTGCTTCGACGGTGTTGTTGGCTTTTTGATTGGTGTACTTGAGTTCAGCTTGGACCTTGGAGTCGTAGAAGTACGAGCTTCTGCACTCCGACGTAGGCCTTTGCTTTTGAATGCCGCAAGGCTGGGACTCCCCGTCTCAGATGCCATGGCCATGGTCAGTACTGGTACTATAGGCTTGGGTGGTGAAGAAGAGATTTCAACCCGGAAAGGCGAACTTCCTATGTCAGTCTCTAATTCCATCAATCTTTTCGCCTCAGCACGATTTCCAGGGCTCGGTTGTGGGGGCAAGATGCCTCCAAGAGCAGTGGTAATATCCATACCAATTGTTGCATCTGCAGGCTCTTCAATGACCTCGTCAACAGACGGCATGATACAGCCCATAGCGACTGTCATATCCATAGTCTCATCGGCAGCAGCTGAATCCAGACTCTCACGGGCTCGCTTTTTTTGTGCCACTGCTGACGACTGTCTACGGCTTTTAGGAGCAGCAGCTTGTCCTGCAGGAAGGACACCGCCAATCACGGATGTAAACTCCATAGTCATATCTTCTTCACCATTGGACTCTTCTTCGTCTTGGGGAGCTTGAATACCTCCAATGGCCATGGTAAGGTCCATGGTCTCGTCTCCAAGGGGCTCTGAACCACCAGAAGACCTTCTTCGATTGCTTTGACGCCGACCTGCAGACAGGGATTTTCGTCCTCCGGTGGGCTTTGGCTTGTTTGTAGCTTCATTCGAGATAATGCCCCCGAATGCGCGTGTGACATCCATAGACATCTCGTCATCTTGCTGGTCAGCCAGAATGCCGCCGACAGCACTCGTCATATCCATTGTCATGTCGTCACCATCAGATTGCTCCGCTGCATCAGATACATCAGTTTTGACAGCTGTTGAGAATGGATTAAGGTTTTCCTGATCTTCGACCGATTCCAGATTTGCTGCAATACCTTTCTTAGACCATGGCGTAAAAGAGGCGACAATCTCTTCATCCTCAGCCATATTCGCGTCTCCTTGCTCGTCGAATTTTAAATCCTGGGTGCCGGCTTGACGTGCAGCGACTCTTAATGCCTCGTCCAATCTAGCATTGGACCCCGTGCTTGAACTTGACTGCACTGACGCCATTGACATATCCGTGGTATTTCCTCCATCTAAGCTCATAGCTGTTCCGTCACCATCATCAGAATCACTGTTTGATTCGGACCCCTCATCTTCCTCGATAATTTCGTCAACTTCGCTGCCATCTGCTGAGCTACTACCACTATAAGGACTTGATGATATCGCCTCATCTGGATTGTTGAAATTCATAGGAGGAATACCGGAGCTTCTACGACGCTTCTTCTGATGTAGGTCGCGCTGATGAGTTGGCGAAACGGCAGTCGTGTCTTCCTCGACTTGCTCAGGTGGGGTGGATGGAAGTTCTGCGGGATCAGAGCTTGTCAGCTCAGGAGTCCGCGCCTGAGGAGTTCCTAGGTCTCCTTGTGATGCTGAGGAAGCCCGCCGAGTCGAGTTTGTTGCAGCAGAAGAGGTCGTCGAATCCTGATACTCCAATACTACGTCCCAGGTATGTAGTGTTGCTTCTGGTGCAAAAGATACTCGGCGATTGGCGAGAGATTTCCGTCGCGCATCTCGGCGTGATTTGATGTCCTTCTCGAGTTCTTGTCTTTCTTTCTCCTCCCGCTCTCTTGCCGCAGCTTGTTGCTCTTCCTCTGTCCGCAGAGTTACTCTTGTCTCATTCACCGCAGGACTCACCGCGATATGAAATGGATTGGCCAGACGCTCACTACCAGTGATTGGCGCCGGTAGTGCGGCAGGTGTGTCTAAGCTGAAGTCTATCAGAAGGTTCGAATTCGCAGCAGATGGAGCTGGCAGTAGTGATGGAGCCGACTTCTTTGGGCTGCGCATAGAATTATGCGCCGGGATCTCTCGTAATGGCGGCATCGTAGGCTTCAAAATTGATCGTGGAGTCAGTTGGGGTATAGATGCCAAAGACTACATAACATTAGCCGCACTCAACAAACAGATTCCACTTCACATAGTTTACCTTGCGCCTATTTCCTGAACTATCTCCCAGCGCATCCAGTCCCCCTGGACCTATGCTCTTACTTCTTGATTTTTTCCCTGGCTTTTCGCCAGCTGCACCTCTCTTCCCACGTAGTGCGCCTAAGTCTGCCGTCATATTTTCTTGGTCTGATTGCGGGATGCCTCCGATTGACTTGCGCGACTTGGGTCGGCGTGTCGCAGGAAGCGTGACCTCATCTCGAGAAGCCATAGTTATGTTGGAGAGAGAGCTGAAAGCTCGAAATCTCTGATTCGTAACAACGTCTTAAGATTACATACAGATCCTGACGTCGTGAAGTGGTGGTGTTTTTCTGATGCGGAAGCTAGTATCCTTGTCAACCTTGAAGTAAACAAACCGACGCGTCTGGTGGTCGCTTCCGAATTTGCAGCTTCCGCACTTCGTGCCTTAGGCCGCAATTGTATTTTAGACCCTTACCGCTTATAGCTAGATATTTCGCTTAGCCCACAGCACAATCTTTCGAAAAACTTCAGTGCAGCGCATTTGTGAGAGATCAAGAGACCATCGACAACAACTCCACGACTTGCGACTCGACATACCGCAGCCATGGCCACCGAACTTACCGTCCAATCTGAGCGCGCTTTCCAGAAGCAGCCTCACATCTTCCTTAACTCCAAGTCAAAGGCCAAGTCCAGCAGAGTCGGCAAGGGAGGACGAAGATGGTACAAGGACGTTGGTTTGGGATTCAGAACACCAAAGAACGCCATTGAGGGTACCTACATTGGTATGTGGATTTCTGGATATTGAAGC
The DNA here is from genome assembly GCA_026120035.1 of Coleophoma eucalyptorum. NCBI lineage: Eukaryota > Fungi > Ascomycota > Leotiomycetes > Helotiales > Dermateaceae > Coleophoma > Coleophoma eucalyptorum. The sequence continues at coordinate 258,022 of JALRME010000036.1, forward strand.
CGTGGCTCGATGGGCGCAATAGCTGCTGGGCGTGGAGATATTCTCGAAGCAGTGGCACGAGCTCTAGGCAGCGCTCAGAATTGCATATGCTTCTTGAAGGACTGAGATTTTTATGGGAGAAATTTGCTGACATTTGGATTTGTACAGACAAGAAGTGCCCATTCACTGGTCTTGTTTCCATCCGTGGCCGTATCTTGACCGGTACCGTCGTCTCCACCAAGATGCACCGCACTCTCATCATCCGCCGAGAATACCTCCACTTCATCCCAAAATACGCCCGTTATGAGAAGAGACACAAGAACCTTGCTGCACACGTTTCCCCAGCTTTTCGTGTTGAGGAGGGTGACCAAGTTACCGTTGGCCAATGCAGACCTTTGAGCAAGACCGTACGTTTGAACCAGCAATTTTAAGAGCTTGTAGATGCATTAGCATAGCTATACTTCAAGCATGCGCAGAGATTTTGCCAGTCGCTAACATTTATCTTTCTTGCAGGTCCGATTCAACGTTCTCCGCGTGCTTCCACGAACTGGCAAGGCCGTCAAGGCTTTCAGCAAGTTCTAAACGATTTTTCTACGGGGTTACTTGATTTGATACGGTTGCATTGGGTTATGGGTTGCAGATCAGATTAAAGGGTCGTGATCAAAAAGAATTGCGAAAGACTATACGGACACGATGTGCAAATAGCTCCAGAAAATCTGAATGCATCAACCACTTCTAAAGGCCACTCTTCGATGGTAGCAACGTGAAAGATCGGACTTGGCATTACTGATCTAGGAGTCTTGTATAGGGAAGGTTGAGTGAGGTTAGCGAAAATTAGCCCAAACTCTTGACACCAGCAGCTCTGTAAGATGCAGATAGAGATCTGGTAGCTGTCAAGATCTGGACCGATCGAACTTCGTAGTAATGAAGCTAGAACGCCCGTTGATCCTTTGTTATACATCTCGTTCACCCACAATCCTCACATTCTGCCAGCTAAATAATAGCATATTAGTAAGAGTAAGAAAGGCTTTCTTAAAATTACTCAAGCAAGCGCTTGATTGGCTTACCATGCCCATGATCTAACGTCACTACTGACAACGGCCGGGCCAGTATATTCACTATATCTTTAACAAGATGTCTCTGTTTTGAACTTAAAAGGACTTTGAGATACAGGACCTTCTGTCTAGGATATCTAGATTCTAATGACTACTACCTATTGTCTCAATCTACACTCTATCACAGTCTGAGGTCCAATCTTGGATCTCCAAATCTTCACAAGTTCTAGCCCGGCAGAAGAGAGTAGCGATGTGAACTCCTTCTCAGATCTTTCCTTTCCTCCAATGATGAGCATACAGAGATCCATCCAATACACTGTCCTGTCCACACCTTCTGGCTGGCGTGGCACGATCATCTCGCCTATCAGAAGCCTAGAGTCAGGTGCCATGGCATCGGCAATATTCTTCAGGATAGTCCTCGCTTCTGTGTCTTGCCAGTTATGCATGATACGGCGCAGATAGTAGATATGAGCATCTGTCGTTTGTCAGCGACAATTCACCGGTTTTGAACGAATCGGTAAATGTGAGCTCACTTTTCACAGGCTGCGGAGTGAAGAAGTCAATTGCCATTTTCTCCACGTCAGGAAGCTGCTCATCGGAGATAGCATCGAGCACAGGCTTCCTGTCTTGCAAGATCAACTTGCCAATACCAACTACGCCAGCGTCACTCATCTCTTTCTTGATCTGCAATAGGCTTTGTCCTCTACCTCCAGCTACATCAACAAGAAAGACTCTTTCTGAGTCAGTTGTGTCGATGGAACTGGCTAATGAGGAGAAAGGAAACATCCCAAGGACCGGAAGAGCTGCTTCCTGGGTAGTCATGGCTCTATTAAACCGAGCAAGTCGATCTGGGAAGTCTAGAAGCACTTCATAGAAGCTTTTGCCTTCCTTGTTGTTGGCCCATGAGTATGGAGAGCGCTTGGGGTCAATGATTGAATTTGTTTCGTGTGTTGCAACATACTCAGGAATTCGGTGTGCCACAGGCGAGATTTCATCCACGCTTTTAATTCCGAGTCAGTATTACCACACTTTTGAGCAGATATCTCTTCTTAGAACAGTCGACGCTTACCAGAGCTCGTAAAAATCGACTTCCGATCCTTCCAGATATGCGAGAGAAAATGGCGTATGAGCATAGAGGTCTTCTCCAGCTGACTCGATGATACCAGTAGCAGATATGATTCTCATCAAGCGCGCTACAAAACACAAGATTAGCACGGAGACCTTGCCCCTTATTCTATGTGGCTTATCTACTCAAGACTTCTTCATTGGCACCAATACTTGAGGCCAGCTCCTTCGCAGTAATGGCACCCTCACGTGGCATCTTTGCTAGAGCACCCATCCGTAGCATTGTCCTCACTGCTGCGGTCTCGGAATACTTGATTATGTAAATCAATACCACTCATCACAGGATGCCATTACAACTCACATTGGTGAGCTGGCGAAACATGGCCTCAGCAGGAGTGTCTAACTTATGATGCAGCGCCTCGAGCTTTTCGACGAGATCCAGTCGAGTAGCTCGATCAGGATTCTTGACATCATATGTTTTCGCTGTTGCAAGCAACGCTTCAATATCTCCTACGATGTCTGTATTGGAAGACATAGCTAGTTAAACTTTTTCGTGTAATTTGTCTTAATGGACGACTTCGAAAATGGTCCAAGCAGTAAGGAGACAATGGAATATGAGTCCTGGCCATATTATCGCACTTTCACCAGAAGTCGTATCAGGGCCCACTTTACGTATCCATCAACCCCCCCCCCCCCCTCGCCTGCATGCTGTTTCCTCCAATAGGCTGCACAATAGCTAACATGTTATCAAGCGCCCATAGACTTGTACATCGAGATGCAACTCATTTGTTATGTTATAATGATAGACTAAATCAGGCTACCTCGTGTTCTACGCATTCCCAAGGATTTACTCGCTGCCTCTAGCAATCACCCATGCTTATTTATCCACTTTACAACCAACAAAGAGTAAGTTTTAAAAAACACTCACTTGGGAGGGGGGGGGGAGGTCACGAGGGAAAGATAACAACAGGAAATAAATGACATGCCCTACCTCACAGGAATTTATGAGAGATTGAAAATTTCTCCACCGCATTATATAGTTTAAGTATAATGAATCTACTAGCAGAGAGCATCAGTCCCACACCAATAGTTGATATGATAAAAGCGTTGAGAGAAGCAGGGTCTACAGAATATATTCATCTAACAAATGATTAGAACATGGAGTCTCATGCTAGACTTGATAATCCAAGATGAGCTGGGTATTGGAAAACCAGAAACCTAAAACGAACATAACAATCTGACCCAGAGCCGAGGCCTGATATTTAATTCTGGCTTGTCATAGGGATCAGTTTTAATCACCAGACTAAGTCATCGGGTCTAAATATTTTAATCTTTCGAAGATTCTTGCTTGCCTATGGTAGGCTGTTTTGGCAAAATTCCAACTCGCTTCAGCACTTACTGCAAAACAATCAATGCCTAGGCACAATAGCAAGGCAATCGGGCAATAACAATGAATAACCGATCTATCGAGCCATTGACCACAATGAATCCTTCTCTTTCAGTGTATGTTGAGATTTTCCCAAGTATTCGTTAAAACCTGCGCCTGTCCCTAACCTTCTTCTCTGTCACTACAGATCCACAACATGTTAGACCAAGGTTAGATCAAGCAACAAAGCACTCTGATTTCTCAAAGTAATACACCTTTTCCTGGTTCAATTCCTTGACCAAGGGCTTAAGATCAATCGCATTGCTACTTGCTTGCACAATCCAAAAGATCTTTCACAGAGGTGTCCCTGCGTCCCTTGCATGAGAAACACATTCCAATTGCGCCCCCAAAACCACTCACAAGGTAAATTTGTCATTTCAGAAACGCGAGCGAACACAAACACATACGCTTAGATAACCCTTGGAACAGTTCGGGTTCTCAAGGACTTAGCATGTGCCACACCTGTCCCAAACTTCGATCGCTTTCGAAATCCAACAAAAGGACGCTGCCGCAGCATTCCAACCGACCCTCCATATTCTGGCAAAGCTGCACCAAAAAACTGCCCCAGAAAAATTTCACCACATCTAGGAAATCTGTAGAAATGGCACTCTTGAGGGACGACTGAACCGTTTTCCATTTGCTCGCTAGTGTGCGTGATCGGGTACCTGCAGCAGCGCTGAAGGCATTTTTTGGAAGAGGTGAACTAAGGAAGTTGCTCATATCCAGGGAGAGATGGCACATCATCGCCCTAGACTGACGAGGCGTAATTTGAAGCGGTTGTCGAAGGCTGATATAAACCAGATCACTGTGTTGGGGCCCGAAGCGAGGGAGAAGAAGAAAGGCTGGAAGTTGGCAGCATCGGACACGGAGGAGTTCTTCGGTGCGTGGAATATGTCTTCTGGAAACCAAAGCTCTCCATCAGAAACAGGCATCATTTTTTCTACGAATATTGTCGAAGCATGGTTCCGGCAATGTGAAGAGTCTTTGGTGAGGAAGGACGACGGTAGCACTGATTCTGTGGTTTCGGTCTACCAGCATAAGGCCAAACGAAGGCCGGATTCTGATGTCGGGGATTGGAAGCCGATTCCAAGACGCAGAATCTCTCGCTTCTCAACCAAAATTTCTTCTTCAAAGGGCCAAAAGGTTCATTCGGAGATTCCATCAGGCCAGGGGGAAATCCCACGAAACTCTTCGCAGAAAAAGAGAGCTGGACAGAGTCAAGATCACGTGTATGATGAACCTGCTTCACGTCTGAGTCTGTACAAGAAGAAGTACGACGTGACGTTGCAGTATGCTAGGAGACTTCTCCCTACTCAGAGGCAGCGCAAGAACATGGACATGCTAATGTCTGGGGGACGAAGTCCAGGCCCAAAAGCAAATGCTTCAAGATATCGTTTCAGCGTTTGGGATGGGAAAGTCAGAGATATCGATACGGACTCAGCTAGCATCAGCGAAGGGGAGATTGCTGAATCGTCTCGTCTACTATCCTCTCCGATCGGAAAGGAAGAAGCCATTACTCCACAGACAATGACTTCATCGCCGTCAAGTCTCAGCTCATCACGAGAAATCCCTACAGCTTTTTCACAAACGCCCAAAATAAATTTACCTTATCAGGAGATTCTAAGAGGTGGAAAATCGCATTTCCTGGATTCAGCCATCTCGGAGACGAAGTCTTCATCTCTCCTTAGCAGCTGCTCATCCGCCACAAACTGGGGAAGCATTCTCAAACAACACATTGCCTCTGAAGTTCGAGAGGCTAGGACTGACGGTGACAAGAAGTCTGTTAGAGAAATGCCATCGTTTGATTCCACGGCAGAGATCCTTCCTCGTCCAAATGAGAACTTCAGGCTACCACGGCTGCATAGGCAAGTCCAACAGCAAACAGCACAAAGCAAGAAATCCGTTCCTATGGTAAAGCATACCACCAGAGTGCTCGCCCAGCGGGAAGGAAACATTGTCCATAGACAGCATTCGAACATGGGTCGCAAAGAGAAAAGTAATCCCACGCCACCTCATACGGAGAAGATTTACAAGAGGGCTGAGCTCGAACAGGTACGAGACAATACTGAAGCCGAGATGAATCGCCGACGAAGACGAGCTGAAAGGCGAGCTCCACCCACCACCACCACTACCACTACCATTACTACCACCACCTTTTACCGATAGAATAAAAATTTGGACGACAAGGAAATGAATACACATAACGAATTAATTCGTTGTTACTTGGCTCTGATTCGAATCGATAATTTTTGGTCTTATAAGCTTTGCTTGGTAGATAGCAACCTTGCTAGATAGAAAATTATCCTTGTTTAGAAAAGTCGCTCGGCATGTTACAAACAAGACTCGAATTTATAAAAGCTGCTACTCCGTGATTATACTTGGACAATTATTCTGGATGAGCCAAACCGCACTAGCGAGAATATCCCAAGTTTCCTCCATGATTCAGCACTCCAGATGCTGCCAACTTAGCTGCTGAACTCCAAGTGTTTTAAAAAGGGAAGGGAGAGTGGTAGTTGAATCAATTCAGGCCACTAAACTTGCGCATTGAGCCTCGGGTTCTTGGTAGATAGAAGCCATATTACTCCCACGGTTACAGTTGCATAGCGACGGTGTCTGAGGTCGAAATACCTCCGTGCTTGGTGCAAGGTGATAAAAATGAGTCTTCAAGATGTGTCTCATAGACAATCCTCGAGCAGAACATCAACTGACAGATTTGAAAATATTCCAAGTAAAATCACTTTAAGAAACTTCCATTACTCTTAGCCAGCTGCTCGTCGTAATACCCCTGGAAAGCAAGCCAGCCCTTCTCGGAAGCTAGATTGACATTAGTAAGAAACCCATATTGCAATATAGCTGCACACATACTTCCGACGTTCTGATATGTATAGGCCGCCTCTTCCTCTGGGATGAATTTCTTAGGATGGCCTGACCCAGCGCTTGCAGCGTCGACCAAAAGCTGCGCATGGCAGGTCTTATCCAAGCTAATGAACCAAAAAGCAGCCTCGTCCACACTTTTGCCTACGGTCAAGAGGCCATGGTTCTGCAAGATACATGCTTTGGCGTTGCCCAAGTATTTTGCAATCTGCTTCCCTTCCTCGCGGTCGAGGACGATGCCACCGAATTGTGGGTATACGGAATGTGATTTGTAGAAGCGTAGTGCGTCTTGGGTTATCATGTCGAGTTCGCGGCCGAAGACTGAGAAGGCTTTACCGTAGACTGAGTGCGCATGGCATGCAGCATGGACGTCGGGGCGAGCTTTGTGGACTGGCTGCGCGTTAGCAATATTTCAATGGCTGATCTAGCACCGCCTGCATACTCTCCGAGTGAATGGCAAATGCCGCGGCATTTATGGGTTCATCGCCTTCTACTACATCGCCATCCTCGTTCACCAAGATCAGATCCGAGACGTGGATTTGCGAGAAGTGCTGCGAGAGTGGATTGAGCCAGAAATGATCGGTTAGGATAGGATCGCGGACACTGATATGGCCCGCGACTCCCTCGTCGAATCCGCGTTCCTACAAATGATCAATGCCATGTCGGTATAAAAAGATTGAAGGTTGACTGTTACAGCAAATATGCGGAAAGCTGCAGCAAGATGCTGCTTGCGGTACAGACGCTCCTCCTCTAAGCTCGCGAATTCGGGGTATGATCGGATCTTAAGCTTCTTTCCTGATACCGTCTTCCCTAATGCTCCGAGTCGTGCATTGCCCTCGGACTCGCCAACGAGTTCTGTTGCTGTTGGTGCCATTGTGAGTATGATAAGATGAAGAGGAGCAGCTGAAGAATCATGGTAGAGGGGTTGTTTTCCCCCACTCTGGGGTAATTATTTCCAGATTATAGCCGAGGCTGCAAAGGCCCATTCAGATATCCAGAAATACTAAGCTGTCTCTCCCCGCATCTCTATCTCTGTGGAAATCACAATTCGATCTTCATATTCACTTCCATAAATATCTTCTATTAGCTACTCTCGCGATGCCTCCTCTATCAACATTCGGCCTTCTAAGCCCCTGGTAAATCCGCGACATCAACAACACTGACCCAGATATTCTCCTTATTTTCCGAGTAGGCAGTGACCAGCTTGTCTCCAACTTGCACAGCGACAGGGTATGAGAAGCCCTGGTTTTTGTAGTCTGCGAAATCAAATCAGTTTTGATGATTCTTCACCTCCTGCGAGTATGGTGAGACATACCTCTAGTGTCTGGAACGATGTTAGAAGAAGCATTTGTCCTCAATACTCCTATACTCTTGTAGGACAAGTCATCACCACGAGACATAGCAACAGTGAGAGGCTCTCTGATCAGCTCACTGTTGTTCCTTGGGTTAGATATCAGATATCGATCACTGCCACCGGCAAGTACGCCTAGGAACTGCTTTGTCTTCGCATCTGGAATGTTGGTTTCGAAGATCTACTTTCCTATCAGCATGCCATACTTGCCAGTGGGGAAATTTTGGTGGAATTCCACGTACCTTATTTCCATATTGCTCCAACAACACAGGATACCAATCCGATCCGCTCGTGGAGTAAGTGATCTCAGTCCAGACTTTTTGGGAATTGTTCGTCGCGGTAATATCTCTCCAATGTCGCTGCCAATACCCAGGCCCATTAGCAACATCGATCCAAACCGCATGAGTAACCTCTTGCAAACTGGTCGTCGAGTTCTCAGCATACAGTTCATTATTATACAACCACGCACTCCACGCCGGCACCAAACTCGGCTCGTCCAACAACGCATTCAACGCCGGAGCGCTGTCACAGATTTTCATTCCATATTCGGTCCCGTATACCGTCTCATTGTAGAGCGTGATATACGCATACTCAGTCTGGCTCAACCAGCAAGGATCACCAATCGTCAAGCCATTTCCCGCGATTCTCCTTGCGATCCGCCCGGCGCCTCTGGTCCCCGAACCAATCGTGCCCCAGCAGAAGAAATCCGTCGTCTCACCCACGGCCCATATCTCATTGTCAAGCTCTAGGACTGCCAGGCCTCCAATTGCTCGTTGCCAAATGGCTTCGTTGCACCAGTAGCTGAAGTTAGCGACATTGGTTTGGTTAGGCAGCAGTGCGGCAGGTAGTATGCTAGCACTGGGAGTCCAGGTATATCCTCCATCATGTGATACGGCGCCCCAGAGTTCCATGCCCATCGAGTCTTCATCAATCACAGCGCTTGAGTGCACGAGGTAGACTGTGTCTCCCACGGCGAGGAGGGCTGGGTGGTGTGCATACTGAGTAGATTTTTAGCGACGGAGCAAGTGAGGTTGCGAATGAAGCGTGCTTACTGTTCGACCAAGTGCGCTTCCATTGTAGATCAAAACCTCCTTCTCGACTGAGATTTGCTCCCATCCTGCATACAATGTATCCGAGTAATTCAGCGCTGGCGTAACTTGCCAATATTGCTCCGGAGGGAGAAGCGTGGAGACCCCTGAGAGCGAGAGCGAGAGCATGAACAGAAAACGAGAAAGGTACAACATGATGGCTTTGGCCCTTTCATAGTACAAAATGCCATCACTATATAGTCGCAATATACCCCACAAAATATATATTGTTCGCGCTAGTACCTTGGTATAAAAACCCAGATGGTCGAGTCCGATTGAGGTAACGTTGCATTGTTGATGCTGGTGAGTGGAGAAGGAGTCACATTATCTTATCACCTCAAGATCTGAAGGAAGCAAAAGTGGAAACGTTCGTCTTGAGGAACTCGTCTCTGTATTTGACTTTTTGGTGCTACATGTTTGTACTTCACCTTATCTGGGTGCCACAATCCCTCTCTCTTTGTTCTCAAAGCATCTTTCGCTCCTCCTTGCGAAAGACTGAGCATTCCTTTATCGCTTGGAAATAAGAGGCTTCCTGGATTGATGAGTAGCACTTGCTAGCAGACCTCCCTCTAACGGAAGGTTTGGTGGATAGTCTTACTCTTGGCTCGAATTTCTCCGAGGCTACAAGAGAAATTTCGAGAAAAAGACAATCTGCTTATCACCATCTGCAATGACTAGAGAGCCAAGCAGAACATTGTACACTTTAAAAGAGGAAGAAAGCGCAAGGAAGACCAGAGCTCGCAAGAAATGGAGTACCAGGAACGACTTCGTTCGAGGCATTCGCGAAAATGAATACTTTCTTTCCATTGGTGCTCGAAAAATCCAATAATTCTCCACTGACCTGTTTGAAGCGACATCTCACACGATATAGTCACCATCGAAGGCCCATCCCAGCCGAACAGCAGAAACATTCTTCTCTCCAAACACGATTATAAAAAGTCCTCGCCCAAGACTTTTGGCTCCCGATGGCTTCCCAAGAAAATGCCCAGCAAGCTGTCCCTGAAAAAGCCAACGGAAGATTTATAGTGGCGTGTTCTGGCATGCGTTGCCAAGCGGCTTGGTAACGGGCGAGGGAGTCGAAAGCTTAATATAACGGCGACGCAATTGTGAACCCCCCTTCGTCCGGTTGCAGCACCTCCCCCGCGAAAAAATACCCCAACGCATTGTGCTGGACCCTTCAGAATATGCTCCTCAAGGATTTCGTATGTACCGCTTGCGAGCTTTCTATGGGGAATTACCAGGGGGCTAGGTATGCAATACCTCGCTGTTCTGTAAAAGGTATGGAGGTTCGATTCAGCCGGATGGGCCTGCTCTGCGGATGAGCGGATGGGAGACATGGACTGATGAGTGAGAAGCGTAGCGTGGACGGTTCGTATTTGACGACGGTGTAACGGCTGCGATAAGAAAGTCATGCCACTGGAGAGGATGCGGAGAATCAGACGAGTCAGGACGGATGTTGTGGGGAATGTTGGGGTATAGCGAGGTGAGATATGTTACGCACTTAAGATGAGGTTGTTTTGGGAGGGCAGTTCTTCATTGCATTGGACGTACGTATACGTATACAGGAAATTGAATTGGCGCAGATGTTGCTTGAAACTAGGACTCGTGCTTTCCATCTCGTATGTCCCAACCCTGACAAGAGCCATGATTACCTCCCTAAACCATGCCGAGCAAAGATACGACGACTTGGCTTTCTCAACCAAGTGGAGATTGAATGCTACCCACTCCCAGCACTGCCCAAATTGCAGCTCGCCTTTTCTCGAAATACCGCGAATGACCCAACGCACCGTGCCTTGTCGACATAAGCGACAAATATACAGTACTACTCAAGATCCTGCACAAGTCGAGCGAACAGGAAAAGAGACCGTAGCTGGCTCGAACACACATGGCACGCACAGTACATGCACTCACATGCTTGTCGATCACGTACGAGGAGAATCCCAACCATCAAATTTCCCAAGATGTCGGAATTTTCGATCTCCTTGTGCTTTTTGATCTTTCCAAAATTTATTATTATTATTATTATTATTATTTTTTTGCTATTATTTTTTAAATTATTTTTCCTTTGTTGCAGCCTTTTGTGTTCAACGACCAAGCACACAAATGCAGTGCGAGGTAAGGCCCTGGTACGAAATCGCGAATCTAGTGGTGGATGAACAAAGCTCCCGGTGCCCGTCTTAGTAGAGGTACGGAAGGACTTTACTCCTTCTTCTAAACTCCGTGCCGGCGGTGCCTTTACGAGGGTTTCTGTTGGATAGGACGGGGAGCTTGGAAATTTCACTCGGCCTGACCTGAGATTTGTTCCCCTTGGCGCTTCCTGCAATAATCCACTACTGCGATCTACTAGTTGGAATCCGGAGCACAAGAGAGCGAATGGACTAGAGGCCCAAAACACACGGAGTCGAGTGAAATGCGAGTCCGGAACTAATATGCTGTTCGGTTCATTGCGGACTTGACTCCATATTGACTCCATAAGGTAGTATATAAGCAGGCTAAGGTCATGCCTTGTGCGATTGCGGGGTTTAGCTGGTAACGAGACACGATCAGCCAGCCTCGTGGAGTGTAATGAATCATGAATAGAAGAGAACTCTGTTGGTCTCGTGCACTACTTTACGGGTTGATCATCCAAACGAACGATGACTGGCGAAAAGGTAGGTGCGCAGCAATGACATGACCTTGTCAGAAGAGAGTTTCGATTTGACCGTTTCCTGGAGATACTTGCGGCCGGTGGCTTTTGCCGAGTCGACATTCTGGGGACTAGGTCGCACTTGTTGTGTAGGGCCACGCCGGTCTGGGATCTGGGACTTAGGCTAGGGATCTCTCTGTGCAGTTCCGAAAACGATCGATGCGCTTGCGAATGAGATAGTGTGGAAGAAAAAGAAGAAGAAGGCGGCGCACTGTGCGCTTTTGTTGTGGCGGGACACAGAAGGTAGCTTCTGGTGTCAGGCAAACGATGACTGCAGCGGTTATGTATCTCGGGTGTGGTAACTGCATGCCATGCTCACAACAAACGCTGCGCCCATGTAAGGCACGGCTGAAACGTAATCAACCTCCGACTCCACAGCAAATGCTCAGATTCTGAGGGAAATAGAAAAGTACAGTCAAGTTGGAGAGATTGTGGGCGTACAAGGATGCATCCGGGGAAGAGGGACGACGTGGATTTGAAATATGCTGGGGTACAGTACGAATAGTGTTGGCTGGCGGATGGCCTTGGCTGCTACTTGGGGTGCCGCTCTGGGGTATTCGCCATTCTCCTCAGCCATAACTCTCAAGATAAACAAACCCATTTGGGTCAGTCTCGCCTATGACGACGTTCAGAAAAGCTATGCGTCCAAACCTTTCTAGGCGTGCGTAGGAACGCCATGCATGCATGACCTACCGGTTGATGGTGTTGCCAAGGTGGTAACGTACATACCTTATTTCACTCGCTCGCGACATAAGCCTCGGGGCTTTGCTTTGCTTTACTTTTGTTTTCTTTGCCTTGCTTTTATCCGAAAGAGCGAACTCTAGTCGGCATAGATGGTTCGAACCTGGCTGCATTCCCGACTCCTAACTCCTAACGCTCGATGTTAACTCGAGGAGGAAAACCATTTGTAATATGATGTAAACCCCCTTCAGAAGCGAGGTTCTATGGATGGTGCAGCCCAAAGCAGCCTGGCGGGGCGATCGTCTAACACTTTCCGTCACTGGCCACCACACGGATGCATTCTGATTATCCGTCACGAAGGTCACCTCGGCTTGTTGCTCCCTATGATTCTATGCTCCTATGTTCTCATCGGTCGCGTTCCCAAGCCTAGTGTTGCTAGCACTTGCTCTGCTGACAACTGCCGAGGCCCTGCCCGTACGGGAAAACTGAGGCCCAATTCCAATGATCATCCGTGAACCGTAGTTATCCCTCCTTTGCTCCATCTACTATGTGTCCCGTGGTTAGGCTTCGGCTGCAACGGTCGCGGCGCCCATCATTATATCTATCGAATTCCACAAGCATTCGTCAGAAGAGCGCAGTGGTATTTACTCATTGGCGTCTAGGATAAATGCAAAGGTAAAAAGGGGACAGAGACAAGGTCGCCCGGGGGTGGATGATGGACATATTGCTGGCCCATTGGAGTTTAGCGTGAGTCCGGCAAGTTGCAAGAATCAACCATTATTTGGCCAAAGGATGTGAAGTTGGAGCTCAAGAGCTGGAGAGAAGAGCAAAGTATGAGTTAGTGGCAGTAGTGATGCGGCACGTTGATTATCCAGAAGCTCTTTGTCATTGTGTCCCCTCCCCTTCCCCATGCTCTATCCATGTCCGGACCCATGCCCATGCCCCAAAAAAAGCTTGCATGCAGGTGGGTGGGTGGAGCATCCAGCACTGGGATCTCAGCTTCGTTCCCGTTAAGATTCACACATCCTTCTCCTCGTCTCTTCTCTGCTCGCCTCTCACCTGCTGCACAGTAATTCCGAGTCTCAAGCTCCGTGTCCGTTGCTCCAGCTCCAGCTTCCATTCCCTGTCTTTGTCTGGCCTCGGCGGCCAATTGATCCAACTAGCCCTCAGCCATTACCCATTTCACGTTTCCCTTTCCCATTCCCGCTCCTCCCCTCCCCCCCAGGTCAAAAAGAGATGGTTTCTCTTTCATGACCCATATTCCAACCCATGACCCTGGTCTTGGTCTTTGCTTGGCTCCTCAACGTGCTAAGGCATCATCTACCTCTACCTCCTCCATTCCTACCTGCAAGCTACTCCCATCCATCGGTCCTAGCCTTGCGCTCTCTTGCACAACTCACCTATATCTTCCCCTCCCTCCCCCTCACTTCTTTTTTTTTCTCCCATTCGTCTCCGCAACCAGTTCCACCGAAGGCTATACGAGCACGCATCTATTGAAACAGGCTGGTTGAAGTAGCTCCCTAGCGCCCATACTCATATCACCTGCGCTTCTTGCAACGCCTATCTTGTTTTCCTGTTCATTGGTAACTACGAAAAAATGGCTACAACAACAGAAGCTACAGACCAACATCTGAACAAGGAGTATGCGGCTACGGGTCAACAGGATCATGCTCCGGTCAACGGCACCAATGAAGCTCACCAACGGGTAGGCTATGGCCCTTTTGGAGGAAACCCATTAGCCCGCATGGATACTCACGAGTCGGCACGCTTTCCAGCATTTGGTGGTGATTTCCAGCCCGGTGCCTACCGACCTCCCAAGAAGTCGATTGCCAACCCTGCGCCCCTGGGATTGAGTGCTTTCGCCTTGACTACTTTCGTCCTCTCACTCATTAACTTGGACACACGGCATGTTGCAACCCCCAACATTGTGGTTTCTTTGGCATTCGGATATGGAGGTTTGGTTCAGTTGCTCGCAGGCATGTGGTAAGTTAAATTTTGGGCTGGTGACTGGTTCACAACTAATTAGCCCTCGCTAGGGAAATGGCTGTTGGAAACACTTTTGGTGCTACCGCGCTCTCATCATATGGAGGCTTCTGGATTTCTTACGCAATCATCTTGACCCCCGGTGGATTTGACATTGTTGCCGCATATACCGTTGACTCGGCCGGCAATGCGATCCCTGGAGGCGAATTGGCTTTGGAAAACGCACTCGGATTCTTCCTAATCGGATGGTTCATTTTCACCACCATCCTCCTTTTCTGCACCGTACGATCTACCGTTGCTTTCTTCTCGCTGTTCTTCACCCTTGATCTCGCCTTCCTCTTCCTCGCCATCGCTAAGTTTCAACCCGGCTCTGCAGATGGACTTAACAAGGCTGGTGGTGTTTTTGGATTGTTTGCTGCTTTCTTGGCTTGGTATAATGCTTTGGCTGGTATTGCTGATTCATCGTAAGTTTGCCGGAGCTTCCTGAGTTTTTCAAGTTTTAAATACATGACTAATCCACGTGCAGGAACTCATTCTTCGTTATTCCCGTCGCTCACTTCCCCTGGTCGGACAAAGGCCGCGAGAGAAGAGGCATCAAGAGCGAGCGCGAGACTGTCTAAACGTCTTCGATCATTGAGAACGGCGTTCATGGGCAGTTGGCTTTTGCGCTGCGGACGGCGCACAAAGGCAGGTTCTAACGGGATTGTGCATGAAGAGATCTAAAGCAAGGGGAAATCTTTTACGTTTTGGTTGACTACTCTCACCAGTCTATAAGCTCATTGTATATGCTTTCGCCATCTTTTTTAATAATACCATTTCTATACTAAGTTCCCGCAAGCTCTGTCGCTTCTTTGATCTGACAGCATATACACAGCAGTAGCGAAAAGCCGAGGCCCGGTACGAAGGCTCAGAAACTAAAGCTAAGGCAAGCCATAGTCTACCTGACACGGGAAACATTCCAGAAAGAAGCAATTATCCTCAGAGATCAAACAGACATCACATCTATATCAAACATAGCCTCTATTATTTCCCGTGCCATTCTACTTTTCTACAGAAATAACCCCTTCTTTATGCCTCTCCCCCACAATCAATCAATAACACTGCCCAAAAGAGCCTTGCTGAACAAAGACTATTAGTTAGCCAGATCCTTACTGCGCACAGCTGCATATAGCCCCACTGAATTGATTGCAGATCCCGTCGCTGCGACTGCATTTGCAGCAATCTGACCGACCCACCCTCTCACTCGCTCGCCTTGCAGGTTTGGTGTATGCTGGGGGTTGGGACAGTAGGCAGGCACGCATGGGGAGTTTTAAGTGTAGTATGTGTGGGGTTTTTTCCTTCTTTTTTTTTTTCCTTTTCTCTCCCTTTTCCCTAGATGCGGGCTCGCTGATGTAGGTGTGAGAGCATAAGAGTGTTTTGGATTGGGGGTTGAGCGTTAGGGAGGTTGAGGAGCAGACAGGCTGTGGGTTGGATTGGAGTGAAGACAGAGCCTCTTTGTCGAGTCATGATTGGAAAATGAGGCGCGCTCTTGGATGTGTAACTTAGCACCAGTAGCTTGTGCGGCTAAGTGTAGCTCCTATACATGGGTAGTGCGTGCACAATTACTCACTTACCTGTTCCTCCTCGTAGGAGCTACTCACGTTGCCACCGAGAACGACTAACTCCTCTTCGTTTCCTTCTATTCTGATCTACACCTCGTCACGAACACAAAACGCGGAGCAGAGAGTCCGGTCACAGGACCAGTCCACCTCTCTTTCCCCCTCCTATCCTAGCAGAGGAAAGGCCGAGCAGCGCGGATCCCTCTTCCTCGCCAGTCGGTACAATCAGATGGCATTACTCGCCCTACAGTGTAAGGCAATTTGAAGAGAGAGAGAGTGTGTGTGTGTGTGGAGTTTGACAGCAAAAGCTGGCCGGGGGGCGCAAGCTCAGTTTGTTTCACGTGCCAAGAATAGTGAGGCGATCGCTCGCTACTTTTTTTTTTTGTTACTTAGTTGTTTCGCTACTCTGCATCTATCTTTAGGGGGACGAGGTCATGTACTTACGTACGTGTTTTTGCTGTTGCTGCTCTTGTGTATTTGCAAGTAGAGAGAGGATGAAAGATGGAAGAATTTAGAAGAGGTTGGATCATTGTGTCTTTTCGGCTTTGAATGGGGGAATTATCCGTTTCAAGTCGAGTGGGCGTGAAGTTTAGCGAGCGCTTGTGTTGAGTTGTTCTATCCTAGGAGAAGAGGTAGCAAAGAAATGAGGCCTATTATTGTCTTGAACCTGGGCGTTTCTGTGTGATCAAGCATAACAAGTAGGATAATATTAAGAACGCGCTCAAAGGCACATTGCGGTACCGAGAAGAAAAGAACTCAGGTGCTGTTGCAACCATCCCTCCTCTCCTTCTCCTCCCACTGAGGAGAGATCAAATTCAAACTAAGTTGCACTTCAACGAAGCCAATCCAGTCGTTCAAGGGAATAAATCTCAAGACATTGAACCACCATCAATAACCTCCATTCCATTCCCCATAACAGGCCTCAACCTCCTTGTCCAAGAATCGGCCACTGCCGCCTCTTCATCCTCAGAAAGTACCTCGACAACCATATTAGAAGGGCCTCGTTTCGAATCGCCTCCTAATCCACTTGCAGCACTTCTCTTCCGGCCACCTATAGAACCGATCAGCAAACAGATTTATTGACTTAGGTTATCACTGCCTTTCTCAAGCAGTAGGGATTCTCACGACTAGTACCCCCTTCTATCCGCTTCTTCCTCTTCTCCTTCTCCTTCTCCTCTGCCTCCCACGCTGCGATTAACGCACTCCCCTGCGGTCCAAAGACATACGGATCATACTCAACACTACTCGGTCCAACTGCAGCAAAAAGCTCCTTATCTTCATAGATCTTGCGGACAGCATCTACCCACGCGACAGCGGAGCTGATGGATTTCGGCTTCCAGTCCTTCGGCAGGCGAGGGAGCTCAAAACGCCCTTTGTCAGGTCTGCGAGGCAATTCTGCTCCGGTAATAGGTTGCGGTGGTGCTATAGGGGCTTTGATGGGTGCGCAGACACGCTTGCCTTGCAGATCAACGTGCTGGCCCTTCTCGTTGATGAGGTTCATGCCCGCGTCGACGAGGTGGCCGGCAGAGTTTATGAGGTTGCCGTACCGGTCTCTGGGCATGAAGCTAGGATCTAAGAAGTCTTAGTACCGGGTCATGCTAATACATCAGGCGGGGGTAGAGTTCACCGTTTCTCATTTGTCGCTGCATCTCCAAGCTCATCCATTCTTGTTGATATGGCGTCTCGCCAAATGGGAAATGGGGAACTTGTCCTCGCCCAACGTGGATCTCCCTTGGTGGACCAGCATACAGTCGGTCTTCGTCATGATCGGGCTGTGCTGTTGAAGCGGGTTTTTCACCAACGACAGGTCCATTACTTATGATGGTTAATTGTTGTACAGGGCTCTGGACCTCGACTGGCCATCTGAACATGGAGAAGAACTGTCTCGGTTTAGGCTTCGCCTTACCGAGATAATCTTCGTCGTCGATGATTTGTTCCTGGAGGGTTAGTAGCTGGTTATATTTCCCACGACACCATGTTTCGGGTGAGCGAGTTCTCTGGTCTTGCAGGTACTGGATGGTGCCTCTATTACTATCAATAAGCTTCTGGACTTCAGCCGTCTCTTTTGGCGAAGGTTTCACATAAGAAGGGGATCTAGTCCGGCTCAATCGTGATGCTGCAAATGACCAAACCTTCTCTTTCTCAGGGAAGATGAGATCCCAGTTGTTGTTGGCTTCCTCAAGAATCTGCATTTGGATCATCCTGGCCTGGCAGCCAAGTGTAGCATGGGTATTATCCACGCCCGCCTCCTTGGTGAGATCCGGCGCGATTTGATCAAGTTCTCGTGCAATGCTTTTCAGTCTCAACGGCCGTTCCGGCTGCTCGAAATCATTCCCATTGGCCCAGGCCTCACGACGTTGAGCATCATAAAGATCATCCGCATCAGTGCCACAGTTTATTTCGGCCATCTTCAACTCGGTTTCGCGCAGCAGATTCCTCTTTCGGTCTTGCGGCTCACCCAAACGCCAGATCTCAAGACCAAATCGAAATGCGAGGTGGTAGAAGAAGTCGAACCGGTTTCTTACGCGATGCCAGTCGCATGGTTGCCCAAGAACTATGTGAGGTCGATTGGCGTCCTTGGCCTCTTCGACCTCCTCTTTTGTGGCAAGGTAGATATCCTCCGGGGACCAGGAGGCTGCATTGTCGTCGGACACAAAGACCAATCCGTCCTCCCCATAGCTGCTCAGGTTAGTCTGATAAACACGTGCTGGGCAAGTCCACTCACCAAATTCCTCCTTGGCTTGACAGGAAAGTTAGTATGTCGTTGACTTCTATATCCGTGATGTCCCGTTGACTATATCCCCTACGCGCTTCATCATTGCTCAGAACATCTGGGACAATTCCTCTCGACTTCATGAAACCCCTCAATAATCGCTCCTTGCTACTTGGTAGAGCATACTCGCAATCCATTACGTAGTCGGCGAATTTTTTCCCCACAGCCGAGAAATAGTTGGGGTATTCGAGCCAGATCTTGCTCACCTTGTATTGCACCCAAGCAGCTGAATGGGCCGGCTTGCATAGTTCGTCAAGCAAGCTGATATGCTCCTCGCCAAAATCGTGGACTACAAGATCGTTGATGTTTTCCATGCTACACCTAGTTATTTCGTCCTCCAACAGATCCTCTTGGTTGTCGAGGTTCGCATTCAAACACTTCCAGTCATTCGCGACTCCAAGTGTGATAAACGAGTAGATCCTTCTGATAAATTCAGTTGAAATAGGCGTACTTAAGCCGTGGTTTTTCGCAGCCGCGTCAATTCTTTCAAACAGCTCTACGTAACTCACTCTCCTTTGGTTGATAGCTGTATCTACATCAATATCCTCGTTATCCAAAGGAAGAACACATGGTCCATGGAAGTTTGAAGGAGATACAATGTTATCGAAGATTGTCCGCCGATCCCCCTGTGTTTGGCTTAAGCTATAATCCCACTGTTTACTACGTCGCCAGTCCAGCATGATTTTAGTGAAATGGAAAGTGTCCAGTTCCAGAGGTCGTTGGGTTGGACAGAGAGCAACTGAAACAGGCGTCTGCCGCTTGGGTGCACTCCATGGCCTTGCTAGCTCCAAGGTGCGGAATCGATCTTCGCGTCGGTCTTGCTCTGGATTTCGACAAAGTATATTGAGAGCTAGCTCGAGAGCTGCGCGTTGAGTTCCTCTTTGGCGAGCTTTCGTTTTGACACAACTGCCAGCCATTTCTTCGCATTGTTGCATGGTAACTGGAATTGTCGATGCATCGTCAATAGCGGTAGCATACGCTTGGTTTTCAAGTCCCGGAAGAGTATCGTTGTTGGCCTTGGCCGTTGTTCGTGCAAGCTGAATGTTGAATCCCCGAATATATGCTGAATGGTTATCTCCTGTCTTGATATCAAGGTCATAGTCTTCTCGCATCTGCGTAAATTTCTCGGCTGGGTCGGTTAATCTAGTGACCGTACTGGGAGCGGCAGTGCCTTGAGCTGGTTTTGGTAGCAAATCAGCAAAGCTGACAGGAAACTGACTTTTCGGTTGGTCTCCTGCAGACCATAGTCTATGGGTATCCAACATGGCCATGGCCTCTCGATGGAGATTCTCGTCATATTCGTAACACGATTCTCCCCTCTCCTGCCTGCTGGCTCTATTCTCGGCCAGATCTTTCAGATATTCCTGGATCTGTTCGCAGTTCTTGTCGAAGTCTATCCCACGATGTTCGTCTTCATCGGCCAGGTAGTTGATTGCCTCTTGGAGTCTTTCATTTGGCGCTGGCTGCTCGTATCCCTTGAAGAGTGGTATTGTATGTCCTGGTTTATCAGCAGGATTTCCTGCGGACATTTTCTTTGTTATGATTCAGCTCGACGCTCAGTCCGAAAATAATAAAAGAGAGTAGCTTGCTCCTCGTTCAAACGGCGACAGCGAACGCATCGTAAGAGAACTTGGAAATTATCGCATTTTGACGAGTTGGGAATATGTCTCAGACCTGGCATTCCTTGCTGAAAATAATTATATAACAACAACGTTAAGAATGTAAGTGGTAGTAAGGGGGTAACGAATTGTATCAACTCCTCCTGGATGCCCTTGGATAATGATAGGGGGTTCCACGTCTCCATCCGTCGAGATCTCTTTGTGATGTCGCTTGTAAGCGAGCTCCTTGAGTCTGCATCTGGTAGTTCTGACTTGGAGACCTCGCAGTAACTGAAAGAAAGAACTCGTTCCATCATTACGGACGGACATTTCAACAAAGACCCTCATTTAATTGCTATCTGAAAACAGCTCAATGCCTCCCAAACAAAACTTCCTTTATCTATCGAGAAGCATAAAGTGATGATCAATCATGGCATCAATAGGACAGTTCACGAGGCAATTGACCTTGCTGAATTCCCGTTTTATAGAATAATTTAGTGGCACCAAGCAGTGATCCAACATGGTTACCACTCGTTCCCAAAGTGGTGTGCTTAAGCGGCAAAAGTATGACCTTAAAACTCTTGAGCAAAAATGTATCACCTGTTCAATACCAGCTACCTCAGGGTCGCCCAAGGCTCAGAAGCCTCGCCTAAAGACCAAACCAAGTGGCAATAAAGTTAGTGGCAATAAAGCCTCGAAATATGTTGTAAAGAGAGGGAAGAAGATGAACTTAAAGCCAAGCCAACAAAATTCCAACAATGACGATCAGGTGGCCCTGGGCAAAAGTCGCATGAGCTCTACTTTAACAGCAGAAGAATTCGAAGCACCTGTCATACAGACGGAAGACCACGGGCAGCTCGAAACTATATTCCCGGAAATTGATCTCAATGGAGGAGTTCCCAACTTCTTCCCAAAGACGGTAATAGGGGCTCGGGAGGAAAAGGGAAAGAGCAATATTGAGCGTGCTGATGAGCAGATTCTCAAATGGAAAGAGATTCGAGAGGCACACGAAGAGCATTATCCGAAGATCCTCCCCTTCATTGATGGGAAAATTCAAGAGGCCGAAAGAGCCAGAGCTGAGTTGGAAGACAGTGAGGAGAACAATCGTGTTGGGTAAGTCTATCTATCTTGATCAGAAAGGACGAGTGGTTAATATCTCTAGCTCCGTTGACCCTGCTGGCGACGCCATTGCCCAACGTCTGAAAGTTCTTCAAGAGGGCCTCAGAAGATCCAAATTCGGGCCTGAGACTGAAAACATCCAAGCAGCTATTGATGGCTACCAATCAGGAACCATCCAGTACTCGCATAAATACACCATCATCTATGCAGGACAGGTTGTCGACCAAGCTTCGAGCTACGCTGAATTCACATCTGATCGCCAAGAGCGACTGGATCAATATCTCGAAAAGTACGGACCTCACTGGCTTTGGTATGAACCTCCACTAAATGTCCACCCTGAAGCGGTCCCAAAAGTAGCCGGTTGTGTTTCTCTTGCACTAAGTGGTTCACACTGGTATGTAACGCTAGGGTTCTGGAAAAGAAGTGGGTGGGTATATCGAGTGTTTGGTGATGGAGACCAGGGTATTCCATTCCCGGTTATAAATGGGCAGGTCAACTGCCAGGCAGATGGCCCAAAAATAGGATTCAGGAGTCTTGCCGATACAGGAGCTACATATCCAACTCTATATAAAGAAGATTTTCAAGATCTCGGGATTGATGAAAACGTCTATGCATGCCAGACCTTTGTCACCGCAAATACAGCAAACGGACAGCTGATATATCGGCAGTATGAAGTCTTCGTGCAAGTTCTAAGAGACGATGCAACGGTTCCAGTAGACCCGACAAATCGCGTGTATCCAAATCATCCAGATTACCTTGGAGGACTCTTCCCTGTATCTGAAATCCTTACTCCACGCGGTACAGTAGATCAAAATGGTATCGTGTCAAACAACAGGCTTTCTGGGATGGTGCCCTTCGACTGTTGCTATCTTTCATCAACACCCAGTTCCCAGTACTTACATCTTGGCGAGGACCGAAAAGATGTACTGGGTATCCATAAAATGCCCGGGCAGATGAGATACGCGGTAAACGCTCCTAGGAAGTGGAACACCTTCAACCACAGCCAAGTGGGCGATCCACTGGTAAGATTCAATCACAGGCAAGGCGATCTGATCGACGAGGATCATGTTAGCATACCGTATGCTAGTCTGGAGACCGGCTTTGGGGCCACAACTCCAGCCTATTCAAGCCTTTGGCACCCAGCAACACAGGTTCCAGGTATGCAAATACCACAAGCACCGACAGGAGCGATTCAAATGGTTAGAGCTC
Source organism: Coleophoma eucalyptorum (assembly GCA_026120035.1). NCBI lineage: Eukaryota > Fungi > Ascomycota > Leotiomycetes > Helotiales > Dermateaceae > Coleophoma > Coleophoma eucalyptorum. The sequence continues at coordinate 280,507 of JALRME010000036.1, forward strand.
CGGCGGCTCCATAACTTCCGGATAATAAAGCAGCATTTGTAGTAATATCTCCAGTTGCAGATGCATTATAGGCAGCGGGGGTTTACAGAATATCGTGTAACAACTTTTGCAGCAGTTTTATTATAGTATGATACCTTCTGGGTGGCAGTCTATTGTATTTCTAATCCTCGTTAGTAATATGAAGTACAATATCCACTATAATTCGGTTGTAGAAAGGTTCAAAATGGAAAGGCTGTGTGGCTATTTCAAGTCTTGATAATAAAACTACCTAGTATCTGGTATTCTTGAGAGAGACTGTACTTAAAGGGTGAGGCTCGTCCATATTACCACTTGTAATAGACACCAGCTCAGGTTTACATCATCTTTTGGGTCTTGGCTTGAGGATATTTCAGACTGAAAGTTGTTCGAGGATTGGAAAATGAGGACTGTGAAGGTTGAAAACAAAACAGGGCCTGGTATTCCATGTAAGAGTTGGTGATAATAATAACTAAAGGTATGTTGTTCCTGGAATACACAACTAATCTCTAAGAGCATTTGTTGCTTCTTAAGGCCATTAGATTGGTCTGAAATACATAATATGTTTTCAGTCTATGCTCTGATATTATTGGCCCAAGGATATGACTGGCAAAAGAGAGATTTTCCATACACATCCACTGTGGTAGGCCGTATTATATAGCCAACAGCTCTACTGGAGCAGGAAAGGGAAGAATGGGCAACTGAATGGATGTTGGAAAATATTCTGAATGGGGATTAGCTTGTCGCGAAAGCTAAAGTGGATCACGGTTCGCGACTGAGTCCATGTCGCGTCTCAGCTTCAGCCTCCTGGAATCTCACAAGACAATTCAAACCTTCACAATTGAACTGCAGTTCCATCCTATTCAATCATCCCACCGCTCACTACCTCTTCCTCACAACCTGAAATCAGTCAAGATGCAACTCAAACGCAAGCGCTCCGACTCCGAGATCTCTGCAGCCTCGTCGCTGCTCTCTTCGCCTACTGGCGCATATAATATGAGCCTGGATATGGATGCGCAAATCAGCACCCCTTCTCTTTTCTCCTCTCGAACACGGAAGCGCTATCGCGATAACAGACCCGATGAGGATTCAATTCACCGTATGTTCCTTGCTCTACATCAATGGCTATCCTAACCCATACAGAAAACACCCTGTCGCTACTTTTCTCCGCGCAACAATCACAATCACAATCACAACCACAACCTCAACCACAGCCTCAACCTGAGCCTCAAAGTAGACCAATAAACCTCCCACCACGCGCATTCCAAAACCTTGCAAACGTACCCGTCCCTGCTACACAGACATCTCTACATTCGTTCTGGACACTTCCGAAAGCCCGTTCCGCAAGCAACGATTTTGGCTCCGCCTCGAGCTCTTCTTCTACACCTTCGCACGCACCTTTCATCCAGGCTACCAATTGCGAAGACTGTGATGCTGCACTCTCTTCGGATCATGACGCGATGGATGTGGACATGGATATCGACATGATGACTGCTGGAGGTGGAGCCGAGAATTGGGGATGCGCTGCCTGTGGGAAGCAGGTGTGTAGAAATTGTGCGGTCAGCAATTTAGGGGATATGCGCTGTTGTCTTGGCTGTGCGGGTAGGAGGGCAGGCCATAGAGGGCGAAAATGGGAAGGTGGTATTGGCTGGGTCGAGGCTTGAGGCTTGAGGTTTAATGCATGATGGTTTATTCGGTGTTGAATTGGTTCGAAGTCGGTAGAAATTTTGGATTAGGATGCATGGTGTTTGGGGAACCCGGATTTGGAGAATATACACGTAGTCATTTACTTAATACCCAATTTACGAACTGTCTTCATCTACCTATCTTGTGTCTGTTTATCGTTCTGTGTTATGATACTGGACTGACCTGGTTTTGTAGAAAATCGACAACAAGTACTCTGTATATTCCAGCAACTGATCTCAAACTTGAAATGTTACTAGATGGTTGAATAAGAAAAAACATATCATCAGAACTATACCAGACATGCCAAGCACTAAAGGCTTTTAGAATCCCTCTATATGGTCAAGTGGAAGTGCAAGCAATGAAGTTAGCTGGCGACGAAGCGCAGTAGAGAGGTATCCAAGGCACGAAATGGGTTATTTATTGCTAGTTGCTAGATAGTCCCAAGAGACCCAAACAGCATGTTTGCTTGGAATAAGAAACCAAAGAATGAGCGTCTGGTGTGGAGCTCTACATACCCACATCAGGGACAAAATAGTACTTCTCAGCTCAGATACTTCAAAAACACACACATGAAGCACCAGGGGACTGCATGTAACATCCACTGCAAGCTCCCTGGTTCCTAGCCAGTTCTTAACATTCTATATAATTCCTTTTATGCTACCCCCCCCCTCTCCCACAACAGTTCCAGCCTCGCGTATTTGCAGAAATATATTCTAGAGACTGTTTGCCTTACCTCTGGCACCATCAAAAAGAGCGTATCATGAACTATATCCACGAGAGAACCTCACTGAGAGCTCCTGACAGCTCAACTGATTCATGTCCCGTTGCAATAATGATCAAGAGATATAGAAATATAGTCTAGTCTTGAAATCCCCGAAGAGATCGGCACAATTATTTTCTGTTTCCAGGGCCACACCATCGACAACCTGAGTCAGGGCATATCTAGATTGATACAGGCCACCCCAGAATCACACAGTCCCTACTGTAATACCAATCCAAATTTAATCAACTAGTCTCATCGACAAATCGAGCCCTCCAAGGGGGGAGGGGTGGAAGAAGCAAACCACATTTGTCCTTTCACAGAATCCACAAGCACAGCGCTGCTCGAAACCTCGAGTAGACTCACTAAAGACGTATTTACAAATATATCACATCTCGACATCACCAACAAGCATGACTGAACTGGTGGTACAGCAGATATTTCCAAGCCGCGGACATAACAGGGCCAAAAAGCCCTCCCCCTTTTCCCTTATCTTCTGATATATTAACCTAGCTCGCCGGAAGCAAGCAAGCATAATAGCAGCCGCATGCTCGCCGACAGAACAATCACATATGCTGCAGGTTCCCGAGGTAAACAGCCCCCCAGCCACAACGGGAACTGGTATTAACAGCATGCAACGGAGAACTCGGGGACAGGAACCCTAAACTCTAAGGTTCAAGAGAGTGAGAGAGCCAGGCGCAGATCAGATGACAATACAAGCATGGACCCCGAATGGAAAACAGCCAACAGAGTATGAAGTAAGGCACCAGCGACTTCGGAGGTGCTTCTGTTACCACATGTCATATTCATGCCGTTGTTGGGAGGTTGGGACTGGAGGAGTTCTTTTTTCCCTTTTCAATTAGAGAACCCAGACGGGCACAATGCGAGGGGATATCAAATATCAATCGAGACCCAGGAGGATGGTAAGAACCGATGTCGCGTCGCTTTTGCATATTTGTTTGCTTACTCTCTCAAAGTAATCACCCGGACTAGGCAGGATGTAATAGATATGCGAGCGGAAAGAAAGGCAAGCGAATATTGTCTACAGTGCATATGCGTACAGAGTGGAAGATCTCCATTGCCCCCAGTGAAGGATTTCATGATGCTGCTGTGATGGAAAGAAGGAAGATGTATGGATAGATGAGATATATGGAATTATATCGCATGCACCTTCATCAAAACTTCCCTCCTATGTGCAGAACAGGCAAAAGAAAACAAGTTTATGGGTAGGTGTGTGTATGGGAATAGTACACGGTGTATGTATAGATACAGTCCATGCATACCTGCATACCCATATACATACATACATGCGCGCATGGCCCAAAATGGCACAGGAACGGAGATGAAACAGTTAAAAATCTGCAATGGAATATAGAGGGCCCAATGCTATATCTTGATTGCAACACACCAAGATAACAGACGTGCGTTGCAACCCACATACACATACACACACATTCTCTCGCTTTCGCAAAGATTGAGAAGATGGTCATGAGAGGGTGTAGTGGCAATCCTTCACATTTACTGTCAACATGGCTACGGTTCGTGTGGCCGTGTATGCGCTGGCACCTATAGTCATCATGGCCAGCCAAAACCAGGGCAAGTGGCTTGCGCATGTGTAGCAGAGAGGTCAGCAAGGCCGAGTTGCATCTCCAAGATGGGGGACGTGATTGACAGGACGCGTTTTCGTGATTCACGTGTCTTGTGTATATGTTGAGGGACGGGGATTTTCACCAGGAGAGAAAGTCGGATTGGAGGTTCCAATTGGGTGGGTTGGATTATTGTTTTCGCTGCGGCGCGTTTGCGGACTTCCCCTTCTCGTTCCTGTTCCTGTTTCTCAAAGGGGTGGCAAGATACGGGATGCCTTATCTGAGCTGAGGTCAGACGAGAGCTGAAAGAAAGAGGGGACGAGGACAGAGAGACATAAGAGAAATGGTTCGGCGATTCAATCCATATGACTGAGAAGAAGCCTTGCAAGGTAGCGGTAGCCATGGGTTGAGAGCATGCCTACTTCGTAACATTGTACGTGAGGCAGAGGCAAAGCCGTGGATCTATCTAGGCTGACAGTATGAGGGTAGTCGGCGCAGTGAAGCTGCCATGGTCATCTTTGCAGCCAGTCTTGGACCTTCTGCTTCGGGCATACCTTCCCCGCAATTCTGCGAGCAAGAGAGTCTCTTCTCCAGCCTCAGATTCAGGTTCAGGCTCAGGCTCAGGGACCGACAAGAAAGAGGTAACCTGGATCAGATAATTCGCCATGATATAGCATTAGCAGCGGAGCTGAACCCTCGACCTACGGCTAAGCTAACCAATATTTCCACGGATTCGGCGGAAATTCCTTGGTTCTTAGTACGGTGTTCGTGTTGCTCCAGTGTCCTCATCTTGGATAAGTTGCCTATCCTCCAGTCAACGAAATCCATCTCGGAGATTTCGCATCACGAAAAAGAGGGGGGAGGGATAAATCAGGCTGGGCAGGCACCAATACAATTGGTGATGTTGAGAATCTTGCTCCTTTCATCCTCAGCATTCCAATATGGGATCGGCAGGGAAAATGAGGGTGGGGGGATTGGATTGATTGGACGCACATACATGATTCCAATGGGAGGGAGATTGTGCGGCTGGTTATCACGATCAGTGAAGATCTTACGACGCTCACTCGGCGAAAGTATATTTTTGGGGATGAGAGTTTCGAGTGTGTATTTGGCTTGCAGTTGCGGGAACGGCTTCTGCTCTCCTTCAGCTGCACTTGACGTGATGTGATGTGATGTGATGGATGTGATGTGCGTAAGGTGACTTTTGTCCTCATCAATCACGGTAAGTGGCGTTTTGAGGCCCAGCGCCGAGCTTATTTGTTGGTCATTGCAGTCGTAGTAAGCGAAGGGATTTCGATATAGAGCATGTTGGCCCTCTTAGGATCACTGAGACCACTGGGACCACACGTCCGAGAACTATATCAGCGCCAGTATATCTTCAACTCGGCACTTAGAATAAGGGAGGCCGGTTGGGGATTTATTGCGCCTTTACCACCGGCGACCTTGATATAGTTGTATAGGGGTTGGGAGATGCTTGGACTCTCCCCCACCTCTGACATGTCTTACTGGTAGCGGTCCAACACCGCACGACCGCATATCGCAGATATTGCTATCGCAGCAATGCTATCTCAGCAGCTTTCCTGAATCAGTTCCTCATGTGCAAATAATTAGGTAGTCGGGTTCGAAAGTCTGTTGCTGATTGTACTACCATCCTCAACTAATCTCGACATCCATTGGACATACTTACCTGAGACATGCGTCAATGAAGCCCACGCCGACGCCGTTATGAATATTCACAGCATATTCATAGCGGCGCTGGTCCCCGTTTCGCCGACCACTTTCCAATCAACGCGAGAAGTGTGGCAATTCGCGTGTTTCCAGCAGAACGCGACATTTCCCTCTGCCTTGGACCTCTTGGCTGCGCGCTCCTCTTTTGTCTCGAGGGGCAAAGTGCGTGTCCCTTCTAACTTTTCTCATACATGAACCGGATTTTTAGAAGCAGCTAAGAGATCGAGACCCTAGTCAAAGAAAATAGTTCAGGACTTTTTCTTTCTTTCCCTTTGGGTATTGCATAAGCAAGCCAAAAGAAGGTGAACTTTTTTTTTTCTTCTGGTCGAGAAATCTATTGTGCGGGGCTGGGTCTAGTCTATATGCTGGGCTGGAGCTTGATTGTGGAATCTGGAGTCTTTGGAAATGGATGGCTTGGAGGGGTGGTGCATAGTTATTACTACACACCGTACAGCAGACATCGTGATCATCAGACCGAGAAGTCTAGTCGCTCGATTGGGGAACCTTTTGGTGCGGGCTTGATGGAGACTTTGAAACTACTGCACTGCAGAGCACAGCCAGAAACCATGCAGAAGAATCCTCAATTGAATATTTTTATTATTTTCTTCTGGCACGGCGACGATGCTCGAAAAGCGCGGAACGAGTAAGGAAAGCGGAGTTTGGTTCCAGGCGAGTGGGAGGTACAGGCAGGCAAGGTCTAGGAACTGAGATTGACCTTTTGCATTGCCTTCCTGCTGATATGCTTTGCAATATCATGCTATAATATGCTATGTCATAGTTTTTGGCTGCCTTTTGCCTCAACCTCGAATCCATGATGAATCCACACTTCGCGGCTGGTACAGTTCTGTCTGATCCCCTTACTCCGGAAGGCCGAGCTCTGTTACAGCCGCGGGTGAGCCGTTCTAAGAGGGAGGGAAACGCCAAGCGTAGCCTCCGATGTGATGAAAGATGCATGGCGAGCCTTGCAACCTCACCTGTATGATGATATCCGATCATCACATTTCCTTGTTAACAACAAGGGTACGCGTGAGCGAGGAGTTGTGCGCGCGCGCTCTCAGCCTCTCGTCCATCTGATAAGCACGGATCAGGTCATGTACGTACCACCGCGGTTTGATCACTTTATGACGAGACGTGCAGAGATATCTCATGGCCGTTTGCACTACCACTCTGGAGATCCAGGAGTCTGGTAATTCTCTTATGCATGTCTCTCTTTGGGATGATTCTGAGCAAGATCATGGCGTGAGGCAAGACAATGGCCGGTTTTGGGTGGAGGAGGCTCTGGCAATGCATAAGCTTGTGTATGTATAAAGTTAGCATCAAGGCTAGTGTATCTTTCACAAAATGCGGGGTCTTCGCTTAAACCAAAGCACAGTCTTCATAACCTGTTTATGTTCGGCATCTCCTCAGCTTCATAAAACCCTAGTCGGGCCATCTCAAGTCCTAGTCCCTGGCACTTTAAACCCAGCCTCGCAACTACTGTAACTAGCAAAGAAAGACAAGAAAAAAACCCCCTCCCGTTCTCACCTCTCTTTTGGCGCTAGGTGGCTCCATTCAATCCATTATCGATTCTGCAAAGCGAAAAAGAAAAAAAAAACGCAAGGCCGGTATGGCGGGCGGCGGGCGGCGGTCAGAGGAGAAGATGCCGAAGTTAAGGGAGCATCGGCTCGGAATGGGGCCGATAGTCACAGACCCAAAAGGCTAAGGGAGAAAAGGAAGAAATTTGCCTTGTCGTTCTCAGCCATTGACAGTACGAAACATCTAGCCTCGCAGATGTGTCGCCTTCATTGGCCCAAGCTACAAAAGACCAGGTAATCCAAATGCAGCTGATTGGCTACCCACTTTGTATACTATGTGAGGCTGAGAAAAAAGATTCGGCGTGGGACCATTTGGCTCCTTGCCTTACGTATCTTTTTGCGGGAAGGCTATAGAGAGGCTCGGAGGAGCAGGATTTTTCTTTCACCTGCCCGTTACCGCTACTCGTTGATGCGGTGATGGTGTATGAAGATGGAGATCTGCAGACCTAAGCGTCAAATTGAACGAAAGGGAAGGACGAGGCGGGATGAGGGTCCTTGATTTTGATCGCGTGTCAACTCTTCACCACAGAGAGCTTGGGAGCCAGCTCCACGCCGACGGACAATGTTTTCGCTTCGGTACTGCATCATGTACAAGCAGTTGCATGATGCAGATGAGATAGACCCAAGGCTTGATGAGGCTGGAAGTCGGGACCTTTGTTCCATACAATGATGCACCATTCGAGCGACTCGGGTTGGGCGGCGAAGAAAGGGTTCGGTGTGTATGGTTGCGTGAGACTATCAAAGAATCAAAGAGAAGATGTTGAAACCCGCTTCGTTCGCTCGCTCATATTTTATGGAGTCGAGAGTTTTGGTAAAAGATTTGCCTTTCGGACTGGTGTTGGTGGAAAAGAAGGCAGGCAAAGTGTCAGGTCTAGGGGAGAAACGCGTCGGAGCGAGACATTCTTTGACACCGTTGTCGCGTGGTCAGGAGTCCTAGCTTAATTGATTCAGAATTGGTTTTTCTCAATCTAAACAATTTGTAAGGCCTTCTATCTTAAGATGTTCTCATCTCTGCAATGCCCATCAATCCAACTCTTTACCAGCAAGAATGCTATTTCGAGTTGCATTCGCAATGCTAATTCCACCAAAGGGGGAGGGGAGCCAGAAATTATGGTTAATATGCGGCGGATCTAAGTGTGGCAAATCATACCAAGGCCATTCTATTCCTGACGCCAAAAAACGCGTCTCAAAAATCATGGTCAGATTTCGGAATAGAGTCGAATCCGAACCCCTGAACCCTCTTTAGCCTCATGTACGTACATGCGGAGGAAACGTACAGGCTCTGTACATCTTCTTGAGTTACACGCGTGCATGTCCTGTTACTGTACCAATGATCTTGTGTTCGCGTCCCGAGGAGTGTCGCGTACAAGGGCGCCATTGAAATAAAAGGCTTTCTCTCTGTCTCAACCCAAGCTAAAGAGAGGCTCACGCGTTGGTGTTTGATACATACGGTCTTTTCGGTCTCGCTTGCTGCCCATCCATTTCCGAAGTTAATGAAAGATCGGTAGGATGTAACAGTACCCTTTTGAGGCGTTCGCTGCCGTTGCATCATGATAGGAGGGTATGTATTAGTATACAGCCTCTAACCATTTAATGGCTACGAGGACAATCGTGGTAATTGCTGTACCACCTACTTCACATTTGTGCATTGTAATAGGGGGGATGGGGAAATGAAAGATTGGAATGGGAAATGACGCAAGTGCAAGATTTATGCGAGCGAGATATGCATCACCTAATGTACTCTATCCTTCCTATGCATAGACTTCTCCCAACGATCTATTTTCTTCTAGAAGGAAAGAGTGGAGTAGAGCTATTCCTGTCCCTGGTCAACTTGTAAGATTGGTGTTTTATGCAACTTCCATATATACGCCATGTCCTCCTTATTTTCACCAATAATCTATTGAATCCGAATAAGTCTGCCTTTTATACATTTGCCGCTCAAGGATTCTTTCCTTGCCCTGGCCCGGGTTGGCTTTGTCGGGAGGATTATGTGTCTTGTCTCCTTTTCTTTTCTGCTTGGTTCTTACTCAGGCAAGTGCAGCTGCTGCATTGCGGTGTCGAAGAAACAAAACCCCCCGCAAGCAATAAATGGCCCCTCACTCATGATTCATGTTTCTACCTTGCAGCGACGGCAGCTATCCTACAAGAGGAACCGCTGCAGACCCAACCCAGCAGAAAGGAAAGAAACCCCGATAAATTTCATTGTTTTCTCTTTTCCTAGAGGGGTTTGGTGATTTTCGTCGGCGGAGTGACAATGCTGTACCACTTTCGATTTTCTGCACATCATGTCATAATAAGTATCCGCTTTCTGCTTCAAGGTTACGACGGTAAGGCAAGGGTGGGACTAAGCTTCTGCAAAATTGTGGGGTGGGGGCCTCGTGAAGGTTGCTGGAGGTTCCGAGATTTGGGTTGCTGAATATCTTCTCCTGTGTTACGGGTTCGGAAACCCTGGGAAACTTTGGGCCTCTTGACTTTGGTGTCTCGCCACGGAAGATCCTTACCAGACTCTCATCTCTTCCAGAAGCATGAAGGCATGGGTGCGCGTTGGCCAGAAGGGTCATTTTAGGTGCGGCGAACAGCAGTGGTGCACAGCGATTTAGGTTGGTTTCTGTTTCTCGGTCCTATATGGTGATACGGCGTATGTTCAGTAAAGTGCTTGCAGCAAGCCTCCTTAACGGACTCGCGTTGTCTGTTCGGAGGACACGTCCAGGCGCGCGTGTCACAGAGATAGCTTCCTTCATAGCACGCGCGCGCTGGCGCAGGTGACAGGCCGACCGCGAAGAGACATTGCATGTATGAGGCCCGGACAGGCAGCTGTTCGTAATGTCTGTGTGCTAAAAAGAAAGGCCTGGGCAGTGGGCTAAGCGGCATTCGCTGATAATGATATTCATGAGAGGGTACCAGTATAGAAATAGGAGAGATCTGGAAAGGCAATAGAAGAGTTTCACAGGATTCGGATTTATTGGCTGGTGGAGCTTTTCGCGATTGGCGGGTTTCCTTTAAGGCAGGCGAGCCCGTTTGGATGGCGTTGGACTTTATGTGCCAAGAGATGGAGCGAGAGGACCGAGTGACTTTATGTACCTTAACCAAGGTTTGTATGCGGAGAGAGATGGCACATACATTGGATGACTGAATGGTTGACGGTATAGCTGGCCCCAGGGAGGCCTTCACAGAAGATAGGGCAGTTGGGGCATCAATTGGCTCACGACAGCTCAAGAGCAGGCCTTTGAAGGGGTCGTGTTTTATGCCCGTAGCCGGTTTGCATTTATGAAGATATACAGACCGAGGTATGTACAATACTCGGGCAAGGTAAGGCGGACCACAAAAAAAGGAAGCTCCGGGAAAGGAAGGCTTCCTTCCAGCTCCCTCTTCCCTGGTGAAGTCTACCGTAATGTTCTCAGTGAAACCTCGCGGCGCACTGCACAGCACCCGCCAAATTGTCTCGCGATCTTTAATTTTCTGAGGCAGCGTCGCATGACGATCATTCTCCTCCTCATCTGTCGGTCAGTCCACAGATCCGCAGGTTTATTTGTAAATTTGGCCTTGCTTTGCCCTCCTATTACCTTGCGTGTATGATGTCTAATACCGGCCAGCACTTCGGATGAGAAAGAGGCTGGGTATGGTCTGTGGTCGTACCTTGACGCGTCCTGTAACTAAATGCGCTGCAATGCACGATATGGTGATTAACGGATGGCTTTCCTTGTAGGACAACCTAGAGCCACTGAATCTTGAAATGCGTATCTTACGGTAGGACATGCAGCTTTCAGCAGGTAATCATGTACGCGACAGTACCTACAGACGGGCTATGGGCGACACCAGCAGCCTTGGAAGATCCCTCCCCAGCCAGCCCTTTGCATTTCATCTCCGTCACTGGACCTATACTATGCTGTACTGGACATAAAATTTCTTGGATATTACTCTACTACTGCGCGCGACATGGTTGTGGTTGTGGTTATGCACGCCAGCCAGAACCCATGAAGATCCCTCAGAGTAGCGCGACATGGCGAAGCATAGCAATACAGGGCACGTCTGGCATTTCTGGCACGATGAGGTGGTTCAGAAACGGGCACAGCTCAGCAACCTTGGATAATTGCCATGGTGGCGTTGGCGTCGAGTCTTAGGGTAGGAGGGTAGGAGGGCAGGAGGACAGGAGGGCAGGGAAGGGAAGGGTAATGTAGGTTCGAACTTACTGTAGTAGTCAGCGTGCGCTGGTGCTGGTGCTAGTGCTAGTATTGGTGTTGGCGTTGGCGTTGTGCTTATTTATTTATGCTGGGGAGACAGAGGAAGAGGGAAGGCCAGTAAGATCGTCCAGACGCGTGAGTTGTGAAAATGGTCTAATCTTATTTGGGCTGATTTGGTCCTTAGCGAACCGGTCGAGGTCTCCACCGCCAAGCGAGGCAGTGATGTGTTGGTGTTGGTGACTGGCATCCCGACCTTGGACTGTACCTTATTTTATGTGGTAGTCTGGTATTCTCTAGTACGGTGGTATGGTGGTATGGTGGTATGGTGGTATGGTAGTACGGTAGTACGGTAGTATGGTAGTACTGTGGTTGGTTAGTAGTCCTGGATTATGACGGAGAAGGATTGGACTGGAGAGGCCGACTGGCTGATTGTTGGCTGGCTGGCGGGTTGGCGGGCTGGCGGGCTGGCGGGCTGGCTGGCTGGCTGGCAACTTATTAACTTGCTGGCTGACTATCTCCCATAGTACAGTCGGCCACACGAAGCTGCCCTCTCATCAATGAATGAACCAAGCGCATATTAATTATCATTTTTATTATTATCACAGGTAGTTTCGTATCTAACTGTCCCGAGCTCCTGGCCCTCTACGGTGCACACTACACCGCGCACTACACCGCGCACTACACGAGAATTGGAAGTGGTGGTGGTGGTGGATGTGTGGAAGTCCACTCCACTCTCCCGACTCACGACTGGCTGTCGCTCCCATGGCCGCCTTGTCCTGGTGCATCTCGTCCCCCTCTCCCCCTTCCCCCCTTTCCCCTGTCACGTCGCTGCACAGTAGTCCCAATCCAAGGTCAAGGGCCAACTCCGTAGTCCCGTACCTACGCGACCCATGAGCAGGCGAGCAAGGTGCTAGGTTCCGCGAGAGAGTCAAGACAAGACCGTGGCTGGACGACAGCTCATTCGGTGGCCACGACGTGGGTGCTGGTCTGCATCTTGCTACACCTGCATCTGTGGGTGGATGTGGGTTTGTGGATGTGGATGACACTCTACTCGATGGGAAGAGGAGGCCCTTACTACGGTCCGTCGTGTGCTTCGCTATTACCACCGTCTGTCTGTTCGTTCGTTTGACGCTCCCATGCTCTCAGGCTCCGTACCCGACCGTCCTATCCTGTCCATCCTTACGCCTTGAACCTCATACTCGTCTAAATCCATCTACTTTCCTTTTCCCTCTCCATCTTCTCTTTTCATCCTCCTCTCTCCCGCCTCTGTCTCTCTCTTCCTCTCCTCTCCTCTCTTCATATCATTGTTTCATCCATCAGAGAGTAGAAGGAGGAAAAAAGAAAGAACAAACCCCAATTGACACCGTGTTACCGACAAGCCGACTGGAGTGATTTCGAAGCTGCAATTCCTGCAACCACACGAAATCTTCGTCTTGGTCTGTAACTGTCACCACATCCCAACCCACGACCTACGACAAGCCTTTTAACCTCCTCGAATTCATCCTTGGGATATCCTCTCCCCTCACTCGTCACACCCTGACTACCGTACCTGCACTCACGCGTGTTCCCGAAACTTTCGAGCTCTCCCCCTTTAAGCACCTACTACCTCGAAAGTACCCTTCGTTGAAGCTACAAGGACGTCATTTCATCACCTTCTGAGGAAAGATCTTTTCTCCCTGTGAATACCTTCCCCCTTGGATCCTCCCCTTTTCAGCACCTGTCAAGGAGAGCGAGCTCGAGGATCCGGATTGGCACGAGATTTAAGATTACACGCCAACGCGAACAGAAGACGACAATATAAAGGTGAGCCTTTTAAACCCCCCCCCCCCTCCTCCCCCCGAATTACCCTCTTCGCAGGGACTCTGAATCAGCGAGAAGACCTGGGCTAATTCTGAGATCCCTTACGTAGCCTTTGCATGCCAAACAGCTTCAATCAATCTTCGGCATTCTCCACCAATCTCCCCTTCGACATTGACCCGGCACGCACCACAATCGCCACGAGAACAACACATACCAATTTGCGAAGATAGAAGCTGGAGACGTTCACTCGTTCATCCATCTTTCCACTCGCAGAACATCACTGTCCAGAATTGTTGAACTGGCAATTCGAGCTTTAACCGGCCAATCAGAGATACATGACTCGACCTTTCTAGACGTTTGCAATCTCCTGCTAGTAAGCCACCCCTCGTGACGAAGCATTCTCCATGATGAGCCTCCTGCAATCGTACTACGACGATGGCGTCCTGGGCAGCCTCATCCCTCTCGGCTTCTGGAGATGAGATCTACGCTAACCTTCACGCTTGCGTGCCCTAGATCTCCGGTTACAATAATCCTCTATAAGTGATATTCACCCACCATTTCAACCTCAGTCCTCCACTTGGAAATCCATCCAAGTCCATCTCGTCGGCAGTCACTACTAGCCATTGTCATTCCTTTACAGTTATAATAATTGTTGTCAAGACACTCTTTAATCAAATCTAATCGACCATCAAAGAGTATTGTTCCATTGAACGATACGTACACTCCTTTTACATCTTTGTTCGATCAGTCGAACAATCTTTAGGTCGAAGCTCCTGGCGAACTTGACATCCACTCTTTCATCTCCACCTAACCATCGTACGCTTTCGGCTTCGATACCACTCCGACTTCAATATGGCCGCCCCACAAATTCGATCACAACCCTGTGATACCTACTTCGTCGAGTCTGACGATTTCACCCAAGAAGAACCACGACGCGATTACGCAAAGATGATCTCGACCAACCAGCGTGAAATCATGGCCAACGAGCTTTCGAGGCAAGCTGCCGAGGCTTATGGAGAGGATATCGTACAACACATGAAGTTTATGGAGGTCAAGATACCTTCACACCAGTGTTGTTCTGCTCATACTGACCTCGAATAGGACGAGACACTACCTGATGTCGCCTCTATTGACATTCAACAGGAGATCCAATGGTTCATGAGACCTTACCTCATCGACTTCCTTATCGAGGCCCACGCTTCCTTCTCCCTCCTCCCAGAGACACTATTCCTCGCCGTCAACCTCCTCGACCGATACTGCTCAAGACGGGTTGTATACAAGAGACATTACCAATTGGTTGGATGTGCTGCTTTACTGATTGCTGCGAAGTATGGGGACAAGAAAGAGAAGGTACCATTGATCAGAGAGCTCAAGTCGATGTGTTGCTCGTTGTATGAGGAGGAGATGTTCACCCAAATGGAATGGCACGTTCTTAACACGTTGGACTGGATTATTGGACACCCGACCGTGGATTCATTTATGCAGGTGGCATTGACCGAGGAGGATGAGGATTTGGAGGTGGAGCACATGGCTTGGTACATTTCCGAGATTGCACTTTACCACAAGGAGTTCGTATCAACGAGACCCTCGACCATGGCGCGTGCCTCCCTGGCGCTGGCAAGAGGTATTTTAGGTAGGCCTGAAGAGACCGATCGTACTTGGGATCACAACGACAACCTGATCTTGATCAGCCTTTCTCAGCAACTACACCGACCGTCATCAGTTCTTGCACGCAAGTATGCCTCCCCACACATGTCAAGAGTATCCGTCAGCCTGGAAAATTTCCTTGCTCAGCAAGCTGCCATCCAAAGACGTGCCAGTCCTCCAACTCCACCATGTGAACCCACCACTCAACTTCTTAAGCCAGTTCCAAGTAACGGTTACGGCTACGACACTCCACAAAAGGCACAGGGTCAGATGGCATATGGGTACCCAACTCCACCAATCACTCCAGAGGGAGAGTACTTTGTGGCAGGAAAGGATGTGAACGGATATCAAGCAGCTGCGCCACGATGCCCAGTCACTCCAACTCCCACCCACAATAACCCTTATGCTGAACAACAACACTATCAACCATATCAGCAAACTGATGTGGTGATGCAATAGTCTGTTGTGGCGATCAGTATCTCCGTCTCTGGCCTTGATTTTCAATGCTGGGGATCGGAACCCTCTCCTTTGTATCACATTTGTTTGTGTCTCCTGGACACAATCGGACTCGGGAAAAATGGAACAACTCCTCTCCAGTCCAGCAAATTATTTCCTCAATCTCGTCACTGGCATTAGCGAATTTCTACATCTTTTGTTGTCTAGCGATTTCTTCGTCACAGTTGTGGTTTTTCATTTTCCTTTTTATCATCTTTCCTATGTTCATGCTTCTTCGACCCGGTTTGGGAGGACAAAAGAGAAAAATCATACCCCTGCACAGTACAAATATTTCGGAAGCAACTTCTTTCCTTGCGAACTTCCTCTCTTTCGGAAAAGCACATAGCAGGTTTTGAGGAATCTGGGTTTTTGCGAAAAGGAAATTTTCTCGTCCCAAATGATCGATGCGGATCAGGATAGATTGTCTTATTCTTGACAGAATCACCTACAGATGGAAAGGAAGGGAAGGGGGCTGGGAAGGGTTTGATGGAGGGAAGGGGGTGCGGTTTTCGGTTGTTGGTTGGCTTTGCATAATCCGTAATGCTGCATAGCGGTGGTTGGAGATACCCAGAAAGAATTGGACAGAAACAGAATCAGATAAGTCGAGTCAGTTGAAGGAAAAGAGTCATTTTCTTTTCTTTTTTTTTATCTCTCAAGATACACTGGGAAGCGATAACGTTGGCTTTGCTTATTCTTTTACACTCGCACCTGGGTTCATAATTCCGAAGTGGAATTGCGTTTCCAAGGAAGGTAGTAGCTAGAGAAATAAATATTCCGAGAGCTCTATTGAGTAAATAAGAAAAGCTCTTTCGAGACAACGCATTAATCATATTTTTCTGCATAAGTGTGACACCGGTCTTTTACTTACTAATAACTCATTATCATCTTGACGCCATCCTTTCCATCTTCCATCTTCCATCTTCCATCTTCCATCTTCCATCTTCCATCTTCCATCTTCCATCTTCCATCTTCCATCTTCCATCTTGCCATCTTCCATCTTGCCATCTTTCCATTTTCCAAACCCCCAACTCCAAAATGCAATCCGTCACTCTGTTTCTTCGTCGGTATCGGAATTACTTTCTCCCATAGAGGTATTGCACAGGAAATAAGGATCGAGATGGAGCAAAAGCCTCCTCCGTCAAGGGTGCTGAGGGTTTGGACGGTGCAGAGTTTATATACATTTTTGAATGTAAGGTACCGGGAGTTCTGGGTCCATGGGTTAGGTGATTTTGCTTCCCTGGCTCTCCCTTAGGTAAGCTTGTGTGTGAGGAATGTATACATGTATATATATATATATATATAACTGTACATATATTTAAGTCTACCACCTCCTTTAGCACATGCTCATCTAGACACTCCCTTTCCACATCATTTCATATACAGACAGCTGTTCATGGTTATCACCGAACGTTATGCCTTCCTAATATTCTTTGCATATCCTATTATCTTACACTCTCTTCCTGAGTTTCAATTTCCTCTTAGTCCCTCCTCCTCAACCCCCTTGAACGAAGTGTGGCAAAGCTTCTTCGTAGACTAGCACCCTTTCCAATGCTGACTCTTTGTACCCTGTAGTCGTCAGGGAGAAGCTTATTCATGTACTATAATACCCATACTCATTTTATCCCGATGGCATGGAATGGAATTTGGGCTATTTGCCTGGCAGTCCGCTTCTTGGTCCTAAATTACCACCCTGTCTTTTCGAACACGATACGCAATAATGAGAATTCGTTCCAAATGGATTCCCTACTGCCTACACCTCCTGCCAGCGTCTGACCACGCACCACATATGAAACTGAGCCTGAATACTCAGCGTCTTTCAACTCTGGCCGCACATATCCCAATAGAGTTTGAAAACTTCTCACAACCTTCTAACCGAAGACCAGATATAGCGGGTTTGAGAAAGACGGCTGCTAGACCTTCAGGCAGGGTAATATAATCCCCCCCCCCTCCCCCAGCGCTAATCTCTTTCTATGAGAAAAGGCTTAAAAGTCACTCGTATAGGGAGAGATCGTCTTGCTTTGGTATATGAGTTTCATACGCCATACTTTCACAAGACAGCAAAACGAAGCCAGCAGATTGCTATTGGGCGTCATGAGCTCTGTACAAAACTACCTCTGAGGATTTGAGTCAAACTCCGCACGCAAGGGTTTGGTGGACTAGCTTTGGCCAGCCAACGATACAAACAGCTAGAAAGCGGGGATGGGTGGAGTCAACTGGGAGAGGGGGGGGGGGTACATCCATGGTTCCTCGACATCACCTACTTACTTCAAACTTGGAGTTCACTGCAATCCTTGCAGTGTTCAGTATGAAAATCTCTGTCCCTTCCAAAAATAACCCCCTCTTGAGGCTTGCTTACTTAGATGGCTGGGCTGGACTCAAATCTACGCGAATGCCTTCAGCTAAAGGATACCTGTCCGCTAGCATAGCATTGGCGTTCAGGAAACCCATTGTAGTTAAGAGAGCGCCAATCTATATCGAGTTCCCAGGAAAAAACTATCGCAGTTAAGAGACTACCAATCTATATCGAGTCCCCAGATACCAGTGACCAGTCAAGAGGCCTGGAATTCACGGTGGGTGGTGGCCGAAAGGCGCTATTTCGCGTTCGCTCTCTTATCAATAACGTCGCTAGATAGTGAAGCACATCTAAGCTAAAAGCGTCCAGAACCACCGCCCAGGCTTTGGAAATGGTTTCCCCTACCTCGACAAGTAAAGACACTACGAACAGCAATCTGTCAGTCTAGACTCGACTCCATGGTGAGAGTGCACCCATACTTCCTGCTTGTTAGGCATAAATACCCACGTCTGTTCTCAGACGAAGGGTCCTCTGCTTCTGGAAGTCGGGTGAGTTTGTATAGCTGCGTAGAAGCAGTCTTGTCAACATCCGAAAATACTGAGCTCGACTGTTTCCACTCAGTGGCTGGAGATAACTAGTCATCCTCACCGAAGGTGATGAATGCGTCCTTTTGCTGTTTTAGCCATCACTTCTGGAGAACTCATTTTCGTGCTCGCAATTAAATGTACATGTCCTCAAGCATCTATCCTGGATTAGGGAGTATACCTAATCTCAAACACTGTACTAAGCTCTTGAACATCAAGGACCAATTTGCTTTATTCAGTGTGTATGACATGCTCAAAAGAGTTGCTGTAACTTTTAAGCTATATGAAAGCGTGGGCTGAGCTAGTAGTAGATGGCCAGAAAAGAAAACGAGACCTGAAGAGCGAACTTGGTGGACAAAAGAAATGAAACTAATCTAGATTAAAATTGATAGGGTATCACAAAGGGTTTATCGTCCCTACTGCTCTGTATCCAAGGCAGTTTTCACAGCCATAATAACCATTTTAAGAGAACCCACACTCCCCTGAAGACACCAAGTACAATTCTGGCCAAGACGACCATAAACCAAACATACCACATAATCCCAACCAAGGCCCATTCTACAAGAACCCAGCCACCCCTGCGCAGCCATCTGAAACGTCGGCGGCGGCGTCGGAGCATCTTGTTCATCATGTCTGTAAGTCGCTTGACCGCCAACATGTGGCTTGTAACAAGCTCCTTGCTGACCTCATCAGAATCATCAGCAGCTTTCCGAGCCATGGGCGTCAAATTCTGAACGATGCAATTCTGCAGCGATTCGGCACGAGACATCAAGTCTGGTACAGTCTTGTCGCAGAAGTCGTCGGTGGTGGATTGCAACACGCGAGTGGATAAGTGAATATCATTCGAGAGAATGCGCGCTGCAAAATTGTGCTCCTGAGACTTAGGCACTCGTTCAGTTGGGTCTTCAGCGAGTGCAGCAATTTCTACGAAGAGTCTCTGCTTCGAATCTTTCAAGCTACGAGCGTCTTCACCACGGCGTGTAATCTCCTTGGCTTTGATTCCAGAACTGAGTAGCAGAGCTCTTACGCGCGCAATTTCACGCTTCGTCATTGGCCCACGATGCAAAGACACGCCCCTATCAGATATACTCCATTGACGCTTACCCTCAAGAGAGGGACGATGATCATGGCTAGTCTCAAGTTTTGATAGACCGGTGATAGGAAGTTGATCTCGACGTTTGCCCGGAAAGCCAAGGATTGTATTTAGTCGAGCATCTGCGCCATGAATTCCATTAGAATACCCATTTCTTAGAGACTCTAAGTCTGAGACATCCGATTCGAGGCGTAGTCGGTCATTCATTTCAGCATTTGGCGATTCTCTTGGTGAAGCATCCTGAACATCAATCCTGGGATTATCCTCATTGCGTATTGATTGTCTACGCTCTTTGGTCTGCTGTCCCTGAAACGTGTTGTCTTCTTCTGCATCCATAATTTCTGTGCGGGTTGTTCTCTCTCGTCCTCGCCGCTCAAACGGCGAAGCAAAATTGGGCATAGAATTGAGGAATGACGGCCGTTCTTTTCTTGGTGATGCATCCTCAACATCACTGGGAGGAACAGATCGGGGGCGCGAAATGTTCACAAAGGTGCGCTTGATAATATCATCATCGGCATCCGACTCATCTGATGAGGCGCCGGAAGACAAGCCAGGAGAAGAATCTTTCCTCCATAACGCATCGCTGACCTTTGAAACTGCACCACGTCCAGTCTTGAAGAGTCCTCGAATGCCAGAAGTCTCTTCACCACTCTTACCTCTCAAACTACCAGCTCTGCTTTTGATTGAGACTTGGCTATCATCGGTCCTTCGAGTAACCATGAGTTTGATAGGGCTCTTCGATCTCTTCTGCTTCTCGGGTGTAGATGGGCTCTCCTTACCCTCGGGCATATCGAATGAATATCTTGAAAACAAGCCATCTTCATTACCATTACCATCCAGGCTTTCAGATGCGTTACGTTCTTGCAACATATTGATTTTAGATCTGACTCTAGATATCGGATTCCGTGTTGGTGAGCTTTGTCGACTAGGCGCTGGAGAAAGCTCCATTCCAAGAGCCGGAACAAATGCGCCAGCAATTTTGGAAGCTCTGATCTCTGGTGAATTTGGAGCGGTACTATCAAATCCGTCGACGGAGCTTCGAGGATTGCTACCAGGTACTTCCAGACTAGCTCTCCCAGAAGATATATTTCTCGTTGAATCTCGTTTGTGATGCCGTTTGAACAGAGAAGCTGTCCGACTGTGGCCCTTCGATTCAGTTCTTTCCAGATCATCTCGCAGCATAGGTTTCTGGCTTTCGATTGATTCAACAATCTCCTGATTTATTAGATCCCGTGGACCATCGTACTTGCTTTCCCTCGCCTCCTTGCCAAGCATCTCCATCATCTGCTTCTCCAAGATTTCACTACTAATCACATCTTGGCTATCTGCAGTTCCACTACGCCTTCGGGAGACTCGACGATGGCTATCAGCATCACTATCTGACGAGTCAGAAGAGGACCTTGACCTAGAGAGCATACGACGGTGATGCGACCCGTTGTGGCCATGATGGAAACGAGTTGCGTCTCGTAATTTAAGCTTCGCTCTTGAAATTGCATGATCTGATTGTCTCTCGGTGTCTGCCTTTATAGACTTGAATTCTGGTAATAATTTTGTGTCGATGCGGAGATCTGGTGCAACAATGTCCCTTGGCGGAGACTTTTGGGCAGTGGTCTCTTCCTTGGGCTGGGACACAGGTCTGCTGAGCTCAGTGTACCGGGGAAAGATTTTCCTACCATGGCGGTCCTCGATAAGTTTCTTATTTTCCTCTTGCTCCAGCCAGAATACATCAGCTATCATATCAGCAGGATTTATAATCCAGTCAATGCGTGGTCTCTTTGATTTTGACGCCACAGACCTGCTTTGCGATTGAGGAGATGCATGTGGAGAGGCGGTATCCTTGGAGACCACCGAAAATGTTGGCACTGGCAGGGAATTTGCATGTTGACGGTCATCTGAGGATTCCATTGAGATTCGATCGATCCAGGTAGAAACTTCCTCTAGATCTCCAAACCCTTGAGCTTCCCCATCAATCACTTTCCGCTCTCTCGTCCGCACCTTTCGGTTCCGTATGTATTGCAAAGGATTATAATCTCTTCCTAGACTACGCGATGAATTCACACTGGAGGCTGTTTGTGTTGGAGAAAACGTTGCGGCAGTTGGTGATCCAGGAGCTGTACTAGCTGGGGTTACTGTAGAGGATCTATCGTTCTTGGGTGGCTTTAGAGGAGGCACGTATTGCAGCAGTCGACGATATTGCCCCATGAGCTCTATTGTAGTCCTTGCCTTATCTGCTCGCGCTAATGTAGAGGCCGAGAAGTGGTAATTGTAGGTGACGTCCATATTTGACTCGAATGCCGCTTGTAGTGGGCTGCCAATCTTCTGTCCCGAAAGCAGTCGTGGAGAAGCTGTAACAGCACGCTCTCCTTTGTCTGGTTTAGGTGAAATATTCCTGGAAACTCGCCTCTGTTGCTGTAGATGTTGTCTCAAGTTACTACTACCCATTCCCTCGGTGAAGCCTGCACCAAGGGAAAGCGGAACAGAGATGTTACGTCTGGCAGCAGCACGCCTACTCTCGCTGAGATTCAAGGCAAGATTGACAATTTGCGCAGAATCCACGTCAAGCGTTTTCGAAGGTGTTTTATCATCCATCTTACTTGTAACCTCAACATCCTCATCCTCGCCCATGCGGGTAGTATCAGTAGTGACATTTGACGCCAGTGGGCTGTTATCGAGTCCCAAACCCAGATTTGAGTGCTTCCTAGAGTGTCTTTTCTCGGAGCTCTGAAGCTTCCCCTTTCCTTTGTGACCATCGTGAGATTCGTGTGTCGTGATAGGGGATGATTTCAATTCGGATTTCGCATGAGCTCGATCGAACACATTGTTGGACAGTAGGAAACTCCCAGGCCGAATCCTATGCCTTCGATGACTGCTCTCCTTGACTGGATGAACATCTTCACTGGAACCCAGCCCGTTCTTTTCCATCATGGCATCGGTTGTGTTGACAGCAAGACTGCTTTTCTTGCTGCCAGCTGTACTTGACTCGCCGGTGTCATAACTAGCAATGCTATAACGATCATTTGAGATTGGGGTCGCACGGCGCTGGAGAGGAGTCGTCAGGCCATCTTTGCCTACGATCGTGTCGCGTCCAGAGGCTGCGGCCACATCATTCGACATCTGGAACTGAGACCAGAACCGCTCCTACAGCAGTTCGTGACCATCAACATGAGTGGCAGTATACTTGCGATGACATGTCGAGAAATAGAGCAGTAGGTTGTTGAATGGTTGAGCTGGCAGAACGTTGGGCTCGTGGTTTGATTTGCTCCAGTGGACTGGAAGAAAGACAGGATTTCAATGATGATCTAATTCCGGGGTAGGTGTAGGCCCATGTCGTTGCCAGGATGTCTAGAACGCTAAAGCGAGTCTTCCCGACGCGTCTGGAAGTAAAACGCGCTTCTAGATTCCTTCTTTCCTTACTTCCTTCCTTCCTCTCTCTAGTTGCATTGTAAATTTCACATATACTAATATTAACTACAGTCGAACCCGATATTATCACTACATCGTTCTATCTCGGTCGATTTACTCTACTCTTGGCGTTGTTGCGATTTTCTGTAACCATTTCCTGTAACAACGATTCGCCACCGCAAGCCCACACTACTTCGAACGGTATACCAGGCTAGACGATAGACTCAACGAGCACATCACGGCTTCCATCGAAAATGTCGCTTTTAAATCTACCAGAGGAAGCTACTTATGTGATAAGGGAAGCTGCGCTCGTACCATGGATTATACACTAGAGCCGGAGAAGCTTAAAAATCCTCGAGAGGGTAGACTGGCGGCTGCGTGTCAGGCCAGATGGAGCCATGTGGAAATTAGGATCGTTATCGAGGAGGATGAGCTGAGGTCCTGTAGGTCAAAAACTGGCGTTTAAGATCTGACAACAAGGAATTCGACGATTCGAGATTGATGAAGAGGATATTGCAAGATTGGAAATGGAGATTATGGAAAGACCCGTGAATGAGAAATTCACACGAGACGAGTTAAACACCAATTAACGGGGTGCTGTTCGGATGGACTTGTCTATACTGCAAATATTCCTGGCACGCTTCGAAAGCAGAGGGCATCATGTAAGTCAGACCTAGAGAATGAGTTTATCTAGGAAGGGAAAGTAATTCTTACAAAGGATCTACGGCTCCCAGGGCGCCTACAGCACGAGGCAGGAGGATTCTAGAAGTATGAAAACACGAACTGCGATGGATTTAGCGTTTGCACAGCTGTGACACATGTGAATGAGACTAAAAGTCATCCATAATATGATGACGACAACTCCTATGTCTACAAACCATCAAGATCCTGGGAATTTACGGCAATCTCGATATGTTTCACCTGCCATTAGAGTTGCAATGTTGCTTCCAAACATTATGACCCGGCTTCGATCTCCAGGTGGGCTTGCTTCAACGCTCTTTGACTTCGGGTTGGATATCTTGTATCCCACAGTCGTTATTGCCTACGGACCAAGTGGCTGAAATTCGTAGATCCAAATCAAGCTACCTTATTAAATTGGCATCGGAATCAAATTCAAGTATCAACACGGGTATCGACAGCTCGCAGGCCATGACCCCACGAGATTTCAAAGTCAGCCGGTCGTCGACCACGCTATCCAGGACCTCAATAACACCGCCATGGGAATCATAAGCGAAGTTCATGACCGTGGCTCTGGAGGAGGTCGATATCAAGTCAAGTAGCGCACGGCGGTCGCGGTCGCAGCCTAGGATTGCGATGTCGAAAAGTATGTAGCAGCCGCAGGGTAGCAGTTGCGGGGTAGCACCCTAACTACTTGGTTATTGTTTGCCCGGATCACTGAATGATATGGTAGGATTATCATCAGAATTCCATCGGCTATTTTACTATTCAATGGGCTGTCGAGTTTCGATGTTCGACATGATTAAAGTGGCAAAGCGAAAGGACCGATTTCCGTGCGGACATTGAGGCCCATGGAGGATACGGACCAAAGTAAGCACCAGTAACTCGTAAACTCGTAAGGGAGATACACCAGGGGAGGGGCGATAAGCAGCAGCATGAAAAATAAGCATCCAGTCGGGTAACCGGGATCTTGCGGGCTGACAGTGGGAAGCGAGCTCTTCTAGGCAAGCAGGCTGGCACCTTAACTTGCTTAAGCTAAACTGTGGCCGCCACCCCCCTTGCTAATGCGGGGCCAGTAAGCTTTTCTGGGACTAGAAGGTAGCTACAACAGTACCGTGGACAGTATGGTCATCGCCCGTTTAATTCTAATTCTAATTCCTGGGCTTTTAGTGCATCTCTTGCAGTGCTGTGCCCCCCCGTATTGTGTTTCTATCGAGCATTGTCCGGCCTGGCTTGGGCCCGTCTTTGGTATAGCGACCTACTCATTCTCTCACTCTACTCGTTCCCGCGCCTGCCTGTTTACCACACCCCCCCCCCCCCCCCTCCATAACACGCCAGCTTGCCTTGCTTTGCTTTTAATTCGCGTTTCGCAAGATCTCAACGCTCTCGTCTTCACTTCCATCCAGAGTCGTCATTGTTGTTTCATAGCAATCCTATCTTTTAACCATCGGCCTTCCTTCTTCGTTTGCCTTGCTCTTCAGAGCCTGTGATTTGCTTATCACCACCACCACCACCACCAACTAACCCATTGGGTGGCTGTCAGCATTGCTTTGGCGCTATAGAAAGTGCTTTGTTGAGCACTTCCCCGAGTTCTCCTGAAATCTGCTGCTTCGCCCATTCATAACTCTCGTTCGCCCAACCCATCATCAAGATGTTGCAAAACTCTCGCTCGATCGTCTCTTCGCTTTCACTCTTTGTCCTTGGTGCTTCTGCCGCCCTGGATCCAATTGTCATCAAGGTGGGGAGCTGCTCCTCTTGAATCGAATAGATGAGCATATTATGGAGCTGACACTGCACAGGGATCCAAGTTCTTCTACACTAATGGCACTCAATTCTTCATCAAAGGTGTTGCTTATCAGCAAGATGGTTCCGCAACCGCCCAGGGCTACATTGACCCTCTTGCCGATGTACAATCTTGCACGCGCGATATCCCATTCCTCCAGAAAGCGGGAGCCAACCTCATTCGAACATATGCTATTGATCCAACAGCCGACCACTCTACCTGCATGGGTCTACTAGATGCTGCTGGTATCTATGTCATTAGTGATCTTTCAGAACCAAACCTATCCATTTCCCGAACCAGTCCGGCTTGGAACACCGAGCTCTACACCCGATACACCGCTGTCGTCGATGCATTGGCTCAATACAACAACGTAGTTGGTTTCTTTGCCGGCAATGAGGTCACAAATAATGTTTCATACACTGAGGCATCGGCTTTTGTCAAGGCTGCCGTCCGTGATACCAAGGCATATATTAAGCAGAAGAATTACCATTCAATGGGTGTTGGATATGCTGCCGATGACGACGCGACCGTTCGTTTTGATGTGGCTAACTACTTCAATTGCGGTGACCAGGCTGATATCATCGACTTCTGGGGCTACAACATTTACGAATGGTGCGGAAATTCTGATTACCAGACGTCTGGTTACGCAGCCAGAACTGCCGAATTTGCAAACTACTCCGTGCCTGTCTTCTTTGCAGAATATGGATGCAACACCCAGGGTGGTGGAGCTGCTGGCCGAAAGTTCACCGAGGTCACCGCTCTATATGGCTCTCAGATGACACCAGTTTTTAGTGGAGGAATTGTCTTTGAGTACTTTGAGGAGGCCAATGATTTTGGTACGACGCCTAATATTTGATTGCAGCTCCCCTACTGACTTTGCTAGGTCTTGTCTCTATTTCTGGAACGGCTGCCAGCACGCTGGCTGATTACAATGCGTGGAGTAGTCAGATTGCTTCTGCGACACCTTCTAGTGTCAGTTCGGCAGCCTATACTCCAACAAATACCGTGCAGCAACAATGCCCGGAGGTTGCTTCAACTTGGCTCGTTGCTGCAACTGGCCTTCCACCAACCCCTGATCAAAGTAAGCAGCATTTGCATGCCACAGAAATCAAAGCTAACGAAAACAGCTCTCTGCGATTGTATGATGGCGTCGCTTTCATGCAAAGCGTCATCAAGTCTGAAAGACAGCGACGTTGGAACCCTCTTCGGTCAAGTATGTGCCTATAATAGCGGGAGCCCTTGTGCCGGCATCACCACCAATACATCCACTGGTGTCTATGGCGCATATTCCATGTGTAACTCCACCGAGCAACTATCATACGCCTTTAATGCCTACTATCAAGAGCAAGGCAATAGTGCCCAAGCCTGTAACTTCGCTGGAAATGCCGTGACTGTCAAGGCGGCTGCAACAGCAGCTTCTTGCTCTTCAGCCTTTGCTCAAGCTAGTGTTACTGGTGCCAGTGGTACCTCTGGTGGAGGCGCCGCAACCAGCAGTACCAAGAAGAGTGCAGCTGATACTCTCTACGTTCCAAAGTCGATCACTATGGGCAGCTACTACCTGGTCGCATACATGGCGGGAATGGGATTGCTTGGAGGAGCAATGGTCTTGTTGTAAGAAGGTGGGAGGTATGGTGTAACTATTGGGTTTTTATGGGCGCTCCATTCATCTCTTCCTTGCTGCTATGTGTGAGAAGATGGATATGCGCGGAAGCGGGACCAGACTAGACGACTCTGTCTCTAATGTACTATTTAGTTCGTGGAGTATTCGAAAATTGAACACTTCGCTGAATTCCACTTGGGGGTTAAGTCTCACAAGCTACTACTGTACTACTGGACTTGACCGAGCTGTAACGTAACAGGTCGCACGACGGCTGAGGTTACTTTGGACCCAAGGTCGACAGAAACCCTCTTTGTAATTTAATGCACGTTTTGCTGTCAGATGTCAGATCCGATCAAGCTCATTTGCTTTTTGACGTCAAATACGCGAGCAAGCGCACCGGCTACTGCTGTAAGTAGATCTAATCCCGGTTGGTGATCTGGGTACGTGAGCTTGGTGATGATCCTTGAGGATTGGGGGGGATCTCCGTCATAACCCCTGCGCAACCACGACACGACCTATTCCCGCCTCGGTTGGCTTCGACCTTTCTCTCCTTCCTTTGTCTTGAGGAAAGGGAAACAGGATAATAACAAGAAAACTCTTTGTGCAAGGAGAAGCTTTATTTTGCTGTCTTTGATCTCATCACGACGGGAAGCTTGTATGCTTGGAGATTTAATTCTTTGTGATGATGCTATTGTCGGGACAGTTGGAGGTTGGGAGAGGGAGGGAGTGTGGTGGATTTTTTTTTGGGTTCGTGGGATTTAGGGATCAGGGATCGAAAGGGAGAGTACAGTGCGTAGGGACGTCATATGATGAAGATACTTTGGCGATTTTGTCCTCCTGGATTGGATGTAACTTGCAGTGCGCGACTGGAAATAGAAAAGAGAAAGAAAAAAACAATAAACGTTACTTTTAACACGAGGCTTGCGCATGGAAGGTATGGACTTTGAAGTGAGGGTTGAGCTTGATATGTGAAGTAGATATATATAAATACTTATATGCGTGTATATAAGTACTTATGTCGGCACTCGTGAGCAGGCACCTAGAGGTATTCCATCATCCCCCAGCCTTGGAATTATTGATACTGCGAACCATACTTTCTATAGATACAGCCGCCGCAATGATCTTCGCCAGCTACCTCGCCCTCGCCGCATTGATCGCTACAGGAATCGTCCAAGGGCAGCCATGGACCGGTGGTGAGAATGGGAGATTAGTGAGGACCCATCCAAGAGCTCTTGCGCAGCGGCAGCAGGGCACAGGAAATGTAATGGAGGCATCCTTTTATTCCCAGCTCGGAAGAACGGATTGTTGAACCACAGAAAAATAGGTATTCATGTGTACCGATGCAAACTACGCTGGCACCTGCACCAACATGACTGTCGCACTCGGCTACAATGTCTGTACCACCCTCTCATCGCCGTGGATCTACAACGTTTCTGCGTTGCAACCACAGGAGGGTATTGCATGTTGGTTGCAAAGGTTAGTTTTCAATTTTTCCCTTTCATATATGTCACCTTCCTATCCCCTCATTTATTTTCCCCTTGCGTCTATACGAGCCGTCGGTGATCGCTGACGACTTTGGATGCTAGGTCGACCAATTGCACGGATCTGTGCATGAGTCCCTCGGGCTGCAGCAAGATCGTAGAGTACCCTGGCTATGCCAATTTGAGCACGTATGGCTATCCGCCCTGGACGGATACAATTGGGAGTTTTACGTGTGAGAGGACTTTCTAGAAAAAGAGACGGGCCAGGTATTGTTGGGTGGAGTGTTGATGTCTTGTTTTTCTATGGGGATTCTACCTTTCTAGTTGTTGAGCGGCCTGTCAGATTTATATGGAGAAGGCTTCTCCATGTTGGTTGGATAGAGGGGAATAAAAACTAAAATCCCACGAAGTCAATTTCATCTTCAATAGCGTTAATAAGAATTCCAGGCGCTCGTTGCTTCGGTATTTGCAGACCTGTTCCATGAGGTCAATAATTGTCTTTGAAGCTGACGTGGTTGTCAATACTAAGCTCGACATGCTCTCAGGTGATCACAAGGATAATACTGAAGTTACTTCAGGATTCCACATATTAAAGAAGCGTTATTGCTAATAGGTAATAACCAAGCTGTGGTGAACAGTATCGAGTTTGTCTGTCACTCAAAGTGATTTCCGTATAGCGTTTATTGGACTGCAGTTCGCAAATTGGCAGAAAGGTCCTGCTGTAAGCCGCCATTTATGCAAAAACGGCAAGTTAATCACGATTGAGGTGGAAGATCTCAACATAGTTCTTGGTTCAAAATGCCAACTGCGATATGGATCTGCAAATTGATGGACCGGCATCAATAAGATTATGAGGCTTCGCATTTTGGGAAAGCCTTCCAAGCTAGTTGTTAACATGATACGCAGCAAGGATAGTATATATGATATGACCGCGAAAGCACTTGGCGTGGAAGAAAACTTTGCCGTCTTCGTTCATGCCAGAACTCTATATCCATGTATACGGTATACAGAGTCACCGATGTCAGGGTGGACCTGAAGGATGGCTTCTTCAGAGGTACTGTCTATCTACCCCTTTACTCTTACTCTTTATGAAAGAGGTGGCAATTAAGGGTCTTGGGCCCTCTCACGCAAGAAAAAACAAGACTAAATCCAAGACTGCCCAAGAACTTAGATGTTTTGGGGACACGGCCAAGGTGTAGACAGTCACGTGGTCCAGCGCAAGCCCTCGCAAGGCATGAATCAGCCCCAGTTGCAGAGGGTTGCAACCATCAGAGCTTAAGTGCATCTTCGACCCCAAACACGGGTCTAGATGCAGGTTTAGGAGCCAACTAGATCCCGATGTCGGTTTCATGAGCTAGGGAAATATCTCCGATTTGCAGGAAACAGCGGAATAGAAAGCCACTTCACATGTAAGAAAGCGCAACAGTCCAAATACACTTGCTTCGAAGCATCAGCACCTTCCTTGAGCTCACGACTCTCCAACAGTGTCTCAACACATAGCAATCCTCGCATTCCCAAGTCCCAAGTCCCAAGCCCTAAGTCCCAAGCCCCAAGACCAACTAGATCTGTAAGAGTGTATTGAGTTTGAAGGAACTGGGCAACACCACTTGCTCTTGGGAACTATGATTTGACGACCCAAGCCTGGACTTCATGCGGTAGCTAATAAATCAATACGGCAAAGAAATCCGACCTCCACATCGTCCAGCTTGGCCTTTTTGCAGACGTGCAACAAACAGCGGTGCACCACTGTGGATAAGATCAGAATAGAAACGGAAGATAGGCTACTGACGGGAATAAGAGGACAAAGTCTCAATTCGACCTTCAATAATGCGCAAGACTTTGGTAGGGCGTCGAGTTGAGGCGAGTCATTGCAAGTACGAGTGCGAGTGAAGGCATCGTGTATTGCCGGAAGCCGAGTTAAAGGCGGAAAAAGAAAACCCCCGTTGAGTCGCCTGTCGGGCCGTGGAACCAATTGTATTGGAACAATTCAAACAGGGCCGCTGTGCAAGAAACCAGGGAAGATCTTTTTTTTTTAATTGAAGCAAAATTTCATCGCTGCCATGCTTGCTCTTCGTTGGTGGAGGAGCCGTCTTGGCCTCCTAGGGCTCCTTCTTGCTCCTCTCCTGGCCCACGGATTGCTATTCGGTCCAATGTCTTTGGCTGCCCGCTTGCGTCGGCACCGCTCTTAGATCCTCTGGGCGCTTTCTCAGACGTGCAACAAAGGCTTGAGCCAACGCTGTGGTGATGCCGGTTTAGAAAAGCCGATTGCAGACAAACATCAGACCGGGCTGAATATGGGGCTGCTGGATCTCTCGGCGCTTTTCCAGACGTGCAACAAAGTCTTGAGTGATAATCTTGGTCAAGAGATGCAAATGGATACCAAGGACTAAGGAGCAGACTCGGTGTGCTACATGCTCTATGCCATGCCTATTGCCCAGCGACGGTCTCTCGGCACTTTTTCAGATGTGCAACAAACTCCTGTTCAAGGCCTTTTGCAGAAGGGGTAGGAATAATAATCTGGAGGGAAAGCATGTTCGCAGCCAGTGATTGCGTTTTTGAATCGTTTCTTCATATTTTGATGTGCTTATGTACTACATTATTTTTGCAATGGCTGGTCATTACCTCCGTAGGTAATCATCTTGGTCACTTGGTAATCCCCAACTCCGTACTTGCTTCCCTCTCTTCCGAATCCAGACTCCTTAACTCCACCGAATGGTGCTGCCGGATCACTGATAAGTCCAGTGTTGACACCCACCATACCAACCTCCAATGCTTCAGCAACTCTCGTCACTCTTTGGATGTCTTTTGAAAAGAAGTATCCAGCCAAACCAACCTCAGTATTGTTGGCAAGTCGAACCACCTCTTCTTCAGTTTCGAACTTGAACAGACCAGCAACAGGGCCGAATGTTTCTTCGGATGCCAGGTCCATATCTGTTGTCATACCAGAGATGACAGTAGGTTGGAAGAAGTTGTCGCCCAACTCGGGCATCTTCTGTCCTCCAACAAGGATCTTACCTCCCTTCTTCTCAGCATCACGAACATGAGCGTCAACCTTGCTAATAGCCCGGTCGTGAATGAGTGGACCATGAGTAATGCCCTCCGTGTAGCCACCTCCGACCTTAAACTCCTTGACCTTCGCAGCGAATGCCTCGGCGAACTTATCATAGATTCCAGACTGGATGTAGAGCCGGTTTGCGCACACACAGGTCTGGCCAGATGATCTGAATTTACTGGCAATGGCACCGGCCACGGCAGCGTCAAGGTCTGCATCATCGAAAACTATGAATGGAGCATTTCCTCCGAGCTCGAATGACAACTTCTTCAAGGTGGAAGATGATTGCTGCATGAGAATTTTGCCCACGCCAGTAGAACCAGTGAAGGATACCTTCTTAACGGTTGGTGATGTTGTAAGTACCTGACCAACTTCAGGCGTGTTCTTAAGCGCAGAAATGATGTTGATAACTCCTTTTGGAACGCCCGCTCGATGTGCCAACTCAGCGATAGCAAGAGCTGTGAAGGGAGTCTCACCAGGAGACTTTGCAACGACTGTGCATCCAGCTGCCAGAGCTGGACCAATCTTACGAGTAATCATTGCCGCGGGAAAATTCCATCTTGCACTTGTATTAGCAGACTCTCCGAAAATGTGTAATACCAACTCACGGTGTAATAAGTCCACAAACTCCAATTGGCTCTTTGATTGTTACCACACGATTTCCTGGAACAGATGCTGGAATCGTGTCGCCATATAACCGCGGGGCCTCCTCGCTGAACCATTCAAAGAAATTCGCAGCGTATGTAGCCTCGCCCTTCGCATCGGCTAAGGGCTTTCCATTCTCCCATGTAATAATCCTGGCGATATCTTCAGAGTTCTCTACACATAAGTCGTACCATCTTCTCAACAGCTTTGACCGCTCTCGACCTGTCGTCTTTCGGAATTCTGGAAACGCAGCTGCAGCTGCGTCGATTGCAAGCTTGGCATCTTCCGCATCCATCTCCGGAGCGACGCCAATTGGCTTTCCGGAAGAGGGATCTGAGCAATTGAGTATCAGTACTTGACGTGAGACAATAGCAGAGCTCCCGTATCTTACCAGTTACCTCGAAAGTCTTTCCAGACTTTGCCTGCACCCATTCTCCATTGACATATGCGACATTCGTCTTTAGCAGAGAAGGATCGTTGAGCTTTGGCACGGTGTGAGACATTGATGAGGCTTTCCGCGAGTATATCGCAGGTAGACTAGATCTCTGGAATCGTGATAGGACTCGAGACGTGGAAGTCGTTGATCTTAAGAGGCTGGCCATGTTATAGATGTGTTGGTGAGGTTTAAATGGGAGCCGTTAATAACTATCGATGCTACCGGATGAACTGGTAAATCTCATCAACTTGCGGGGATACTCAAATGGATGACCGATTGGATCATGGAGTTGAGGGGCACGGCAATCGACCTGGTTGGAGCTGAGGAGCTTGATTATGAGGATTACCTCACAGGGGGAGGGGAGCTCTTTAAACAATTTCTTGCGTCACTTCGGCTCGCCCATGACGCCTAAAGCACCACGGATTCCTTATCGTCGGCCTAAATGAGAAAACTCAGGTCAGAGGCTTTACTAGCTATAGCCGGAGCTCCATGATCGGAGATCCCCCCTTATATATTCTTTTCAAGTCAAGATAGAGTCATCTCTGCATAATTGCAAATACTAATTCATTCTTGATGATGATAGCAAAGTAAAGACATAAGACACACCGGTCTAAAGTTATCCCGATACCGCTGATCCCTTACGACACCACATTAACTCTTTCTTCAATGTATAATCCTGCTTTGTTTTCTTTGATTTTGTCTAAACACCCACATTTTCGATCTCCTTTGTGACCTCCGTATAACCATCCAGTTTGACAGCTTGCTCTACTGAATTTTTCTCGTCTAGATATATCTATAAGATGGACCAAGCCATGGTTTCAAAGTGCGCTAAGTGTTAAGGCCTCGGATCACGCATGTGAGCAAGCTAATAAAAACTGCTCGAGTGGCACAGCGGACTTGACAGGGAAGTGAAAGAGTCCCAGCGACTGCAGACTACAGGCAAAGGATACATATGAGTTTATCAGGCTGCAGATGGAGTGCGCCTCCATTTATCAAGCCTGTCAAACTCTAGAACTGCGAAAAACATCAAGAGTCTAGATAGATGAACATGTATTAAAATATTATTAATTACCACAACTCCAACAAGATCCGTAGACCTGTTTTTGACCACCGAATATTACAATCATGTTGCTAATTTCAACGAAGACACAAGCATCTAACACCAACATGCTAAGTAACAAACCTAATTAACCACCACTACCAGTATCATCACCACCACCGTCACCACCACCACCACCAGTAGTAGAAGAAGGGTCTTCCGTGTCGGGCTCAGTCTTCAAGCCCTGCAGCAGCGAATCTATTCGTCGGTTCAACAAACTGACCCTCCGTTCTATTTTTTTCTCTTCAGGAACACCCTCTTTCAACCACAGCGGCCGCAATACCTCCGAGGACGATTGCCCAGGCTCGACACTATTCCGATTGCTGGGACCACTTGCTATGCTTGTTCGGAATGTTGTTCGCCGTTCGTCAAGATTAGAAAGCGTGCTGCTTCGAGCTAGCGTGTTCACGGTATTTGTGGACAAGGTGCTGCTTCGTGATTGTCGCACTATTGGCGTGCGGCTTGACCAGGCGTACGCAATTCTTTCTTGAATACGCTCTTCATTTTGGGTTTCTGGCTCCGGATTTTGAAATATGGAATACGCAGACTGGGGACGTGGTTGTGAACTTCGTCGGGAAATGGTGAGTTCTTGCTCACTGGCATCGCCGTCTGGCGACACTGACGGATCTTCTTCAGTGGCAGGATCCAACTCTGTCTGTGGAAGCTTCGGCTCATCATCATCTCCTCCCAGTTCCTCGCCCTCTGATCCAATCTCCGAATTGTGCCGAGACACGGTTCCAATCCATGAATGAGGCCTTACGAGTATACTGGAATTTCGTCTAGCTGTGGGTGTAGAGAGTGCTTCGCTGTCGCTATAGAGTCCGGACTCAACAGCGCTAATCCTGGACTCTGCCGGAGAAGGTTCCACGACTCTGTCAGAAGGATCGAGCTCCCAGAGCTGTGTTGGCCTCACTTGTAACAGATTTTGAATAGCTTGCTCTTCAACATTGTTGGCAATTTGGTTGACTGCAGATGATGCATCACCAAGCGCTGGCGTTTTCCATGTCGGAATCACTGGCGAAATTGCTTCCTCTGGCCTGTCGGATAGTAACATAGGCTCAGGCGTAGTCTGGGAAGGTTCCGCGACGGCAGGAATCGTTGATTGAATTGCAACCGCCTTCTGCCATTCTGCGACATTTGCGGTGGAGGTGTTTGCTGGAATGGATGAGCCAAACATTCTTGAAAAGAATCCTCCTTGCTCTTCTGGGATTTCGTCGGGTGCTAGGTTGGCTTCTGCATCGGCAGTGGTGGCTTTTGAGTCCAGAGTAGTTGAAGGAGGTAGTGGTGGCTCTTGTATTATTACAGGAATTGAAACAATGGCCTCATTTGTAGAACTAATTATGTTCTCCAGAGAGGCCATAGCGTTAGGTATAGCGTTTGGTATAGCTTTTGGTGTAGCTTTTGGTGCATCTTTACCGTTTTCCCCCCGGTCAACTGACGCAGGCAGTGCATGAACATGATCGATGGTCGAAGACTTAGAAGCACTAATGCGCGAAGGTACAGACCTCCACGCAGATGGCGTATATCTACGATCACCGACCATTTGCACCGCCCCTCGGGGGCCCAAGAAAGGACACCTGGCGGCCTCTGGCAGGCTTCACAGGCATAGCAATGACCTTTGCGAAAGCCTCCATACTGGCCTCATGGTCACGTACCATCCTTTCATGCTCGCGCACTCTTTCTGCTTTAAGGGTCACCATCAGTTCATATGACACATATATACGTTGAAAACCTCGAAATAAATACCTTGATGTCGCCGCACCTCTTCTTGGTGGATGCGCATTTCGTCGGCGTGTTTTAGGGCTTCTGCTTCGTAGTATTGCTCCATCTCGTATTGTTCTTGAGCAATGCGCTCTTGTTCTTCTTGCATACGGGCCTGCTCCTCCAGCATTCGCTCTTGTTCAGCTTCCATGATCTCTTGCTCCCTTGCGCGAGCCTCTGCCTGCCGCTCGAATTCGAGCATTTTGGGCGTCATGGTGCCCTTGATCCCGTTTTGAGACATGATTGCTGTTGGTATAGAGTGTTACTGATGCGCGCTCGCTAAAATGACAAAAACACCAAAGAGGAAAAACAAGTAATGAGGGAACTTCAAGATTGTGACCACCTGCAGAGAAGTAGAAATTACAAGAGCAGGAAATCCGGGAGGTTGGTCGGTT
The DNA here is from genome assembly GCA_026120035.1 of Coleophoma eucalyptorum. Classification (NCBI taxonomy): domain Eukaryota; kingdom Fungi; phylum Ascomycota; class Leotiomycetes; order Helotiales; family Dermateaceae; genus Coleophoma; species Coleophoma eucalyptorum. Next base: position 316,281 of record JALRME010000036.1, read on the forward strand.
TTGATGCTGGGTAGAAACAGTTCAAGGAGATTCATTCGTAACGTGGCCGGAAGGTCCCATGTTTGAAGGACCGTGAGCTTCCGGTTGCACTGCCGCGGAACAGTAGGATCTTATTAGCCTTTGCGCTGATGTTAACCTTGTCCAGGGCGCTCAGGAAGGGCAAATAATTGTTTCGTCGGTTTCGAGTTTTTCGAGGAGCTGAGCTCGTAGGCCTGGGCGTGAGCGCGGATATACCTGATACGTGAGTTGCTTCAAGGTAGTGCGCCGCTATGACCCTGCATCGGTAGGATCTCGAAAACATCCCAGAAATGGGGATGTGGTTGGAGAGAAGCTGAAAAGCTCTCGAAATCGAGCCATACCTTTCGGAGGAAGGGGGTGTGCACCCTGTTAAAGGGGTAGGGGATACATGCTTCGTGGGATCAGTAAGAACAGCTATAAGCTTGGTGAATGGATGCCCAACACGTGATAACCATGTAAGCGCGCTATGATGAGGTGATCCAAACGAAAGACAATAATTGAGACGATCGTGAATCATGGTCCAAGCGTATGTCAGTGACAAACGCCCCGATACAATTGTTCCGAGAGACAATGCAAATATGCTCTCCTTTATGCAATTGGGTGAGTACCAAGACCTGGACAGCTCAATGAGGAGTTATACTGAGTCAAGGTTGGGACGGTTGAACTGCACTCAGGTACTCAATTGTGAACGTAGCAACAATTGCTAGAATGATGGACTACTGTCTAGAATAGAATACATGTATACCATTGTGTTTCATACGAGCTACTAGCTAGAGCTACATATGACTAAAAGTACAAAAGAAATGTGTCGATTTACTCGACTTTCAAGCTTTGTAGCCTCGCCTCAGTTGCAATTACCTGTGAGTACATTAGTAACTTTGCAAGTATATATGGATTAACAAAACTTACGTCAAGAGCCTGCTGGACTTCTAGAACTTTTCGTACTTCCCCCAACCAGTCTCTGCTCAGAGTCTTCGCCCATCCGTTCAAACCATTCATTTCTCTCGCTGCAGCATCGAGATCACCTTCTTCGAGGAAGGTCTCGGTTCTTGTTAGGATGCTCTCGACATCATCTCCAGTAGCCAAACCATTCTTCTTGAAAAGCAGCTTGCTCAAGACATAGCTTGATGCATGGCTAGCAACACCGGCCTCCTCTGGTAAAAGTGAAGCCTTGCGGACTTCCGAGGCAACACGGCGGAAACGATCAATAAGTTGAGCTGAGCTAGGGATTCCACGCTGGTAAGAAATAGGGTTAATGGAAGCAATGGCTGCGTTGACGACGGCATCATCAGAGGCAATCTCCTTCAAAGCCGCAAGTTCCTTGGTAAATGGCCTTGGGACCTGGCTCTTCTCAAGGTTAGCCCGGACTGCTTCGACGGCTACATGAAGGTGTTGAGTCTTCAGGTTTGTGTCAATGACGGAGTTCCAGTCAGTGGTCAGCTTCTCGAGTTCTGTGACTGTGTTAGACAAGTCAGAGAGCTTGCCCAATCTTCCCTCTCGTTCTTCCTCAACACGAGCTTTAACTTCGGCAATGAACTGCTCCTTCATCTTCACTGCTTGCTCCAATAATTGATTCTTCAGGCGCTGCTCATTGACCTCGTTGGCTCGTTCAACCTCTGCCTTCAATTTTTGTTCGTAACTTTGTTGGATCTTTTGGCGCTCAGACTCAAACTCCTCCTTCCATCGCAGCTCTTGACCTTGCATCTCACCCTCCAGACGACGAACCAATTCCTTGGCAGCTCGATCGAATTCCTCGTGCGATGCAACAACTTTGCTCTCAGCGTCTTTCAAAGAGGCATCTTTCAAAGTCTGGATCTTGCCGCCAACCTTGGCCAGCTCGCTCTTGGCCTTTTCAATTGTTGCGGAAAACTTAGCATTGGAATTATCGGCATTGACGACTGTGATGATATCATTGATGATCTTAACCAAATCTTGTACCAATGGCTCCTTGGCATCCTTGATATTGATAGGATCGATATGGGTTAGGGCAGGAGGAAATCTTGAAGGCTCGTCAACTTCAGGTGCTTTGAAAGCAGTAGATTTAGGTGAGTCCTGTGCAACTGGAGTAGCCTTTGCTGCAACTTTGGGTTCTGGTGCCTTTGGTGCAGGGGCTGGCGCTGGTAAGTCTTTCTTAGCAGACTCAACTGCCTTGACATTTTCGGACGCCTTTGCTTTTGTTGGCTGCTGTATTGCCTCTACTGGCTTCTTCTCCTCTGGCTTGGTAGCATCGGAAACCTTCCATGACACTCCGCTCTGGCTTGGGATTCTAACCTGCTCTCCAGCATCTCTTGGGCGTGCTGGATTGCGGTTTGCAGACTTTGGGAACTTCCTGCGGAATTCCTGCTCCTCAAAGTATAGGACAGCTTCTTCTCCAAAGGGCACAAACTCTGTAAAGAAATCATGGAAGTTGTCGTTGATTCGCGAGTAGTAAACACCACCGCCAAATCCAAGCGCGCCGAGTATGAAGAGGGTGAAGAAAAATCTGCGGATTCTCCTCTTTGGTTTCCGTGCTGGGGGAGGAGGAATGGAGGACGGCGGAGGACCAGATGATGTAGGAGGAGCAGCCTGGACCTTGGCTGGAGACGGAGGTGTCAATGGGACGCTATCCGCCGGGATCGTAGAGCTTGATATAGGCGTAGCAGTCGTGGATGGTGCAGTAGCCAATCTTGAGTTTGGTGACGTTGCTACAGACCCTTCGGGGAGAGGCTCAGAAGTTGCATCGCTGGCGGATCCAGGAAGAACAACTGGGTTGGAATCGTTTATGGCTGGTTTTTTCACATCGGAGTATGCCCTCTAAATATAAGAACAACGAGTTAGTATACAATCGCATTGAATACAGCACTTCCTGGATTGGGAGGTTTCTCACCAGACCACCCGAGACAGCCCGGCCAACCTTAGCAGCATGCCATTGACGTCCAGCATTGGCTACAACAGGCTTGTAACCAAATACCCTTGCCGATTGAAGAGAAGCTCGCAGCATGACGGGCTGCGTTGAGCGACAAGGAGTTGTTGAGGTATTGTTGATAGAGGCGCGTTGGTCGTCCAAGAAAACCTGTAGTTCCCGAGCTCGCACGCTCGCTCGCAAGCCTTCTATGCCAAGCCATTTTGAGATGCGCGGCTACCCGACCTTAATTGCTATCAGATAAACAAGGCTACGAAACAGATCAGAATAAATTGTATTTGTTACAACAATCAGGCAAGTCATCATCATGGAATCTCAATAATCACAATTTCACATAGTTACGGCCAGTCTATAATCAATTGATGTGCTCTATTGCATATCGTACATCCCAAATGCCGCAGAACGAGTAATAAAAAAGCCTCTCGCGCCTTGCAGAAAGAAACCTGCAACTACCATCCCATGACAAGAACTAAGAGAAATTGAGGTATTAAAGGTTGCCCTGATACTCCTGGCATGACCGCCAGAGTCCAGCCGTCACCAAGCAAGCAAATCAATCGAAAGGCGCTATTCATATGATTCTGTCAACACGTTGACCTGACATCATCTCCCATCTAAGCCAACAGCTAAGATGCCTCAGTATCAAACCTTAACAACTGCACGCACCTGCACCCTGCGTGCCTGGTGCCTCCGGCCGAAGATCCACGCCTGCTCTTGGCCCCGATCTGGGATTTCTAGGCCCCGCCTGGTCGAGTGGCAGTTTCTTGGCAATAGCTGTGAAAAGCTCCTTTACATTCTCTGAGGTTTTCGCCGAGGTCTCAAAAAACAGAAGCCCGGCTTCTCTCGCATATGCCTCGGCGTCTGCTGCTGGGATAGCACGCTTGTCGGGCTGCTCGGTCACCAAATCGAGCTTGTTGCCTGCGAGGGCAATGATGATGTTCTCATTTGCCTGTCTCTGAAGTTCCTTTACCCATGCCTTCGCTTTGTCTAGTGAAGACTATGTAACGATTAGCTAAAATTGCTGATTATACATTAGCATGTTCAGCTTACCGCTTGTGTGATATCATAAACAACTACTGCACAGTTGGCGTTACGGTAGTACATTGGTGCAAGGGACTTGTATCTCTCCTGTCCAGCAGTATCCCATATTTCGAACTTGACGGTCGTGCTATCATCGAGTGATATCGTTTGGGTGAGGAATGCGGCACCTAATCAAAATAGTTAGATTGAAGCTCGATGGTGATCGGATTGGACCAATATACCGATTGTCGACTCGCGATAGTCGTCGAACTGATCTTTCACAAATCGTAGTACCAAAGAACTCTATACGTTGTTGTCAGTATCAAAGCTGCAGATCTCTATTGTTGAGTAATTTCATACCTTTCCAACTGCAGATTCTCCTAATGACACAAAGGATTAGCATATGCATATGGAGGCTATCAAGCCACGGTATACTGGACGGGCAAGCATACCGAGCAATACCAGCTTAAATTGGGCAAATCTTGAGTTCCCGGCGCGGGAGCCTGGTCCTCGGGCAGCCATATTGATATATTGTCGGTGTGTGGGTTGAAAGATGTGGTATCGAGGGCCTTTCTTTAGACAAAGCTTCACGCCGTCGGATGAATGCGCAGGTGTGAAAGGGGGTCGCTGAAGTATCGGCGGTGATGAGCGGCTTGAAGTTGGATGGTGGTTGATGAGGCGGCGGCTGACGCTTTCAGGTTAAGATTGTTCACGTGATAGCTGTTAGAGGTGTCAAGTAAGTTATGACGAGGCTCCGAGGCAGCTATCGCATCTATATGAACGCCTTGTCCTCTTCATGATCGAGGTTGAAGTTTCTGCTGCATAACACCGTTGCAGGTCCCCTTAAAACTATGGCCTCTTTACCTTTCAGGGACATCAACGTCCACGCTTCAACATCGCATTATGCCTTTACTTCTCCTTCGTCGCCATCAGCGCCGACGCTGGTTGTCGACCGGCCTACAGGAGACCTACGCCTGAACGATGGAGCCTTGCTCGGTGGAAAACGTGTCTCTAGTATTGCAGGAATACTGGGTATAATCAAATTGCGTCTAGGTATATCATGACAGCACCTGCCACTTGAGTATGGGCTAATATTGTGTTAGACAAATACATCATCGTGATCACTAAGGCGCAACCTATGGGAAGATTGAAAGGACACATGATATACAAGGTCATTGCGACGGAATTCCTGCCGCTCCGCGAGCGACCTCTTCATGATCAAGACGAAGATACCTATCTGTCCCTGTTGAAGACTTTCATTAAGTCTGGACCAATGTACTTTTCCTACTCCTCCGATATCACAAATACCTTCCAGCGACAAGCACAATTAGACGCTTCCCAACCGTTGTGGAAACGAGCAGATGATCGATTCTTTTGGAACAGATTCATTCAGTCAGATCTTATTGACTTTCGAACTTCAGGCTCACGACAGCAACATGGACAGCAGCCAGGTCTTGATGCATATATCCTGCCTGTTATCTTTGGCATGCTAGAAATCACCTCGACTAGAATTAAATCGACCCCTCTCACTATCGCGCTGATCACTCGACGATCAAGACATCGAGCTGGTACCCGGTATTTTTCTCGAGGAATTGATGAGCAAGGACATGTCTCGAACTTCAATGAAACCGAGCAGATCGTCATTCTAAATGATAGTACCAGTGGACTTGGCGGGTTTGCCGGTGGTGGGGGCATCCAAAATGGCAAAATTGGTGGTTCTGATGGCAGAGAGCTTCAAATCTTGTCTTATGTCCAAACAAGAGGTAGTGTACCAGTATACTGGGCAGAGGTAAACACTTTACACTACACACCCAGACTCCAAATCCGAGGTGTCGAAACCGCAGTATCCGCTGCACGAGCCCATTTCTCCGAGCAAATCCGATTGTATGGTGACATCTATTTAGTCAACCTAGTCAACCAGAAAGGTCGGGAGGTTCGGGTTAAGGAAGCATATGAACAGATGGTTAAGCTATTGGTGTCCTCGCCCAAGGAAGGTACACAACAGGATTCCATTTCTGACGAGAAGTTCCGTATTGTGGAGCCCAGCAGTCAGCGACAGGAATTTGATAGGTTACACTATGTCTACTTCGACTTCCACAATGAAACCAAGGGCCTTCAGTGGCATCGAGCCAAACTCCTGCTAGATCAGCTGCATGATGGATTGGAAAAGCAGCAATACTTCCGTGGGGTCGATATGCCTGCAGATATCGAAGGTCGCCTCGAGGTTCGTAATCACCAGACCAGTGTCGTCCGCACAAATTGCATGGATTGTCTCGATCGCACCAACGTAGTCCAAAGTATGCTGGCGCGTTGGACTCTTAATAGGCAGCTTACGGATCTTGGCGTTCTACAGCGTGGCCAGACGTTTACCGACGCTGATCCTGCATTTGAAGTCCTATTCCGTAAGTTATGGGCCGACAATGCAGATGTAGTATCAAGATCATACTCCGGCACTGGAGCCTTGAAGACAGACTTTACACGTACAGGTGTTAGGACCAAGGCCGGTGCCCTCCAAGACCTTCGAAACTCTATCACCAGATATGCAAAGAACAACTTTACAGATGGTCCTAAGCAAGATTCCTTCGACCTATTCCTAGGCGCCTACCTTCCTTCAAACAGCAGCAACAAAGTTTTTGTTGACAGACGACCAATTCTCATTCAGTCGATACCGTACATTCTGGCTTTCAGCTTTTTCCTAGTTTTTGTTGGAGCTTTCACCCCAAGAATGCCCGACGCTGCAGTATTACCAATGCGCATCTTCATCCTGTTCTGGTTCATGGTCGGAGCATGGTGCTTAAACTTCATTTACGGCAATGGCATGTTATATGTACGAACTTCTTCTCCGCTTTAATCCATGTGGCAAACTAACTATGCTTAGGTAAACTGGCCCAAACTCAATCCACGGCCATGGGCCACTGAAGGCTTTAACGAGACTATTAACCACGTTCGTAAAGACAAGATCATAGGACAATTTGTTACCCGTGGTCATGAGCGAGGTATCAGCATGGCAAGATATACGAATGCAGAGGAGGGCAAGAAGAGGATAGAGTGAGCAGGGTTAATTTCCTTACCCTCGCACAATCCATCGTATTCGTTTTGTAAGCTTGTTCTTATAATATTTGTTTCTAGCCACCCAAAGCGGGATTAGACTGGCGCAGCCTCTATGATCAGACCATAGAGAAGAGTTATCGGAATAGAAGTAAATATTTTGTTCGTCGGATGTCCAGAAATCAGAAATAAATTTCTCGTGCACGTGAACATTGAATTTTGGTAGTGCGGGTGAAGGATTCTAATTCTATCTATCCCAAGATTTTATCACTTTTATGCCTTTTCTTCATGTCGTTAGGTTCTATTTCAATGCATGCTCTCGTAGAGTGAGCGCTAGTAAGAATGCTCCCAGCGCACATGAGAGTGAGAAAACTGCGAAACGGTATTAGCAATGCATTTTCTTTTAAGGTCGGATTCGTAGGTCTTACTATGACTATATTCAAGACTCCTTACATACGCCTCGACTACCACTCTCCTCACCCGATGATCCAGCTTTGACAGATTCCCAACATCGGAAATCACCATTTTGATAACCTGCAAACGAAGTCAGTTCGCCCTTCTAAATATGGAAAAATGGTTTAGCGGCTAAACTTACCTTGTCACCTCCCTTTCCAACTAGTTTGCGCTCTAGTATTGATCGCAATCCACCCTGCTGCACTGCACTGCCTACGGCGATACCCCCCACCATACCCACACTACTGGCCAAATACATTCCGCCAGTAGCGATGGCCACCTCTTCTTTTTGCACGCTGCTCGTCAACGCAATGAAGGTCGCTGCGGCCGCCATGCCGGTCCCCAATCCACCGGGTATGATCTCCATACTCTCTAGCCAAGACGTGTGTCCGGTCCAGCGTAGAATCATGAGGAAATACGCTATGGAAGACACCAGAGGTGCGATGATGGTTAGGCTCTTGTACTTGCCAGTTTTCTGGATCGTGTACCCAGCAGCAAGACCGCCGACTGTGTTTCCCAACACCGCTGGGAACAAGTGTGCCCCGGCTGTGGTATTGTTCGCACTTTGGGTTACTTGGAAGTACAAAGGAACAGAGAACATCATCTAGTGATCTTGGGTCAGTATTTTGGTCACTTTAGAAGGGATAGATAAGGGTACTCACAGAAAGTTGCGCTGATACTTGCAATGCCATGATTCCGTATGATGTGGCTACATCTCGTTGACAGACCAAGCTTAGTGGGAATACTGGCTCAAGGGCATATTTGCTTTCAAAGACAATGAACAGTATTGCAAGCCCAAAAGATGCACCCAGGAGACCGATCACAGCAGGATGGCTCCATGGCACGTTCTGGCCACCAATGGATAGTGCTCCGAGCAACGCAACCAGCGTGCTAGCAAGCAGAATAGCCCCGACAAAATCGATGCGGCGCAATTTTGATGGCTGTCCTTTCTGAGGAAGTGATTCTTCCCGTGTTTGTGATGGTAATCCGAGCGATACGAGGACAATTGCTAGGAGAATCAAAGGCCCCTGTCCGACGAATGACCATCTCCATCCGATGGTATCGGCGAGCAGTCCTCCCAAAGGTCCACCAACACTACGACCGAGGGTGGAGACTACATTCACGTAACTTCTCCAGGCTGCAACTTGGATGAGTGGTACAAGATCTGACGCGCGTTAGAGATAATCCATAAACCAGGTATGCGAGAGCTAACCAGTGATCAAAATGGATACGATAACTGTCATTCCCGCCGAGCCAACTCCACTCACTATTCTTCCAACAATCACCTGCCACATTGATTGAGAAATGCCACTAAAATTAATCATCAGAGCGGGACTTTCTGGGGGTGGTATGTTTAGGGCTGAGTTACCATATCACTGTCCCAAGACCGAAAAGGACATATGAGGTGATTAACACACTCTTCCGTCCGTAAATATCACTTACTTTGCCGACAATAGGTTGCACAGCCGTGCAAGCCAAAGAATAAGCTGTCGTCAACCAACTCCCGCTGCCAAATGCGGCGAATTCGGACGAGATCGTGCCATAAGTTGCGAGGACCAATGTCGTATCTGCATTGGCAATCAAGACTCCTACAAAGGATCAATGACTGTTGTGTGACACGTGCTGCGTGCTACTTGTGCATTTTAGAGTTTGGTAGCAGAGGCACTTACCGATGAGGAGCAGACCGACGATTGCGACGGGACTGGTTTGGGGTCTGCCGTCTTCTGATAAAATGGTCTTAGGTGAGGCCTCCTGAAGTGAAGAAGAATCTGTGCCGCCATATCTTGATGCTCCATTGTTCTTACTATCTGAGAGTAGAGAAGCGCGCTCCGAAGCGCTATTGTCGGGGAAGCCGTCGCGTGGGGAAGCCGTCCGGCCGCCAGCTTCGTGCTCAGGATCTTGTAGTGTCATTGTTCGGCTCTGTTGTAGAAACAAAATAACATGTCTTGCTCAATCAACAGGATATATACTAGTATAGACAGCTAGCGGGAACCAGAGCTCATGGCAAGACGCTTTGGATATGAGCGGAGTGGGTTTTGGTCGTTTCCAGACTCGATCAGACAGCCAAGTGCTCGCGTAGTGGGGGAGACGAAACAGCGAGCAGTTGCCCCAAGGTTCAGGAGCTGTTAGAGGTTACGAATGGATAGTGGAGGAGGAGAAGGCGATGATGATGATGGAAAGGAGGATAGAGAAATCCGGTAGAAATAAGAGGAAGGTTTACAGGGGAAGAAGCATATAAATGTGGCTTGGCTAGTAATTCTTATCCCGAGCTTACTTGGAGCAGCCGGCGTGCAACTGATACGAAGCGCTAGCCTGGCAGGACGTGACGTTGCGAAAGGGCGGGTACGGGAGCACCATGGACGGAAAAGCTGGGTCTAAAGTGGCCATCGCTATCTCTCGATCCCTCCTCTTGGATGTCAATTTCATCGATTGAATGCGCCAAGACTGATGCCGGAGGAGAGAGCGAGATGATGGAAGAGCGTGGTGAGGTGAGGTGCTTTGCTCAGGATTGCGGCATCTGCGCTTAGCAGCACGTCAGTTTTTAGCGTGCGATTGTCACCGTCTAAGTCGGTTGTTTTGTGCTCCCAGTCACCAATCAGCTCTGCCCTTTCTCGCCTGCCCCGTTCCGCTCTGCTCTCTTGTCTATTGTGCCTGCATTGGATATCGGAGACCCTTATTAAAGAGTTAGATTGTTCCCTCGCATTGCCATCAGAGTTCTGCCTTTTCTGCTTTCCCACCGCTGCGTCAAGTGCCGGCTCTTTCTTCTACGGTGCCTGCTAATGTCGGCCAGTCTTTTCCGTGCCATCTAGTTGAATCCTTGTGCCTTCGGCCAACCACTTCGGTCTCTCATCCCGTCACGCCCATCGTGTCCTACTGTATATCACCACTGGACTTGGATTTTACGCCTGGCCCGTAATTATGAAGCTTGCAGGCCTCACACTGGCCCTTGCTGCCCTTACGTCCGCTGTTGAACACCCGCAACCCCGGAAGAATGGCGACAGCAAACCCAATATCATTGTCATTCTGACGGATGACCAGGACTTGCATATGCAATCTGTGGAATACATGCCGCTTCTGAAAAAGCACATGATTGACCAGGGAACTTATTACAAGAGACATTATTGTACCACTGCTATCTGCTGCCCTGCACGGGTTACCCTATGGACCGGGAAGAATGCCCACAACACCAATGTAACTAATGTGCATCCTCCTTACGGTATACTCCCTGCCGCCTCTCATTCTTTTGAGCCATCTCTGACCGTAATCCAGGTGGCTACCCAAAGTTCGTTTCTGAAGGGCACAATGAGAATTACTTGCCAATATGGCTTCAAGAAGCTGGCTACAGCACCTTTTACACCGGCAAGCTTTTCAATGCCCACAACGTCGAGAATTGGAATTCCCCTCATCCAGCTGGCTGGACCAGTTCGGATTTTCTCTTGGACCCATTCACGTATGAGTACCTGAATGCCACTTTCCAGCGGAATCAAGACGAACCCGTTAGTCACGAAGGCGAATATTCTACAGACGTTTTGGCTCAGAAGGCATTTGGTCTCCTGGATGAAGCAGTAGAATTGGGAAAGCCTTTCTTTTTGACAATGGCCCCCATCGCTCCTCACTCAAATGTTCCTGCAGTACAGTTTTCAGATCCTAAGTCGGCTGCTCTTATAGAGGCGGATTTTGCGAAAGTCAAAATGACAATACCAATTCCTGCTCAGAGACATAAAAATTTGTTTCCTGGCGCTAAAGTTCCTAGAACACCCAATTTCAACCCAGAAAAGGTCAGTGTATTCCTTCATACGCCAATTTAATGTCTAACTTTGCTCAGCCAAGCGGGGCATCCTGGATCAAGCATCTGGACCAACTCAGCCCCGAGGTGGTTCAATACAACGATGACTATTACCGTGCACGATTACAGGCCCTACAAGCTGTTGATGAGATGGTCGATGAGCTTTTCGACCGTCTCTCATCTCGTGGCCTCCTGGAGAATACTTATGTCATTTACACAACTGATAATGGCTTCCACATCTCACAACACCGTCTTGCGCCAGGAAAGGAATGTGGATTTGAAGAAGACATCAATATTCCTCTAATTATTAGAGGACCTGGAATCCCTGTCGGTGGAGAGACAAATGTTGTTACAGCGCATACTGATATCGTCCCAACTATCTTCGAACTTGCTGGAATCAAGCCAAGGGGCGATTTTGATGGCAGCGCGATCCCCCTTAACAATAAGGGATTCCAGCAGGCGATTGGCGAGCGACAAGAGCATGTCAACGTTGAGTTCTGGGGAAAGGCTCTTGCTGAGGGTAACTATGGGTTCTCCTTTGATGACGGATATATTGGTATGTAACCGCAGCTTTTCTTTGAGCCTTCGAATCTGACACGACTCTCACAGCATTCGATCAAATTAACAACACCTACAAAGCTTTGCGGTTGATTGGCAAAGACTACAATCTATTTTACTCAGTGTGGTGCTCCAACGAGCACGAGCTCTACGATATGATAGTGCGTTTGTTATCTCCTTGTACACCATCTGCTAATATTTCTAGACTGATCCCTACCAAATCAACAATATCTATCCCTCCGATTTGACAGAGTCAGAGCCTACGATTCTAAATCTTCCATTAAGCAAAGTGCTCCCACGTCTCGATGCACTGCTTATGGTAACAAAATCCTGCAAAGGTGTGACATGTGTCAATCCTTGGAGTGTCCTTCATCCACAAGGGGATGTTAAAACACTAGGAGACGCACTGAATACCGATTTTGATTCTTTCTACATGCTGGATGTCAAAAACAAGGTCGCGTTCGATAAATGCGAGCTTGGTTATATCTTGGAAAGCGAAGGACCGCAAGCCCTTGGATTGCCGGTGTTTAGCCAGCCTAAAGAGGACCTGTAAGCATACACAAACGGTATTGAAAGGGGAAATGTCAAGGTGTACATATTGACCAGAGCAACATGTTGTATATATAAATGATGGCTTACCTAGTTATATAGATGAGGCGACAAGAAGATTTTTACAATCAACCCTCACTTTGGAACGTATGCGACAGGCTAGCAAATTCCTGTCTTGCCTCGATTTTGCTGAGTCCTCATTCTGCTTCCAATCCTACATCATTCAACACTCACGATCATCAAGCTATTTCAAACAGCCAGACGAGATTCTACCTTAGTCCTTGGAGTTGGTCCACAGCGGTGAGGATAAAGCACAACAGAGAAAATTACGGAGGGTTTCTTGGAAACCTCTCCTATTCTCCAACAAGGATTGTCGTGCCTCGTCAAACGACCTGCGCAAAGGAAAGAAAAGACAGGCAGAGGAGGTAGCTCGACAAGGCCAATTGCCTTATCTCAAGCTCTTGATGTTTGATGATCGAAAACAGGAGCGATCGCTGCAGGCTCAATCACAAACCCACAACCATATCTCATCTGTTCTCGAGTTTGGATGTTTTTTTGGAGGTGATCGGAAGAAACCCCCGCAAGTTGAAGTGTCAGCCCCTGAGTACAAGCGAGTGGGGCAGCGCTTTTAGGCTTCACTGACGCTGAACCGGAGAACCTCTATGGTGTACAACCCCCCTGAAACGAGAAACGAAACGCCAAGGTGGTGGACAGGATGTCAGGAGAAGAACTGGAACTCTCCTTCAGACGGACAAGCCTGTATCATTTGAGTCGATCTCTTGGAGACGTACAGGCACGTTTTGATTAAGGTTAATAAATATATCCTACATCTTCAATATCCTGACTTATTCTTTGACATAAGTTTACTTCTGTTCCAATTATTGCGCTCTATTCTTGACACTGCCACTGTGTTGATTCACAAGGCTGTGCCTTCAACCTGCTTCTGAACCCAGGTTCTAGGCGGATACCTGAACAGTGCCATTTATCTTTACGAGCTGCCCCGAATATCTACCAATCCGACCACTAATAAGCCTCATTGACAAGGCGACCCAAACTTCTGCCTTGCTTATCCAATATCTGACTGCCACAGCCCATCTATTTTCGGCAGCGTCAAATTCACATCAACACGCGACCGTCGCTTGTGGAAGGACAGGACGCTAAACGAAGACTGCATTGATCGTTAGCAAAGCCTTTCGTTCGGCTGTTTCGATTTGAATATATATAATAGCATAATGGTTTCCTTAACGACCGCGAGGGTCAGCCCGCCATTGGTTTCTCCTTTGTCGCCTCGATTTCAATTGTCGACGCCGAGGAGAGAGACTTTCGAAACTGCCGCGTCTACGGAGACGACATCGCAGAGCAGTAATAGTATCAGTAGTAAAAAGAACGCGAGGACTGGGGTCAGAGAAATCATGGATGATGTATGCAATTCTTTTCCCCCATTCTCTCCCTCTCTCTTATTTACCCTTTCCCATCTCTCTTCCCTTGTTAAAAATTTTGAGCCTCAAAGAGCTTTGATTTTCGTTGGAGTTTGTTAGTGCCTTTTCTGCAAGTCATGTGCTTGAGTCAATCTCAATGGTACCATAAACCCTATCAACTCCCTTTATAGCTATTCACAGTACACAAGAGTTTGAGCATCATGCTAACTATTAAGACAGAAGTTACAAACGTCTTCGTTTCCCAAAGTAAAATGGCGGGTTAGGGCCTTTTTTCACCAATGCGTAAGGCATTGGATAATCACCGGGTCAGCGATTCTAAGTGTAATCCTTCTGGCACTGACCATCGTACTGGCACTGCACTTCACCATTGGTAGAAGGAAATACGGCGATGAACCCATAAACAGTGGCTACACGGTGACCGTCTCCAGTATAGCACCAACCAAGAATGACTTCCCACCAATAGGTCAAGCATTTGTCAGTTTCGCTATCGAGTTTGCCTTCTTTCCAGATTTTGCTGGAAACACCTCAGCGCCAAATACCTTCTCAGATAATCTGTTGAATAATCTTGGGAATCTCACAGGCACAAAACCATATATACGTGTTGGAGGAGACACTCAAGATTTTGCAATCTTTAATTCTTCTCTTCCGGTTGCTATTCATGGCGTGTATAACTACTCGCATACTCACAACTACCCTACCGCTGTGACTATGGGTCCTTCTTTCTTCGAATCCTATAGCACGTGGCCCAATACTAAATTCATCCACGGCTTCAATATGGGTCTTGCAACCACACCAGCAGGTTGGGAATCACTCATCCAAACCATTCCCTTAGCCTGCAGTGCTCTGGGATCAGGAAATCTGCTTTGGTGGGAATACGGCAACGAGCCTGATCTATACCCCACTAGCCCGGCAAGAATACTGAGAACCGGCGCTTGGAATTATAGCATCTATCTAGATCAGTGGAAGAATGGCACGGCAGCAGTCGAAGCGGGAATCAAGACTAGCTGTCCCAACCTGACTAGTACAGATGAATATGGCTATGTGGGACCTAGTTATGCATACCGAGGACTTGATCCCTCAGCGACGTTTGCGAGTGGATTGAATGAGAATGGGACAATCAAGCAGATTACCATGCACCAGTAGGTTCAAAAAAAGGAAGAAACAGATTGGCAGAATAAATTTTCTAACACTAATATAGTTACATGGGAGACACTCGGGAACCTGGAATCTCACTGCAGAACAAGCTCATGAACCACACCTCAGTAGCACTCAGTCTAGGAAGCCAACTACGGGAAGAAGTCATCAACCTCTCCAACGCTACCCTCGTGAATCCCCTATCTCCCAGCAAACAAATCCCCATGGTACTTGACGAAGCCAACTCACTCACCAGCAACACTTTCGGCCCCAAAGACATGCTGAACGTCTTCGGCAACGCGCTCTGGACGCTGGACTACATGCTGTACTGCGCAGCCCTCGGCTTCTCGCGCGTGCACATGCAGCTCGGCACAGACTTCAGATACAGCAGCTGGCAACCTGTCACCACGGCCAACATGACCAAGGGCACGCTGCCACCGTACTATGGCAACATAGCCGTGGCAGCCATGCTAGGCAATGTGACGACGGCCGCACCACAGATTGTGAACATCGCGATGGAGCATGATCTCGAAGCCGCCTATGCAGCCTATACGAACGGAACCCTGGCGCGCGTGGCGCTGATCAACCTGAAGCAGTGGAATGTGAGTATGAGCGGCACCGACAATAGCACCGTGAGACCCAACCGCACGTACACGCTCGATCTGGGCCTGAAGAACGGGAGGGAAGTCAAGGTGCAGAGACTGCTGGCTGCGGGGAGCGATGCTAAGAGAGGGATCTCGTGGGACGGGTGGAGTTACGAGATGGATCTGGATGAAGGGCGGCCGGTGAGACTGCCAAATGTCACAGTGGGCGAGGTGTTGAAAGCTAGAAATGGCTCGGTGGAAGTGGAGGTACCAGATAGTAGTGCTGTCATTCTCACTTTTTAAGTGGGAAGGGGAAAGAAGGATGAGACGGTTTGGATTTGGGTTTGCAGGAGTTTCACGGAAAATTGTGCCGGGTTAAGATACCACATGAAAAGGATAGGTTTAGATGGGTGGCATCTAGCATGGCGTTGGGGATCTTTCACAAATATAATGACAAGATAAGCATCTCTAAAAATTAAGACTAAATTTAAGCTGATGTTACTTCTGAAGGCTTGCCAAGTTCGTTGGTTCATGTGCTTGAGGTAGTTACATCAACAGACCAATCCCTATTATACATACATATTTGCCATAATTTTCCTCTTTTGGCGTAGGAAGAAGCGTGATCACCCCACATACTGACGAAAATGAGTTGAACTTGATTCTTTGGTTGAGTAGCATCTCATGATATATTATACATAATTCCATTCCAATGCAGTGGCTAGCCAGCCAGTATCAACAGCCTGCAGGCATCGCTTTCTAAGTTTTAGCATCAAACATCCAGTCTTGGTATATCCATATAAACGCCCACAATGCGAAATGCATATCTTAATCAGAACTCCTCGCTCCAGAATCCCTATCAAAAGTCATCAAGAAAATTTATTCTTCGCCGAGAAAACCTGTCGATTCCGAATAGATAGTAAAGCCTGTGTGGCTCTTTCCCTTCGTTCCCTGTTCTGTCTTTCTTCTTCGCTGGCCTCAACAGATTGCGCAGTTCTTGGAAGCCATGGACTGATCCAAGGTCTTGTCTCAGCATCAATCAGCGACTTCAGCTTTAGTGGGAGCGGCAGCTGTTGTTGCTGGATTGGAGCAGCCTGTTGGGATTTTGGCTGAGCAGATACAAAGCGAGTGTATGATTCTACCATTGCCCGAGTGACTTGCGGCTCTTCCTCCGGCTGGCTGTATGCTTTGTGTGCCTTGTCCTGAGACAGTAGTGTCCTAGAGCCTGAATTTGGTCGGTCTATTCGCTGTCCGATATAAGATCCTGGGAAATGGCTCATTTGGCCTTTTGAAATGATGTAATCTGGATGCCATGACATATTCGTCCAAACCCGTCGACCTTTTTCGTCTATCTTGTACATAACTTCCTCAATGAAACGTCGTTGGGCAGGCTCAATCGCTTTATGATAATAATACGGACGGCGATCTCTTTGGTACAACCTAGCACGGAATTGAGCATAGGTACATGATTTTGGAATATCTAATTTACATTTGTACTGATTGGAGATAACTTACGCATCAGCTTTGCCCTCAATTATTGCTTGCACCCTTTCAAACTTTGCATCTGAATCGTTGGCTGGCTCCTCTTCCATGTCTGATTGTGATTTTGTAGACTCGATGCTACACAGCTCCTTGATAGAGTCCATTCCAGGGAAGGACAGCCCTTCTTCAACGTACACGTGATCTTCCACAACCTCTATTATTCTGATATTGTGCTTTCCGCGTCTCAAAATAAGGAGCTTGTCATCCACAAGGAACGACCTAGTCTCTTCCGGGACCCAGAACTTAACTGGTGTAAAGCTGACCATGCCCTTATCCATCGACTCTTTCTTTTGTTCTGGATTATAGCCTCCAATATAAACGGATTGTTGTGACACTAATCGATGACCTTCTGATGCAGAAGTTGCCAATCCTGCTGCATACAAGATTTTGCCCATTCCGTAGTTGTAGATAAGTGTTCGCGGAAGTTTCATGTTAGATTTTGGGGCATTGTTGAGAGTGATGGGCTGTGCCGGGGATGAAGCAGCCAATCCGCTCGAAGAGTTGAATGACTCAGGGTCAGAGATCGTGCTTGGCTTGTTGAACATAAGTCGGTGCTGTAATTCGGCTGCTTTGGATTCCTCGGGTCCATGAATAAGCTCCAAAAACTCACGCGCGAGAAGATGCTGGGCTTTACGCTCCTTGGCCGACTCCATGTGTTCTTTGACAACGGTTTCGATTCGCTCGATTGGTAGGAATGTGAAAAGCTTTAGATACCTTTCAACATCTGCATCAGCAGTTCTTAGAAAGAACCCGTACAGATCAAAGGTGCTCGTCTGCTCTTTATCTAGCCAGATCGCATTCCCAGCGCTTTTACCGAATTTTGCCCCGGCAGCCGTTGTGAGAAGTGGAACGGTGAAACCAGTTGGAGTCGGGAGTTTCTCGACCATTTGGCGCACACTTGGGTCGGGATGATTTTTTGTGATGTACTTGACAGCATCGACGCCTGCTGTGATATTTCCATACTGATCTGAGCCGCCTATTTGCATATGTACGCCTTTAGTGTGGTACATATGCCACCAGTCCCAACCCTGTAATAATGGGTAGGTGAACTCAGCAAATGACATGCCATCACCTTTCGACATCTTATTCTTTACACTATAGGATGTCAGTACTACTTTAATGGCCATATTGAAAATGACTCACGTATCTCGTGCGAGCATGGGACCCAACCGTACGCCATGACCGAGAATCTGGAGCATCTCTATAAGAGTCAAGTTGTTCATCCAGGCATTATTGTTGACCAATTCCCTCTTCCACCCCGAATCGCGTTCAAATCCGTGCTTTCGGCCATAAGCTTCCACATTTACCCACAGCCTCTTAAGTTGATAATGCATAGCAGTCATATTTGCAACCCGCACCGAGGAAGCTTGTGCTGCCCGAGTTGTCAAACGATCACTTGGATCTCCGATCTTCGAAGTGGCGCCACCGAGAAGCGATACAGCATGATATCCATTGACGTACATCCAGAAGAGAGACATAAGGGGAAGGAGATGGCCGACATGTAAAGAGGAAGCAGTTGGGTCGATGCCAACATATGCGCCGAGTCGATTCTCCGTAAGAGCCAAGTCGAGTTCATCGCGTTTGCTGAAGGTATGTAAGCAGATGTCAATGTGCAGCATTGTGATGTGCCCTTACCCAGCAATAGTGTGTACAAGGCCTCTTTCCTCAAGACGAGTGAGCATGCTCTTCTTCTTGCCAGCAGTTATTTCCTTTGCGAGCGCTTTCCATCGCTGCGCAGCCTCTCTCTGCTTCTCAACATAGCTCCGGTGGATCGATCGCCGAGCAGTATTGCCTTGGAGCTTGGATGCCCGAAAAGTGCATCTTGCGCATACGTAGAGCTCTTGTCGGGTAGTGCTTCGAAATAAGGAGGGACTTGCCATTGTGGCTAGCTGGCTGAGCTAATCGACCATAAAAAGGGGGTGAGAAGAACACACGCAAGAAAACTACAAATACATAATCAAAGGAAGAAATGGTGTTGCACGCAGACGTAGCATGAGGTTATCGTACGGAGAAAAAAGGTACGGCAGGCAAAACAGCCCGGCTTGGAAGTCTAGTGCACTAGTCCCAAAGAAGAAAGAGCGCATCCTTGATGACGAGGGGTAGCAGCATGTAGTGTGGACAAGACATGTGTGACCAAAGAAAGCCCTACGTTGGGAAGGATTGTTCGCATTGAGTGATTGAATGGGTGAATGGCTGCATAAGTTAACGCCTGTATGCTGGTACATACTTATATAAAGTATTCGCATCTCTGTACGTGCGCTCCCTCCCCATTCACTTCCTCTTTGTTTCCCCTCCAACAACTCCCAAATCTGAAAGAATAAGTTATTGCAATGGCTGAAGACTCCTTCATTACTTCCGATGGCATGGATGTCTTCCAAGCTAAATATATTCCCAAGCAGAAATCGCACTCTTCAGATAATACTGCAGCCATGAAGGCTTATATATCTACTTACCCTTCTATGGGTCAAGTTACACAAATTGGCGAAAGCACAACTCCTTTCACGGCTTTATTGGAAGTCGACGAAAAGCGTGCCTCAGATCCATGGGAAGTCTCCATCTGGCACTCTGATGGCTCGGATTGGCAAGAATCTCCAATGCTACCGGTGAAAGAAGCTTTGCATCCAATCTCTCTCGGTTCGTCCTCACCTAAAGGATTGACGAGGCTTTACTTCTCCACACCTTTGGCGATTCGATTACCGACAACATTTACCATCAAGTTCCGACAGGGTCCAGCTCAGTCCTGGAAATGGTTGAGAGATCATCAAGGTACCCAAGATGGTGTTGTGCTTTTACAGACTGTGACAAGTCAAGATACATTCTCCAGCACTCTTGCAGACTATGTAGAGAATCTCAATCCAGAACTCGATTCGAAGAATTTCCGGAGTCAATCACCTGGAACTACTCTTTGGTCTGTTGGCGCGCACATCGATGCTGCTCATGGTGAAGAATCGACGGTTAAAGACATCAAATTTGGTCTGCCCTGGGGAAAGGGCAAGTTCTTACGGTAAGGCCATCCTGCAAAACATTGAAATCCATATGGATTGCAGCCTATATCCTAACGGATGCCTGACAACCGCTAGGTGGTTTGCTTTAGTCCGGATTTGGTCACCTTGGCTGGCACCAAGGCAGGGAAAGAATCACTTCCAGCTCGACAAGGAGGGTATCCTGTGCTCATTCTTGAGCTCCGAGGGAAAGCACTTAGTTATGCTAGGTATCAGTGGCGTCAACAATGTCATGACGCTTTTCACCAGTGACAGCGAGGGCAATGTCGTCTTAAAGGTAAGATTTCTAGACTAATACCTCCCAACACCTCGTCTCTAACTTTCTCAAAGGTTCGCAACGATGGCGAAGAAGAGGCTACAGCTCGAGTTCTGGTCGCAATAGGTGATGATTTTGAGTCAGCAAATGCTGCAGTTATGTATCATGCTCGCGGAGTTGTAGCCACGGCAGAGGAACTTAGTGGGGAAGCCTTGAAAGAGATGGAAGCTTTGAAGGATGGAGTTCGTCCAGAGTGGCTAGAAAATTGGTATGATGGGCTTACCTATTGTAAGAAGTCCTCGCTCAGAACTTATAGCCTGTACTCACAGCTACAGGTACATGGAATGCACTGGGCCAACAACTCACTGAAGAGAAGGTTATCAAGGCCGTTGACACCTTAGCTGAACACAAGATTAACATCACCAACCTGATTATTGATGACAACTGGCAAGATATAGATTATCGAGGCCATGGCCAGTTTCAGCATGGCTGGAACGGATTTGAAGCAGAGCCAGTCACATTTCCAAATGGCCTTAGGCAGACTGTTTCACGCATCCGAGATAAGCATCAGAGTATCCAGCATGTTGCAGTATGGCATGCGATTTTAGGATACTGGGGTGGAATATCACCTGACGGCAAGATAGCTAAAAACTACAAAACTGTCCAGGTTGTCCGAGAAGATGCGGAGAAGCGAAATCTTCCTTTGGGTGGCAAGTTAACAGTCGTTGCCGCAGAAGATGTTTCTAAATTCTACGACGACTTTTATCGTTTTCTTTCGTCTTGTGGCATAGATAGTGTCAAGACTGACGCTCAATTTATGGTCAGTAAAATCTACCCCACATTTTCGTGTCAAATTCTGACTTGGTAGCTTGACACCATCGTCTCTGCTAAAGCAAGGCGAGAACTCATACCAGCTTATCTTGATGCATGGAATATATCAACACTACGGCACTTTAGTGTAAAGGCTATTTCCTGCATGTCGCAAACACCTCAGATCCTATTCCATTCACAATTGCCTCAGAACAAGCCTCCCGTGATGGTTCGAAACTCCGATGATTTCTTCCCAGAAATCCCAGCTAGTCATCCATGGCATATTTTCTGCAATGCACATAATAGTCTATTCTCACAACATCTGAACATTATTCCTGATTGGGATATGTTTCAGACCGTTCATGACTACTCAGGCTTCCATGCAGCTGCTCGATGTGTTAGTGGCGGGCCTATATACATTACGGATATCCCTGGGCAGCATAATATCGATCTCATCAACCAAATGACTGGTCCAACAACTCGAGGAAAGACTGTTATATTTAGACCTAGCGTTATTGGGAAGAGCTTAGATCAGTATAATGGTTACGATGACGACAATTTGCTGCTTATTGGAACTTATCATGGTATGTTCATCTTTAGTGCATATGAAACATTCTGACTTAGTTCTAGGGCCCGCTGTAACTGGCGCCGGAATGATTGGAGTATTTAACATCTCGCAGCGACCGTTGACAGAGCTCGTCTCCCTATCTCGCTTCCCAGGAGTAGTAGACACTCAGTATTATGTCATACGAGCACATACTAGTGGCAAAGTCTCAAAGCCTTTGCAAGTTAACGACCCATCCGCTCTCATGCACGTGTCGCTAGATATTAGAGGCTATGATATCTTGTCGTCGTACCCTCTTCGCGGCTTTGTTGATTCCAAAAGAAATGAAACGTACTGGATTGCAAACCTTGGGCTCGTTGGGAAGATGGCGGCTCCTGCAACTATTGTGGACACTACGATGACTATGCAGGATACTGGCAGGATTTCAATTGTGACCAATCTCAAAGCACTTGGTGTACTTGGTAAGTATATTCCTTTCAACAGGTTCATTCTGCTAATGCTGTGGAGGACTCTACATATCTTCACTGCCATCGCTTACGGTTGGTAACAATTTCATGGTCACTATTCTGGACCAGGTGATTCCAGTACACACCGTCTCTATCAGCAAGATGGATGTCCATGTGCTTGAAATTGATGCAGAAACGGCGTGGAAAGAGTTGAAGCTCGGCAGTCGTTGGAGCAATGAGCTTGAGGTTAAAGTAACTGTCATTCCAAAGCACTAGGTAGAAGCATGGACCGTGAGATTTAAACAAACTGCTATCTCAATTCATAAAGCTTGTCTCATGGTATAACAATCAATAATAACATATAATCCATCTTCCTGGTCGTGTACGCGGATGGAAGCCTCAAATGCAGCATTTCTATTTCATCGTGTGCCATGCCCACGTGAGCATCACATGATAGGTATGAACATGTACCGAACCTCTCATAACCATTTCCACTATCATCTAACACAACATAACTATGATGTAGAAATTGTGGCACGGAGTTTCCTCTAAGCATGGCCTGCCTACCCCAGACCACAGATCACCACTACCCCACACCACACATTATTTCCCCAACAAGCACACATACACACACTATAATCTTACTCCACGGCACCTCAACATCAGGGCCTACTTTTGCATCATCCCTCCTCTCGTTCCCTATCTCAAACCAAAACCCCAAATCAGCACTGGATACAATCACAAACAACCTCCCCAACCTCCTCCCATCAGCCCGCTTTGTCTTCCCAACCGGGAAACTGCGAACCTCGACCGTCTTTGGCGGTGTGTTAAAGCACGCATGGTTTGACATCACAACATTCTCAGACAGAACGGCTGGCGAGGATAAACAGATTGACGGACTTAGGGAAAGCTGTCTATATCTCTCCGAGCTGGTTGAGGAGGAGATCAAGCTCCTAAGCGGGAGGAGTGATAGAGTGGTTCTTGGAGGGTTTAGCCAAGGTTGTGCTATGGTGGCTTTTGCATGCCTGAGTGGAGTCTTGCCACACGTGAAATTGGGGGCTTTAGTTGGCATGAGTGGCTGGCTACCTTTTAGGAGACAGATCGAAGAGGCTGTGGAAAGTTGTAAGGACTCGTCTAGCTTTGAGAAGAGGAGAGCTGCCAGTGGTTATTTGTTAGATTTACTTGGCCTTGAGGCGAGTAGAGGTCAGGAGGGTTCTGAGGGAGGGCAGTGCTTAGACACTGAATTGTGGTTCGCTCATGGCCTGGCTGATGAGAAAGTTAAGCCACAGTGGGCTCTTGAGATGAGTGAAGTGATGGAAAGCCTTGGTTGTCAACGGAACATGAAGATGTACGATGACTTGGGACACTGGTATTGTGATGCTGAAATGAGAGACATCACTGATTTCTTGAGACGCATTGGTGTTAGCGTAGACGATGAAGAACTGGCGAAGTAAGGATGCCAATAGTTCAGTCAATATCTAAACAGCTGTCACGTCTTGCCCAGTTGTCAGCAAAATGGATGGATTGAGCAAGTTAAATAAGCGAGCAGATACTTTTATTTTGATACCTCAACGAGAATAATCTCTGAGCAAAGTAGTAAACGAGTGACGTGATATTTTTCATGATACCATAAACACATTTCCATCATACCATCCATCCAAACCTGGCCAGCTGGGACAACAGGCACGAAATATAATCAAGCACAGATTCCAAAAGCCTTCTGACATCCTTTTCCACAGTAAGTGACAGCAGTGCCGCAATATCCGTACTGACTGCAGCAATACCCCGCTGCACAAGTCGGTGCTCCTTCATAGGCCGCACCACAGCCACCGGCAGGTACTGCTGGGAGAGATGACGCGGTAAATTTGAAATCCCAAGACGAAGTTTTGGTCGTCGACGATGACGTCAACGTAGATGCCGTCGAGTTTCTGCTACTGCTGCTACTGGAGCTTGACTTAAAGGTCTTCACCAGGCCGCTGCTTGATTTTGATGTGGACCTGGTACTTGTTGAGGTGGGAGAGGATGACGAGCTAGGTGTCAAATACCTAATCAAAGTAGTCTTCATGATAGTCGTGATTGTGTGTTTTTGAGTGGTAACCCCAATTGTTATACTTTCTGTACCAGACAGACTTTTGCTCGTGTTCGAACACGAAGCACCTGTCGTTCCAGCTCTGTATCCAACCAAGATATTCTTGACAACTTGATAGTAAGTAAGGCCGTATGCAACATTATTTTGGGCAGATGTCGCCTCCCACAGCATGATTCCGCCGAAGTTCGGCTTGCAGAAGTAAGCCTGAGCAAGATTCGCAACTTGGCTAGGAGTCAAATAGAAGGGCGGGTCAATAGCAGCCGTAGTAGACGCAGCGAGGCCGATATAGAGTTTTGCATTGGCACTTACAGTGCCGACAAGGAACTCCGTCCAGGCATCGTAGCTGAATCCGCTGGCGAGCTCTTCGTGTGTTTTTGAGTACTGAGGATTTGCTGTTGTCCAATTCTGCGCTGAGCAGGATGCTGTGTTGTAGAATTGGATCCAGATAATATCAAATTGCGCACCAGAGATCATGGCGGCCATATTTGGGTCGGGAACTACACACTGTGGAGCCCCAGTGATGAGGTATGTCTTTTTTGCAGTGACAAAGTTGCTACGGAGGCGATTGATCATGGCTATGTATCCAGCTGAGCGGTCTAGAGAGCGATAAGTATATGGCTTTCGCATAGATTAGAATTCGGAGTTTACCTGTCGCTGGCAGCTCAATATCGAAATCAAATCCATCTACCTCAACCGCTTGTCCATTGGCACCGTCAAAAGGTCTCGGCTTACCAGCAACTATCCATGCAGTAGTCTGCGGACCAAAAGCACCCCAAAGGAAATCAGCAAAATCAATTCCGTCAACTGCTCCCGTGAGCTGATACCTATTGGTGCCTCCACCAAGCGAGAGAATGACTTTCTTTCCGTAGGTCTTCTGACAAATGGGAATGTCAGCAACCATCTGTGGACATTCGGACTGTAGCGAGTTGTTGGCGGGCGTGTTTCCAGGCCCGCTGTAGACGTATGGGTATCCCCAGCATTGATTACCAAAATTAGTACCAGGATATCCATTTCCTTGTGCTGGGAAAATGTCTACAAAGGCTAGTGTGATGACATCGATTGTCGCCTGCTGGCAGAAATGAGAGAGTGGGAGTTGGTTAAGTCCTTGGCCCTATTACTTCGTCAAGTATTCTTCTCAAATCTATGACAATATTAAACCTACCCAGTAGACACCAACATTCGTCTTTGCAGAAGCTGTAAAGTTAGCAACAGAAAGATTGAGTAAGGATACTAAGGTAAAGAGTGTGGGGGTAAAGAGTGACATATTGCAAAAAGGCCGATCAAGGAAACGATTGACAAAGAGTGATAATCACCATGGTACAGAAACTCGTTCTGGGCCCCTCTTCAAGAGAAAAGGAAAATAGAGGGGTTGAAGATAGAATTGCGATACCAGGGATATCGGCAAGGGAAAGCTGTCTCGGAAACCTTATTATCATCTTTGAAGCAATTCCCACATTCCTCGAGATGATGTTAAGCGACCCCTTTGCACTCGGGGAGGGATTGGCTTTGCTACTCCTACACGCTCAACATGCTCCGGCCTGCAGGACTGATCCTTTGAAAGGAAATGGAAATCTAAAGACTGTTCGACCTCCTGCCCATCTCACAAATAACGGCCTGACAGTAATGCTGATCCGATATTCCTAGCCTTCTCAAAATTGTTCTGAATCCAGTCTTCCTTGAGATACTCGTATTCCCTCAGCTCATCATCCTCGGTACAGATCAATGTATGTTGACCACTAGGACCAAAGCGCATGAATTTGTTTCCATTATTCCAGTCCTCCCAAGGCTTCTGTCCATACGCGAAGCCGGTCCAGAGACGTCCAATCTCACGAGATATGGTCTTTCCTCCGTCACTCATAACTTCATTTTCAGTTTCATTCTGGTATGTATATAACGCACATTGACCATGATATGCGAGCCCAAGTGTAGGCCCCGGAAATGGAGATTGCTCCTCAAAGTGATAGAGATAGACTTCTCCAGGAAAATTTTTGGCAACCATTAAGTTAGGATATTGAAACATGAGAACACCAATCAAGTTGCGCAGAGCGGCGAAGTATTGAGCTTCTGAGATTTCTTGTGAAGACTTGGAGACGAAGCCAAATCGCTCATAAAATATTTGTGCTTCATCGCTTGCTAATAGAGATGCCACACATCTTTTGAAGCCGTCAATGGATATCCTCTTGGTCACAACATCAAATATGATGGCCTCAACTGCGACATCTCCAATAATGATGCTTTTGCAACGAGTTGTAGGATTTTCTTCCCACATGGACCAAGTCGTAGGAAGAAGCTTCCCGTCCGCTACAGCCCCCATCGCCTGAGAGGTATATTTCTGCGTGAGCTCCAGCGCATCAATGGCGCGAAGCTTCTCCAGACGTTGTGCGGGTTCCTCATTTTGAAGTCCGCAGTTCTTAATTAAAGCATCCCATGCCGCATCGTATCGTAACATTGGCAAAGGACCAAGTACTGGTGCAGAGCCAGACATCAAAATCGCGCGGTCAAACAAAGGTGATCCGGACAGAATATGAAAATGGATGCTGGCACTTCCAGCGCTAACTCCGAATGCAGTCACGTTGGAGGGGTCCCCGCCAAAATCATGGATGTGGTTCTGGACCCATTGGAAAGCATTCCGTTGATCAACAAAACCGTAGTTTCCATTGCAAGATTCGTCATTTTCGTCAACCAGTTGTGCACCAAGATCTTTTGATGCCGCGAAGCCCAAAGGCCCCAGACGATAGTTGATTTGCACCAAAATAACGGGGTTGCCGTTATTGATTGCCAACTGACAGAGTTTCTGGGGACGATACCGACTCACTGAATTAGCACCGTGAGTAAAAGCACCCCTGTAAACGAGTTAATCGGACAGTATCTGGATACGACTTTATATACAGAAGAATGCTTACCCGTGGACCCAAACCATGACTGGTAGTAGATCCGTGCCATCCAAGGCACTGGTTGGAACCGTAACATTAAGATTCAAACACTCAAATTCATGATCAACAGGAACGGGATCTAGGACTCCGCTGGACGCAACAAGCACGGCAGATTCAGTCTGCACAGCTCTGGGCCCATACTTCGTAGCATCGAATGGCGAATCTAGAGAATTCCGGATCTTGCTATGCGTCCAGCGCTCTGAGAGATTCGCATAGGGAATGCCGCGAAACAGGGCGAGACCAGCAGCTGTATCATGTTCACCAATGACAGTGGAATCGAGAGATGGGACAGCGTGATGGATCTTCTTGATAGACATCGTTGCAGGGCTGCGGGTGCTAGCCTTGAGATATGCTGCGGGGAAATCTTAGCGAGGATTTCAGGGTAGCAGACGATCTTGGCTATACAAGAAGCAAAGTATAAGTAAGGCAGTGCTTGTGTTTTGGCGCTTGCTTTTCACAAACGTGGTGTAACCCCGGATGAATCCTCAAGCGGTCAATGTTGATCACGTCAACCGGCGTAAAACTAGTTAGAGAATGCATAATTTGAAGCGAGTGCGAGCTAGCACTAATGAAAATGGCCGGTTCTACTGATCAACGACAGCGAAACCACACATCATGATTCAGATGATGTTGTTATTGGTTTGACAACAACCTCAAAACCCACAAAGCCTTTCGGTGGTCAAGAACTCGTGTTAATTCTTTTTTTTCTCACAGTAACTTGGCGATCAAGCTGGATCTAATGAAGCGGCGGTCCGCATTGATAAGCCCCAGGACATCCAAGTGAACTAAGGCTCTTTTGACCTGCATTTCAAGCTCTATATTGCTTAGAGGAAACAGTAGCAGAACTCGGGGCGATATTCTCCCCGAGCTTGTGTGCTGTTCTGGTGCTTACCTCGAGGTTGCAATGCAGGATTCTTGTTGAGCTGTTCCCGAGAAGTGGCTTAGCTTGCAAACAGACAGTAGCTGAGCTCCGGAACAGGCATACTCGACACAAGACTCTGAATAGGTTTCGCGCAAATGACTGTGGTCCCTTTGAGGTATTATAATTTAGACCTAAATAGTGTCGTCCTGTGCTTCTGCTGTTCCTTTACCTCTAAGTTCAATAAAAATAGCCAAATCTATAGACACCACTAGTACTCCTGTCCTTCACTTCCATATTTCATAGTGTACAAAGTTCCACATTCCCACCTACTTCTCAGCAGTAGGTTCCTGGGCGGCGTCAGAATCAGATCTGACAGCCTTAGCTCCGATAGTTGTTTCGACGTCTCTGCTCTTCTTCCAGCTGAAGCCCAAATCTCTCCATTGGTTCTTCAATGCATATCCCGGGTGGATTGCAGTCAAGGCGATGCAAGCGATAGAGACCATTGTACCCTCAAGGATCATTTGAGTGACTTCGTTATTTGCTAATGGACCGGAAAACCCTTGTGATAATTCTGCTACACGGAAAGATGATCGGATAAGGATAGTGACAGTTGCGACAACCAAAACTAGAGATATGGTTAGCTAAAGGGGTTTGTTACATGGGATTGAGAAGGAACTTACCACTGAGGAACAAGGTCCATCGTTGGGTAGACCAGATGTCTTGATGAGCAACCTCCCAGTTTTGTCGATTCTTCATCACCTTGAATCCAAAATCGGCACACAAGATGATGAAAATGACCAAACTGACAACCTGGAGAGACAAACCAGCAAGCATAACATTGATACCAGCTTGAGACAAAGATGGGTTATCATCTGGTGCACTGCTCGTGACAGCACCACCTGCAGCCTGCAAAAGCAGACTGAAGAAATCGGAACTGACAAAGATGAATGTATATGTTGGTGGCGCTAATCGAGAGATTCCACTACCATAGGCGACAACAATTCGTCCGAGGCAGACATAGATAGCTGCACACATGAAAGCGGGACCAATGGTAAGCGGAATTAGATTTAGAAGAAATGCAGAGAAGTTAAATGGATTGTTATGTTGTAATATGCGGCCAAGGTAGCCCAAAACTTCGAGGATCAGCCCACAGACCATAGCAGTACTGAAGTAGTATGTGCGATATTTGATACCAAAGCCGATTTGGGAAATGAGGAGAATCGCAAAAACTGCTGTGAAGACTGATGTCCCTGCGAGATTTGGGAGATGTTTAACAAAGGCATAGTCGATGGGGCAGGTGTCGAGGGTGCAGCAAGAAGATTTAGAGCATTGAGTTGGGTCGATGGCAGTACCATTTAGGAAATATCGGGGCCCTGACATGTTGATAGAATAAAGTCTTTCGGCTGGGGTAGACTATTACAGTTATTGTGGGAAACAGTCGAACAGTTTATTGCTGCGTGTAGTTCGTGAGGGATGAGAAGCTTGATAATTATGATATTTTTAAAGAGGTCCCTTGAAGTGATGACACTTATACTTTTCTATCTACATGTCGGTGTAGGTCTCACGCCCGTAACTTTGCTGCCTGTAGCAACGCAGAACCGGCCAAATACAGAAAATTGTACCGTACCAGGAGAAATATGACATGAAGACTCTCGCATTCGCATCTATGCCATGCAGGTGTCATGGTCTAAGCCATACCGAGAAAAGAAGACTAAAAGAGCGGGAAGCCTAACCGCTTTTTTGAAACACAGACGAGATAAGGAGAGAGAGAGAGAAGTCACGGGGGTCTGAAGGTACGTGATGACGTTTGGGTGGTTCTAAGTGTAAGAGCTAAAGGTCGGTACAGCTAGCTGTGTTAGTTCGCTTTCGCTTTCAGCTTACCTACTCCAATGAGAACGGACAAACTTACGGCCGTATCATCTCGCAGTCGTGTTTGCAGTTTGGCACCAGCTGCACTGGGAATAGCTTCCATCCAGTAAGGTATAATGGCAAAGCCCACCTCATGTCACTTTACGGCCGTTGGACAGTTGAAAGCCATAGCTCTTTCCTTCAGTCGGGCCAATTCACCAAAATCATGGCATCGCTTACGCTACAGGCACGTTCTTGAGCGAGTAAGCAGAGTAAGCAGAGTAAAGTATGAGGCTACAATACAGAGCAGAGCAATTGTACTTGCAATGCATGGAACACGATCCAACTATTTTACGAATCAGATTACCCAGACGTATTCTCTGTCCCATGACTGAGTGTTATTTCATTCAACAGCGTAACGTCTGTCTCTGCGTAGCGAGACGCACCCTGTAACGAGACAAATTGTAGGTACTTCGAATTCAAGCGACTCTAAATCTGTGAATATATAAAAATTGTAATATAATTTTGTTTTAGTTACGTTGTATGCCTCTCCCGAATACTCCTAACTTATTAATTCCGAAATTGTTAATCGTGTCGTCGCCGCCTATATGAATTATCAAGAACCTTTCATTATAGTATGATGAGACCCCTTAATCCACGACACCACCATTAAGCTCTTGTCGCTTCTTAAATTTAAGAAAACAGTTAGATATGGATCTCTGAATTTTATCACAATACTAGAAGTTATTCTTAGTATTGTGGCGGCTAGAGCTCGCTATATCATACGCTATCGCCACATAGGGCTGATACCTCCTCTAATTAAGCGATCAAGGACCGTGGTCAGTGGTGGTGGTGTGGTTATAGTAACCTTTGTAAAATAATTAGTGGCTGCTGAGACGTTTGTGGTTGCGCGTACGTTGCCGGAAAATTCCTGTTTCCCGACACCCTCCGATTAAGTTAGAGCGAAAAGTAGCCTGTAGCCAGATTACGAAAGGGAGGTGAATATCTAAAAACTAATGATTCTTAAGTCGGATGGGTTTGAGCTGACAGGTTATACACATATGCTGCACTACAAACTCATGCCTCTATGTTTACTTCCCCAAGCATTAAAAGCCTTGCGGTACTATACAGCACTGCGCTCTCAACTTCCTTTCCATTCAACTCAACCCCTACTTTGATTGTTCCGCTCGGATGCTGAATAGTAACATCTTTCTTAGCATCAACGCCATTCGCTAGTATAAAAGGGATCGTTCCCTCTATCTTACATGCCGCTCCCAGATTCAATGCTAATGTCAGCGGAATTGCCTTATGCGTTTGCCCCATAGAGAGAACTAGACATTGTATATGTATACCCTTTGAAGCTGCCTCTGCTGTTGGCGGTAAAACGATGACAATCTTAGGCACGCTAGCGATGTCCGGATCCAACCCCATTTTCTCTGCACCCTCCCTACGGAGCTTCTCTAATAATGCCATTTTATGGTGTAGCTTGTCGAGATCTAGTGGGGTCGTACTGGAGTCTAGTCCAAGCGCGCGGCCATCGACGTGAACTCCTGGATTGGCAAGGTCGATTAAAGTAGCTTGTATTTTTGATCCCTGTTCGTCTCTTGTGTCCAGAACTGTAGTGCCACTGCCTGTGGGAAGCGTATCATCTGTTTGGGTTCCTCCTGGAGAGATGAAAGATAGGCAGATTCTGGAAGCGGCACCTGCAACGCCCGCCATTTCATATGCCCCTCCTGGATGGAATTTCAAGGGATCTCCCGAGACTAAAAATGTGGAGTGAATTACCTTTTGTGTATTGGTGTTGAATATAC
This sequence comes from Coleophoma eucalyptorum, assembly GCA_026120035.1. Taxonomy (NCBI): domain Eukaryota; kingdom Fungi; phylum Ascomycota; class Leotiomycetes; order Helotiales; family Dermateaceae; genus Coleophoma; species Coleophoma eucalyptorum. The sequence goes on from JALRME010000036.1 coordinate 347,931, forward strand.
GAACAGTACAGGACGTAGGACCTGGACTCGAAGCAGGTTCGATTATTGGTTTCTTTAACAAGCCATTATCAATCGAAAATGGGCCGATCGCAGCAGTCATGTTGCCGCAGTTGCTCGCCAAGTCGAGTTGGCCATCTTTGATGACTACTTGGACAAATTCGAAGTCAACATCAGCATCCTGTCTTAAAGATGGGGATACGATGCATATTTTGGAGAGCGACGATACCCCCCCACCCATGCCGTTCAGTTGTCTGCCGTATGGGTCAGGTGAGCCCATAGCGGCTGCAAAAATTGGCTGCCATGCTGTGCGATCTTTGGGAAGGTCAGCTTTATGGAAGATAAGGGCGTTGCATACACCTCCTCTCCAGAAAGCAGCACGAAGGGCTGGCATTCTAGAATAGAGGTAATAATACAAAGGATAACAATGAGATGCGATGAAAATAAATGCAGTTTGTTAGGAGATGTAGTTCTTGTACCGTAGACCTAGTAAGCATTTCTATTCATAGGCTGATGTTCTGTTATGACTCATCCCTCTTTCGGAAAGGTCGGATAAGAGCCTCCTGGCAGGGAGCTCTCTGCAAAGGGTTTACTAGCACAGTCGCTCATAAAGCATTACCTTCGTACTTTACACAGAGATAGGGATAGGGATTGGAATGATTGATTGGCATCTCCGTGCAGAACCGTACATAGCTGCTTTTGGACGCTATGATCTAAGCACGCCAGGAGGTACGCCTAGTAATTTTCATCTCGGCTGACGTACATTACTAAGCAGTGAAATATACCGGCCCTCTTATCGCACCGGCGTAACTCCCGGACCACATCCATTTCCTCTCTGAGTATCTTTAAATTTGGAGTCATGTTGTTTCGTGATAGGACCTTCCCTCAAATGCTCCGAAATTTGAAAATATTTTGATAGTCGCGATTAACCAGGAGGGACAGCGGAAGCGGCGATTGGTAACATGATCAAACCGATCGACAGTATGATCAACTGCACTATTTTTCTTGTTGTTAAGTGGTGCCTTTAAGGAGAAATAGTTAAAGAAAGTAGTATATCAATTACAACTTTATAGATATAGTAAGAAAAAAATTGTAATTCTAAAACTATAGATCCGTCTCGTGACAGGGTGCGTCTCGGGACACAGGGACGGACGTTAGATAGGATGCAAGTAGCTGTGGTAGATTGACCCTTTAGTGGCCATATAATTCTTCACAAGGCGGGAGAAAACTTAGAGAACTGCAACAGCAGAAGCGTAGCTCACAGAAGAATCCGAGATCTCTTCTACCTCACTGCTCCGCTCGTAACGAATGAACTTAAATCTTCCCTTGTCCTCCGCACCAAGCTTTCCGTCTTTCTCCAAGACTTCCAGTGCAGCCATTACAACGCCAATCGGATGCCTACCACACACTGTATTGCCGGTTTCTTCGAGGTTGTCTAAAAATTCTTGATGCTTGCCCGTCTCAATTGCATCCATAGCCATCTTGTCTAAGCGTCCGATGCTCTCACAAATCAGTGGATCTGTCGGGTCTTTGTCTCTTCGCTTCAGCTCATAGCCCGAAGCGTTGGCGGTAGGCGACGCCGGTAGATAATATGTATATTGGAATCGAAGTCCCCAGTGACAGAAGTCTGAACTGACAATAAATACTGACGTTGGGTCTGCGAGGTATGGCGCCAACAAAGCGCCATAATCTTTCTCAACAGAGCCTGAGGTATTTCCGACTAGGATCGGAATTAAAGGAGGATATTGGTCAGGAGAACTGAAAGTTTGAGACATAATCTTGTAGATATATGGGATGTGCATCTCCATACTGTGCTCTGTCTCGTCTGTCTTGGGTGACATGGTGTCAAACTTGCCACTCTCCTTCAATTCTGCAATAGTCTCTGTATCAAGAACTAGGTCACCAAGTGGCGTAGCCCATTTGGAATGCTTCGAAAGTGCACATCCAGCCAGGTATAGAGCGTGTGAAGGACCAAGGAGGAAGACGCGTTTGGCTTTAGAAAGATCGAGTGACTTATACGCCCAGGCTGCTGCTGGACCAGAGTAGGAGTAGCCTGCATGACTAGACCCACGTTAGAGAACAGCATAGACGCATATGCTACAACTGCTCACTCACGGCGCAATTATGACTCTTGCGCCAGAAATTGGCAGCTGCTGCCCTTCGATTTCCGAGGGTACTTCCGAAAGCCACTGGTCGAGCTCGCGAGTGAGGGTAGATCGAGAGGATGAATACCAAGAGCCGGCATGGCTTGCAACTCTGGTAGACATGTTGACTTTAAGAGAACAAAGAGTTAGTATAGATAGTACTTGTGATAACTAGCAGGTCAAAGGTTGAAGTGGTCAGTGGAGAGGAGTTGTTGACGTCGTACGGCTTATCTACCATGTTATCGAGAATGCAAGGCTGAAGCTCTCTGCAGCAAGGCTGCATTTTGCTAATGCCCCGCTTGCCATGTATCCTCATCTAGATCAAGGGGTAGTGGGATCAGTGACGCAAATGCAATATATATCAATAACAGCCTTTGTTGATTGATAAACTGAGAAAGGCTGCTAGGCACAAGATGCCCAAATTGAACATAACTCATGTTCTAAGTAAGAAATCTCTAAGGTGGTTCTTATTCTGTCTATCGCGTATGTAGGCTCGTGGAGAAAGTAGAATTTCAAAGCCCATCTCAGCCATCATCAAGGCATTAGCTTGCGAATCGGGCTCTTCGACATGAGAGTCGATGGTGGTTTGGAAAGTAGCGGGTATAATAGATTCTGGAGAGCTGTAAACTTCATATATTGATCCCGACATGTACTTAGGCCCAAAGCAAAAGCTGTGCATAACACAAGGAAACCGAGAAAGGAGGGTGGGAAGAGCGCCAAATGTGTGGCTGTTTGAGCATACACCCTTACAGCTAACGACCAGAATTCTCTAGGTCATGCCTTGTATGATCGCTACGATCTGCTGATCTATCCCTCAATTACTGACGTCTTCAATGACGTGAATGGAGGCCATGCGAAGTATTAATTTCTCTCCTAACCACTTTGGTGGAAATATCTGCCTGCTAATCTGCTGACCCCGCGAAAGTGTGTAATTGGGTACTTACTTACTCCAAAGGTGATGGATTAAGAATACGAATACTTGTCCTCGGGTTACGAGCCTCAACCCAATAGGCTGCATCTTTTGAAGGGCTCATGGAGACGCAGAAATAATGAACCTGTCTTCTCGTCAATCCTTGCAATGCGAGGAGGTTTGAACCCGTTGAATCTTTGGGGCCTGTTCAAACTGCAGGATGATTGTCTGGAACTCTAATAATACATGATCTGGAATGACAGGTGCCAGCAGTATCGGCATCAAGCATGCGTGAGGATGGCAAACACAATGATCGTATGGAAGGATTTTGTGGTCCTCACTACTGTAACTGCAGCTTGAAATTTTGCCAAAAAAGCTCTCTCTTCCATGTGGAAGCGCAGACTGGGAGGTGCGCTCGAGGATGCTTTACTCCCGCGTAGCAGACCCAGGTCTCTGAGTGGCAAGGTGTCTCAGATAAGCAGACAGTATCCAATAGTGTCAAGAGATCGGGTAGATCGAAGGCATAACAGAAGAGGAGGAGCAAGAGCCTCAACGCCAGACCCTAACGTGACGGTCTGAACCTCGAATGCCATGGCCTGTCCAAGGGCACAATGCAAGGTGGTCGTGTCTCCACGGGTTCAAAAGAGGCCGCTTGCTGACGCTATGGGCTGTGGCCGAGCTACTTTCCTGCTGGCTGTACTAGGTGGCCTCCTGTCTTATCATCTCTGAAGCTTGACCTATGTCACTCTGCGAGACGAGACGAGCTTCGTGTCAAGGTCGGTTAATAGCTTCCGACGGGTATCACAAGTTCCCTTATGCACAAAACCAAAGTGGCATTAGAGAAGAATTGTTTCGGTGGCTGAGCGCAGAGGCGTGAGGAGCAGCAGAGCCAGCAACCCACCCGTCTAGCCAACGCGGGATGGCCCAGCAGTGTTTCTCGCCATCCGCACGGCGATGCGACACAGCTGACAAGATGTGCAGGTTTGAATATAGAACATTCCGCAGTGCTGCTCCCCTCGGGGTTGGAGCGAAGCACCCCTGTAGAATGATTAAGCTTGGCAGGTCAGCCAATTGACCAGCCTCGATCCAAAAATACCGGCAGTAGCAGGAGGAAGCTCACCATGCAGTTCGATTGGCAGAGAGTTTGTTTATAGCGAGAGCGGTAGAGTTGGCCCTCCAATGAAGTTAAGGTTTGCCCCTCGATCGCCCACTGGATTGAGTGACAGACAGAAGAGGTCCTGCGTGCGTTAGAAGCGAAGAAGGTTCAGGGATGTGCTGCTGCAAGCGGCTGGGTGCTCTTGAGTGCCCATGAAGCTTGAATGCTCCTGGTCTGGCGTTAGCTCTGACACAGAGACTCGTGCTGATCCTGCATCAAATAATGCTCATGCCCACTTGGCCAGCCAGAGCTCAATTGCTGTGGTAGTAGGCTCTCTTCTTCTCTTTCGTCCTCTTGAAACCATAACCAACAAAACAGCTTTCTCAAATTTCAAACCTGCAGCAACTTGATCTCGGGTCTGTCTCCCGTTTCTGTACCATAACAAACAGCTGCTCGCCTAGGCCTGCCTGCACAGCGTCTGCACGTTTAGGGGTCGGGCACGATGAGTGTAAGTGCTCCCGTTTCATCTTCCCATCGTCACGTTTCAACCAATTTCGAGACATCCTCGATTCTCTGGGGATCACTGTCCATTCTGTTCCTGCCTGTCTCTGTTCTGTCTTCACTCCCTTGGCAGCACAGATTAGCTCGCAGCGATCCGTGATACACTCAAGTCTCTTCCATCGCCCTCATCGTCCTAGCTCTCCTTTAAGTTCAACTGCACGACATCATTGCCAAACATAAGAAGTATCTCTGGAAGAACTTTGCTAATCAACAATCATGTCGCAGCAATACGGGTCAGTTGCAATCTCTCTACACTCACGACGCTGGTCTTCCCATCAAACCAATACTCGGCATATCGTGCAAAATACGCAGTACTGACAGAATATGAGCAGATACGGAGGGCAACCAAACCCCTATGCCCAGCAAGGGGGTGGAGGCGGACTACCATCCGGACCACGCGCGGGAGGACTTCCATCAGGCCCACGAGGCGGACGGGCAAATGCTGGACCACCAGGCGGAGGATTCAGACAAGAATACAACGAACCGCAACCATCGCCATCATATGGAGGATATAATGATGCACCCTCAATGGGACGTGATGATTATGGAGGTTGGTGGCCCTGCAAAGTGGTGTACGACTTGGATTAACGGGATACAGGACAAAACGTCGAGATGGCACCATTGGCACAGAACGGACAACGATTTGCAGGAGGCGGAGGAGGAGGAGACCCAAATGCCATTCTCAATGAGTGTCGCGAGATTGATAGGGGTGTAGACAGCATTGAACAGAATCTCGACAGGCTAAAGATGCTTCAACAACAATCTCTCAACGACGCAGATTCCTCTTCAAATTCTGCGGCAAACAGACAGCTCGATGCCATTTCCTCAGAAACGATGACAATGTACCGAAACTTTGCTGGTCGCATCAAGGCCATCAAATCTCAACCAGAATCAGGAACTCCCAAGAATGCACCTCAAGTCGGAAAGGTTGACAGAAAATTGAAGGCAGCCATTAACAAGTACCAGAATGTTGAATCTGACTTCCGACGGAAGATGCAAGACCAAATGGCACGTCAATACCGAATTGTGCGCCCAGATGCCTCAGAGGAAGAGGTCAGAGAGGCTGTCGAGGACACCAGTAACCAACAGGTTTTTTCACAGGCTTTGTTGCAGAGTGGCAGACAAGGACAGAGCAGAGCAGCATTGGCTGCCGTTGAGGATCGTCACAGGGCTATCCAAAAGATCGAGCAACAGATGATTGAGCTCGCCGAGCTGTTCCAAGACATGGATGTTTTGGTTACGCAACAGGAAGCTGCCGTCGAGAATATTGAGATGAAGGGAGAGGAAGTTGTCGAGAACATGGACAAAGGAACACAGGAAATTGCTGTTGCCATCGAGAGTGCAAAATCACGAAATCGCAAGAAGTGGTGGTGCTTGGGTATCTCTGGTATGTGCCATACTGTCTCATTTTTAGACATCGAGCTAACAAAAATAGTTGCTATTGTCGCCGTCATTGTCATTGTTATTCTCATCTACAAGTTTGTCATCCAAGGAGGATCTACAACCACGACATCATCTACTAACGGAAAGCGAGCTCTCGGAGCTCAGTTCCACGAGCATCGCGTTATTAACCCACACCCCGCCACCGAGAAGCGTAGTGTTGTACCTGGCCTTGAATGGAGTGGTGATAAACTCGTCGTCCCAGGTGCTGAGTTCAAGGGTGGCAAGAGCAGAATCTTGTCGCCTGGTCGGGAATTCCAAAGCAAGAAGGCCCTTGCTGCTGGATTGAGATTCAGGGGCGGTGCTGTACGAGCAGGAGTAGACTTCCAAGGCGAAAACTAGAAGCGAAGAAGCACGAGTATCGGAGTGGGAAATCTGTATATTGCCGGCGTTATTTCTTGAACTTTCCTATTCTCGGGCCAGGATCTGTTTTGCTGTTCCCAAGAAATGGGATGGATAAGGGATACACACAAACCCACATGACTGGGTACTTGTTGCTTTTACTATTGTTTGCATAGGAGGCGTTACTTTCCTTTTGTACCTGTTGTTTGGTCTTTTTGTTTTTGTCTATTATCATACAAACACCATCCAACCTGTCGTCGTTGAACCCCCGAGGATTGTCTGGCTACATTTCCTTTTCTACTATCCTCTTCTTCATTATCTCCTTAAAAAAGATACCGCCACTACCATTTCAAAATACTACGGATTTTTTTCTAAACCTGCTGTGCCATGTGCAAATTATGGGCTCCTCTACTTTCCGATCCTCTAAAACATTTGTTCACGGGCGTAACAGATGAAGTGACAGGTCTCCTAAGAGGATTCCTTAGCGCTAAGATTTCCTTTCTGTTTCACCTATGTCTATCTATGCTTGCCATTGGCTCTAAAGTGTTCTGGTCCATACCTTATTAGTCCTTTAGCTTGACCATGTGTTCAGTGCCTCACGGGAAGACAAGATATGCGAGGCATATGCAGAGCAGAAGCATTCGGAGGTGGATCTTTGACATGATACGGAAAGAGAGCGTGTATTGAAGGGCTCTCCGAATCCTCATCTAGCTATCATTCTGAAGCATAAATATTTTACAATGCCAAGGATTCTGGCGTATCCTATATGCTGAATCTACTAACTAGCACCTCTTGCTTCTGCTTCTGATGCTTCTGTTTCTAGCCAGATGGTTTGGGCCTGGCCACTAAAGAGAAAATAGAGGAACGCCTGCACCCATCCCCTCCCTCTTGTCTGTTTATCCATGCTACTAAATGCTTGATCTGACTCCAGGGACTACCAGTATTTCGGACCTGTCAACGCCGTGCCCAAAGTGAAAGAGGTAGAAAACGCCTGAAAGATCCCGTACGCCAGATATTTCAATCCATGAATCCCTCAGGCCTCCTCTTTCTCCTTTCCCTTACCTTTGTCGTCTACAGCCGTATCTTCTTGGTCTTCGTCTTCCGTCCTTTCCATCACAGCCTTGATTGCTTCCCCACTCGCACTAGGACCCCGGTCCATCTCAATCCCACCACTGTCAACAATCTTGCGCAGCACACGCATCTTGCGCTCAAAGCCTTCTAGAAGTCCTTGCATCTCATCTTCGCCAACGAGGGTACTGCTCTCACCCCGCCCAACAACGTCCTCCGCAGTCGGCACGGCCAAGCCTTCAATCCTCAACATCATCCCTTTCGCACCCTGCTCCTCATCCTCCTCGTCCTCAGCCTCTCCCTCCCACGTCGGCGCATTGGCAATCTCACTGCTCAGAATCTGCCACTTTTCACTCAGGCTGACAGCTTTCCTGATGCCATCGCCCGTTTCGTTGACATCGACAATCACAACCCGCTCTTCCCGTTCTTGCTTATCCTTCCCTTTCCCAGCTGCTCGTCCTTTGTACGTCGACCCCGAACTCTCCATGTCGTCATCCCCCTCATCATCATCATCCTCCCCTGCTGCTTCCCGCTGCTGGAGCGATCGTACGCATGCTGCAGCCAGTACCTCGCTCTCATCATCATCACTGAAGATATAGTGGATCCGCGACGGATGGAAAGTATTCTGCGTCGTGGAGTCATGAACGAGGGTAAAGAATGGTGCGAAAGAAGGACGCGGGGCAGCTTCCTTGCCCACCGTTCTCGAGAAGACGGCGGATTCGTTGGTATTTATTGTTGGGAGATGCGCCGTAGAAGAGGGTTGCGAGGGATTGATAGGATTCGGTGCCAGCGATGTTGGAGGGAGGGACATGGTGCTCGCGCGCGTTGTTGAGTTGATGAGGATTGCTGGTTGCTGCGCTTCTAAGTCTTCTGGGGTGTGCGATGTGGTGGGTTGTGGATCGGAAGACGTAGACGCAGCGGCCTGCGGGTCTTTGCCCGGTATGGGTGAAGTTGGTATTGATACGGGATTTGACATTATGATTACGTCTGCTTGGCTCACGTATGTTAAAGGTTGCCTAATATTCTTGTGCAACGTGAGCCCCAGGCTGATGCTGTCATTGCTGCGAGGCTGTTAGGTTTCCGTCGTGTAACCTTCGCTTTGTTCTACAGCATTGATCGAGAGGTGCTTCGATAAGCCTTATCGGTGATACCCTAAGGATTTGAGCTATTCCTGTTTGGGAAATCACCTTCAAGTCTACCCGCCGTGATCACTTCTAACAATGGTTGGAGCATCTATCTGAGAGCAGGTAGGTAGATCATGGTTTCATCTTCAGTCTCTAAACTAGGTTCATGATTGCTACAAGAGTCTACCCCACACGTTTTAACCCTAGATTTATCGGCATATCACCGACTTCGCTGACGTCCCATTTCCAAACTCCATATGCAGCAGACAGAGAAAGCATCATTGAAAGCATGTATTAGTTCTAAAAGTAGCCGACCCGCTCACATAGCGAATATGCCTACACCAACACCCATCAAACCCACCGAGATACTCAAGACTGCAACAGCAGCCCATCGGAAAGGAGGCTGTACATTGCCAGCAGCGCTCTTCTTCGTGCTTGTGCTGGAGCTTGAGCTCGTTCCCGTAGCTGTCGCGGCAAATCCTGACGCTGCGCTGAGAGAAACTTGAGTGGGGTTGAATGTAGCAACGGAAGATGCCGTCCCTGTTGCTGTAGCACTTCCTTGGCCACCTCTGACTGGGTCGGTGACGGTCTGGGTGACACCTGGCGTGCCGGTAGCTGTTGTAGCACTTGGGATGGCTGCACCACTGCTTGCAAAAGCGACAATTTTTGAATCGGTGGCATCAAAGTTAGTTTGGGCGATTGCGATGCGGTTGTTGATCAAGTCGTAAACAACGTATGCACTTCGCAGGAACGTATCGCCAAATAGCACGGGAAGGTTGCCAGCAGCTTGGATACCAAGCTGACATGCGGGTGTACCATCTGAGTACGTTGGTTGTTTGCCATTACTCGATGTCAGTGAAAGAACAAGCTCAGACATGGGGACCTTGATGGTTGGGCCTCCTGGTCCTCCGAATCCGTAGTTCAGGGTACCTGTGTTGTTTGCCAATGAGCAGGGAACAACAACAGCACCGAGTTGCTCATCAACTTGAGCCCCGAGTTCTTCGAAAACTATCTCTGCGACATCATTGGGAAGAAGCGTGATAGTAGTTCCCGAGTCGAGGATAGCAGCTTCTGCATAGGTCGCTGCGGTAAACTGGTCAGTTCCTGAGGAGCTGGTTGCACCGAGGGATGTGAACGCGACAGTGAAAGATGTAGTCACTCCACCACGCGTATTGGGGTATACTGGGATTGAAACCAAGTCGCCAGTGTATTTGGCTGTGTCAATACCACCAAAAAGAACCGATCCGGTGCTGGATTCTGTTCACTCGTTAGCTGGGGAAGTCCCTCTGTATCAAGACTTGTCTACTCACGTAGATCATCGAGCCACAAGCTGTAGGCATTGGTTTTGATCAAACCCGCGTTGACCAAGGCTTCTGGCAAGTTGGGATAGGCGGTTCCATTCCCCGTCTGGATGTTGGCCTCGGAAGTATTATATCCAATTCCCATAATTCCAACGCCAATAGTTGAATCCAAAGCTAGACCCATTTGAAAGTTTTTGATGGTGGAGCCGCCAATTGAAAATGTGTCTTGGAAGTAATCACCAGTGGAACCCGTTCCGTCCACATATGAAATATTGAATCCATTCGGTTCGACGTCGTCGAAGGTACTTGATTGACTGGCATCAACTGGAAACGAGTATGTCAGTGCAAGATTTTTGTTGGTTCTTGACAAATAACTTACAGCTTCCACCAGCGCATCCGTTCGAAGTACTGGTCGCGCCATCCACACATAGTTGTGCCGTACTACTCGGCACCCAGACATCACTACTTCCAGTATCAATTTGCACCTGCAATGCCTGTGCCGGCGTGCCAACTGAGATATTCGCATAGTATAGACCAGCATGCACAGCATTTCCTAAAGTGGCCTGAACTGTTTCTGCTCGTTTTGAAAGAATCATAGACCGAGCCTTGAGCTGGGCGGCGGCGACTCCATTGTCGCGAGTTATGCTCCAATGTACGGTGTCGGCAGCAGCGGACAGCGAAACGATAGAACTGCTGGCGAGGATGAGGGATGTGAGTCGCGCCATTGTGTGCGTATAATGATGTGAATTGAGGATGAGAGGTAGAGGAGGGCGGGACGCAGGATAATATAATATCTCGCACAGCAAGGCAGAACAGGTAACAGAAATAGCACTACTTTATACCGTAAGCCGGGGTTGAGTGGCAGCGCAGTGATGTAGCTTACCACCTAGTGTCGCAATGCTCTCTAGAGCGATCTGCGCCACCACTGCACTACCGATTTGTTACAGCAGAAGCGGACGTCGGAGGATGGGAGGCTGGCAGAGACGATTTGTTGGCCGAGCAGAGAGTAGTTGTTGTAAAATATACCCCGGAAATCGAAGGTTGGGGATAGAATTGGAGTGAGGCGCGAGAGTAAAGAATATGTTTGGGGCGTACGAGGGAGTGAAAGGAGGCAGAAGTTCAGATGGCAAGACAATAGACGAACAGCTTGTCCCACGCTGCTACCTCACCTTGCTGTCTCCTGCTTGTGCTGCTGGCCCGAAGAAGTTCGGCCAAGCTCAGCGCGCAGCTCAGCGCAGCGCAACTTCTTTCTTCAGACGTTTGGTGTGTTTTGGTAAGCGCCAAGGGATCCGAGGCACCACAACGACAGTGAATACGAGCCATTCATTACAAGGGCATATGGACCCATCCATGAAGCTGAATTTGTGTTGTCACGATGATGTATGATGCAAATATCCCAAACGGACAAAGAACCGAGCCTTAAACCATACCAAGCTTTTCTCCGCTCAACTTTAAAGAAGCCATTCTTATCCTTACTGAAAATCCCCATATTTATGCGTCATTCCGACGGTGGTCGTTGCCCGTCGCCCTTCCTACAGTAGGTGCGGAAGAGACTTTTTAGCCGCGTGGAAAGCTCGGCACTTGCCCGCCCGTGTACCCAGGAGAATGCCATCGCATTTCCTCCTTGCGTCAACGCTCGACAGGTCAAGATCAACGCATGGTCATCTCTGCGTGCCCTCTTCCCAGCTCCTTCAATTTCCCACCTGAACCGAGAGCGCCAGAAGCAATGGTTGCGACTGGAGTCGCACGCCCTCATACAGTCACTGTGTGATCCTGACTACTTTGTCTGGCATAAGCTTCTCCAGCGTGGCAGTGCAGGTGGTGCTTTCTGAGGAAGAGGCGTCAACGCCAGTGGAAGTCTGGATCCCCGTCGACCCTGAAAGGCGTCTGTTTCATGCCTATAGCACCACGTCCAGCCAGTGTGTCTACACGCCAGCCGCCGACTGCTTAGCGCTGCGGGGAGACTGAGTTTAAGCTTCAACGGGTGCGTCTTCACGTGTTTTGTCATTTTGGGGACGACGAATGCGCCAGCGATAGAGGTTCACACGCAGTTCTAGAACTTCAAATGCGGACTGGATGAATTGTGTTCGACGAACCGGAAGCTTTGCTACTGCTACCAGCGGCCTTTGTCTCCAAACCGAATTATTGTACTTGAAAATACAAGCCGGTTCAATCGAAATGCAAGATATCATTACCCAGCCAGGCATAAAAAAACGGAACAGTCCAGCCACCTCAATAGTATAGCCAAAGACAAGCAGGGGTATCCTGAAAACAGTAGTATCTTTCTCAGCAACAAGAGCTGTGCTGGGAGCTTGTCTTCCGAGTTATTCTACATTGGCCACAGTGTGGCTGGCAACAATAAATTCGTCCTTGCTCGAGCAGTAGATCCTCGAGTAAGGCCCAAGATCACTTGGCAACTTGAACCTTAAGCTGCAAACTCAACATGCAAATTGACCATTGACCACATGGGCCTGAGGACTGGTTCCAGTGAGCTGGTTGCGAGAGTGTTGCTAGGCCGGATTTGGTCTCGCACTTCTGCGATGCCTATTTCAAAGGAGCTGTCGAGGACAGCATCTTCTTTGACGACCCAAGGCTGGAAGAAGGCACTGGGTTTAGCTTCTCAACTGCAATTGACCCAATGGTTTGTCGAGTAAGTGATCTCGTTGATCGTCTGTCAACTCTGGAATTGCTAATTGATCGCAGCGTCCCGATTCCATGGCAGTGTCACGGCGACTATCTTCAAAAGGCCTATACACAGCCTTATTTGTTTGCTGCTTTATTTGACATTGCTCCCAAGTTCGTGCCAGCCACAGGGCACGATAAGACAATCTGAAAACCACCATTTCCTGCAAGTATTTAAGCTGGATGGGGTCTGAGATCTGGCAAATCAGCACATGCAGTCGCTTTTTAAGAGGTTTGGTTGGACTGTCGTTGCTGAACTTGTGGGACGAATCGCGCAACATTGAAGAGTATGGCCGAGATCATATCGATCCTGCCTATGAAAATTGAAGAAGAATATGGTTATGTTGCACCAACCAAGATCAGAGCCGTCTCCACCCACCCACGGTAGTTGACCTCAATCCAGAGTCCACTATGAAATGAAATGTAATATTTGCAATGTCTAGACCGTTAAGACTCCTTGCTGTATTTTCACCATGCTTGGGACGAACTTCACCAGCGCACTTTGCTATTTCTCGTTATTGTGGCTTGTGAGATATCTGGGGAGTCGCCAAAACCCTTTTAGGTAAATTAATTCATCAACTCATGAGCTTTGTGAACTCTTAGTGTTCTGCCGGGTGTCACTTTAAGTCAGGCGAGGGTTTCGAGTTTTCGGCAACCATCGCCAACTGCCTGTCTCGAAGATAAGAGCGTGCTCTTAGGACAGAGCATTTCACCGAGTTGATTCAGTATATGGCTTTCCTAAAGCCGACTTCCATTTCAGCATAGCTGTATTGGGTTTTTTGGAGGGTTGTTCTATCCCCATAAGCAGCCAGTCTCCTCCAACGGGAAGCTGCCACGTCTCTAGTGGGAACAGCCTATGCAATGTGCAGTGATATCCGTCTTCCAAGCAGACTTCTGTCAACGACTACCCAATTCCATGACATTGTGTACTGGGTTTTTGAACTTCTGCCTTCGGCCTCGTGGTAAGGCAGCAATATAGTCTGTGATTGAATGGGGTGTAAATCGTCAGGAAGGTCAGTACAAACTCCAACAGCCTTGTGTTTCCTTGTAGATGGAGGTATTCAGAATTCGAGGGACTACTACCTTTTGTCCTTACAGTCACCACCTCACTTCCTGCTCTAGTATGCGCCCGATATCCGACCCCACTCCCTCATAATACTTACTATTCAGTTCCTCCAAAGAGACGATGCTACATTGAGTGCATTTAATTAGATGGCGTGGTCATCTTCTGTTCCTAATCCAGTCGAACGCAAGCATTCCCTTAACCGTTATCCGCCTCTTCCTTTCCATCTTTCTTTTTTGGATCAAGGGAAATATTTCCTGCTATTGTAGCTTTCCCCATGCAGCTCTAGCCTTCATTCCCAACCACCTCAAATGGTCCTACCTATCCTTTATAACCTTCATATTCCGTTGGTGGTTACGCTATGCAACAATTCCGGTCGAATCTAGTGCGCTATGGGTACTAAAAAATAATTTCTTATTATCAAGTTGCTGGCTTTCACATCACGAAACAGGAGATCTAGATCAGAGGCATGAACATGGAGTCGGCTACTTATATGGGTATTGGATTCTAAAGCAGGCAAGCAGAAAGCCATACCATATCAAGATGCATCTATCTACAAGAAAATATGTGACGGAAATGCTAAGATGTAGCAAAGCAGGCGGTCAGCACAGCTGTCCTTTATTGGTTCTGTCAACCCGAACAACTTGACTGCCGCAGACACAGATCAGAATCATCGGCGGAAACCTCCAGCGCCGAAGGCACCCTTGCTTCCACTTCCGAATCCACCGTTTCCGGAGCTGCCGGATGATCCAGACCCGAAGCCTGAGCTTCCACCTGGTGAACCGCTGCTTCCTGAGGAACCGCTGCTGGATGAGGAACCACTGCTGGATGATGAGGAGCTGGAGGTAGTGCTGCTTGAGGCTGCTTGGTAGGCAACGCTGAAGGAAGAGTCACTGATGAGGGTGACGTCGGTCAAAACGTTTCCAGAGGTGTCTTCGATATCCATAATGGTTGCGGAGCTGACACCCTCGCTTGATTCAGAGGTTGCAGCAATGCAGTCAGAGAAGGTGACAGTGTCAAAGTTGGCCAAGGCGACCAAGCTGGATCCCTCCTCGAAATCCTCAACAATCCATTCGGCGTTCTCACCACCAAGTGCGGAGGTGGAGCTGAGCTCAATAGTAGCGACCTCGCCTGTAGTCAAATTCTCGATCGTTGCAGTGCCAGTGGTGGTGGTGGTGGCGATGACAGAAGCGTTGATTTTCTAGGGGCAAGATTAGTTCTCTGATAAGTTGCTCTAGGGATTGAAACTTACATCTCCGGCCGAGATAGTGATGTTGAAGTTGTAAGCGTAGTCTGGGTACCACTCATACCAAGCATCAAAAGAAACGGCTCCACTAGTGTCCACAATAAAGTCTACACCAGTCTGTAGGATAGCCGTGCTGTAGGTGTTTCCATCAATACCAACCCAGGCGGATGCGGCATACTCGTTGTAGGTAGCCTCCGTATTAGATGGAGCGGAAGGCGTGGGGACGGTAAAGGTACCAGAAACCGCGTTGAAAGTTTGTCCAGATGGTGGTGAGGTGATGGCGGCACCACTCCAGTTCTCGGAGTATTGAATACTAGAGTTGGACGAAGTAGCTTGAGTCTTCTTTGACTTGGACTCAACGAGAGTGGTCGAGTCCTTGGATCTCATTGTCGAGCCCTCGAGAATTCTTCCATTGTTTGCAGCTCGGCGTGCCATACGCTGTGACAGTCTGGTCTTGGAGAAGCGAGGGCTGGGAGCTGCGAGAGTAGAGCTGGCCAAAACCAAGCTGCTGAGGAGAGCGAGTGAGAACTTCATTTTGAGGGAAAGGGTGATCTAATGCAATCGATGCCGGAAGAGAATGAAAAGTTATAGGTTAATGTTAAAGATCGAAGGTGGTTGCCAGACACACGAAGTGGAAAGGAGAATGGAAAGAAGTTGGTTAAGAGTGGATTCCCAAGGAACTTCTTTTGAAGGAGGTCAGATGAAAGAAAGGAAGTAGAGATAAGATGAAGATAGTAGAGATCGATGGCCAAAAAAAGTCATCTCCTCCGGGATGCCATCAAGTACTTGTACTCTCTCTCTCTCCCCTTCCATCTGGACGGTTCAGTATGCTCACGACTCCACATTGAATCCTGTAGTATACCTTAAACTTACAAACTTAGCTAGCTGAGGTCTACAAGCTGGACTACGTTCTCCATATTCGAGGCCTCTTTGTTTCAAACACATTGAAAAGTCGACCCAGTCCGGTCGTACGAATCTATTCGTAGGTGTAGCCGCAGCAGCCCCTGCTGGTTCGTTGGTGATTGGACGGGTGTGACGACAGGAGCGTGGCCCGGCGCACGACTTGGACAAGGCTGAGGAGGCGAGGGCCCTGGACACGACTGCAGAACCCGAAAAAGGAGGGGGCGAAGAGGGTGAAGACAGGCTTGTGCATACTGCGATACTGCCATCCAGCAGAAGAGTACGGTACATTGGGTCTGTGTCACCGTGGTCCTTAACCTGTACCCCTGGCACGTTCAGCAGCCAGAACCTGGCATTAGGTTCCGGCCATGCTTGGGATTTGCTTGTTCCTCGGTTGAAGCTTTGCCACTGCTTGGCCCATCTCTTCGCAGATAGAGTGCCAATGGGCTAAGCAAAAGTCCCCGTTAGACGACGCATGTGCCTCGTGGCTCATGGCAAGCAGCTATGCTGTAGGTTCAGAAGTGTCGAGTAGATGGGGAAGTGAAAGTGGATTAGGGGAAGCGATGCTCTTGAAACAAGGACCTTTGCTCGCTTAGTTTTTTGCATGATATCTGCAACCGTCGTGGTCCAGTTATATTAGCCGAAGGCGTACGTATGCCCCTGCGTGCTCTTGCTCGCTGCAAATCGGACGATGCTTTGGGTGCCCGCTGCGGCGCTTTGTGGATGGATGATGGGTGATGGGTGATTATTGTCAGGGACAGATCGGTTGTGAAAGTGGCATGCGCCATGCTTGCCTCGAACTGCACCTCACTGACGATTGTCTGAGTGGTGGAGATGGCCTTCGGACAATTTCAGCCTTTTTATCTGATGCCAAGACTCGCTTGCTCAGATGAACGAGCCGGGGTTGAAGCTATGAGGATGGGACTTTCTGCCTTTGCTACTCCAGCTTCCTGCTTATTCCTCGGTGAATGGGACAAGGAGATGGTCTGGCGAACTCCTACACCGACCTCTATCTCCGAATCCGTCTACAATCTTCATCCGATTAAGAAACAGCGTTGACTCAGCTCTTTCAAGGAGGGGGCGAGGGGTCGGCGAAGAAACAGTACGCGCTGAGAATGTCCCCACGGTTACTGGATGACGAGTAAAACGAAAAACGCGGTGACACGCAAATGCCGCATCTACAGTCAAGAAATGCCCGAATACTCGAGGAAGATGGGTTGGGGCAGCATGTGGGTTGGGAAACATGCTGAGGCCAATGTTATGCCCTCCTTCTCCCGGACTCAGCTGAGCGTTTCGTCTGTTATTTTTACACCTGCCAGGAGCGTCGTTCAGATGAACTGCGGACGGCGAAGGAACAAACAGAAAGCAGAGGCGACAGCAATCCTAAGTTTCACTGCGCTATATGATCCGAGTAAGATGCGTCACGAAAAGAGGCGTAGGGACGAAAAAGGGACTGGTGCAATGCCGAGGCATCATCAGTAGTCATCCTGTCAATTAAAAATAGCGCTTGTTTGTTCTGTCGTCTCGTCTCACAAACGTCTTCCATAAACTACCTTTCCTTTCAATGCTGCTTGTTTGGTTGCTCCTTCATTCACTCCGTTTTGTTTTCCCGTCAGCAAACCACAGGAATCACCTGGGTACCAGCACCAAGGCATGCAGCATGTTCCTGGTTCTGCGCAGCACCTTCAGTGTACGAGTAGCCCTTCCTTCCTCTTTTAAAATAATCTCTTCCGCCATCCTTGAAATCTTTATTTCCATCCTGCTCGTTTGGAAGGACCTGCATACCTGATATTTTCCGAATACTATATCCTCAACGGCCAGTGTTGTATGAGATGACGTTGTCTCCGTCCTCGATAGTTCGACAAGTCCTGTTTGGGCTCTTGATTGAGATATACTTCTGTTCTCATGGCCTGAGTGGGTTGTCTATTTGTTAACCAGCGCTAATATTCTCGGGCTTGTAAGAATCGCTCCGAGGCGTTCTATTGTTACGAGTCTATTTCTGGTCCTCGTTCATGTACATCAGCTTGGTGACGGAAACCGTCTTAATCACCCAAGGAAAATGGCCCCGTGTAACTCATAATTGCGAGTAACGAAAGATGGATGCTGTCAGGCCACTCCACTTGAAAATTGTCATAAAGTACAAGGTGTCGACGTGGGGTTTGTTGCACCATCAAAGCCCTTTTCGACCATGAATGGTATAGAGAAACCTGTGGTGTCTTCCGAAAAGATACGAGTGGTGGAGGAGGGGAGAGATGACGAAGCGACTTGTCTCGTATTCGTCGGAACAGGGATTCGGCCTGGGACTCTTCACCCTTCTCCATCGAGCCCAAATCTCACCACCAGTTATCATTCAGATGTTTATTAATCCCTCATGGCTACAGTTCTCTACATACTTCTCCATCTTCGGATAAACCGGGCTGAAAGTGGTCGTGTGGAGTCTGAGAGTGCTAAGTAGCTAACGGTCGGTAGGAGCCGTCAACCGAGGGCTTTCACTTCTAGAAATGTCACTGGAATGGGTAGAAGACTATTCCTTCTTCGAGATGCTTTACATTGAGAAATAATGGAGTTGCTATTGAAAACTTCTCCGGTTGAATTACAGTAGAGCAGCACATCCCGTCAACCGAGAGCTTTTACCGTTCGGAGATGTCACTGGATTTGCTTGGGCACACATTGGAAGTAGGTAGAGGACTGTTTCTATGAAGGGACCTTAAATTAGAATAACAGCGCGTCGCAATTCAAACTTCCTCAAGCTGAATTGCAGTAGAGCAGCACTTTACTCGTTTTGCGGACACTCATTGTGTGACATCACGTTTCATACCATTTGTTAGAAGTGTCCTTGGCGATGGAAAGTCACTGCTGTGAATCAAAACTATAGGGACATCCCTGTTGAATAAATCAATGGTTTTCGTGTCCAGACCTATTTATTGTGATGAATATCAAGCAATCAGTGGTAAATATAGCAGTGAAGCTTTCAGGATCTTCAATTATGTTAAATAGCCCATGGCCCATGGGGGAGGTTAGAAATCGCATCAGACGTAGGAGAAAGCCGGTGTGGCAGATAACTGCATCGTCCTATTGTGACAGTATTAGCTAGCAAGGCAAAGAGCCACATGTTCTTGAACTGAGAATAACTCCTCTTGCTCGGTACTCTATCATGAATCTCTAAAGCCGTCTGAGAAATTGACGCTTCTTCTCTTTCTTCATAGCTACATTCTTTCAAATAACAAAATTTCATTCTCTTTGCAGTCACTTGAAAGCATGGCCTTGACAGCCTTTAATTTTTCCAAGCACGTATGACTGTGTGTCAAAGATTGCACTGATTGCTATCAATTGTCGGTCTTAAACAAGGCTTGTATAACAGTAATTTACTATCCTGAATTCTTGATTGACTCTGTCACCAACTTTAACAGCAAAGAGATGCAATGGGCCTGCGACAATATTCCGGCAAAGATATAGTTTGTTTGCTTCGTGTCTTGGGATCACATCATATAGCAATTTCTTATGTAAACAGGCATTTCAGGAGATAATACAGGTTCCGTGATTATGGCTTTCAGGGCTTTGTAGCTCGTTTCTGGATCTACAGGACTTTATACGTAGCGCTTCCATTCCCAATACAATTAACCTTTGGATCTATGGCTTTTCTCTTGTCGAGATGATTACCTATGTTGGGCTGTTAATTTCACGTATTATGAATTGCTTACTGAACAGTGGCAGCCCAGAGCTCACTTACTGAAATTAAACTTTTTGATCCAGTGCTAAATTTGATTTTGAACAGTCTTAGATGATCCTCGCTTTTGGGTTCCTTCTAGAACTCGATTTCGTTTGGAAGAAAGTGACGAGCAAGCTGAAGACTTGCGTAGCCTTTCAAGATATCTTCTTATGGTACCAGTGTTGCTTTTGATTAAGTGAACTACTACTCACAAACAGCCTAGCTATGTTAAATTTAATGAAACATACCGCATTCTAACGGTTATGTCGAGGCAGTAACGCAATGTTGAATTTCTCAACACAGACAGCTTGGTTGGCTTAAGTTGGCTTCAGCTAGCTCAAGGACGTCTTGTGTCTAATACTCTATCATCCGCTACTATGACTGAGCTTAATTTCAAGGAGGTAAATGTTGTAGGCCATTGATTGTACAAAAGAACCTATACGACTAGACTCATTAGACATTATATATATCTGGGCCCTAGGGTCATTGTGTAGTTCAACCAGACTCTAGGAAAATGCAAGGCTGTTTTAGGAACACCTCTACCATCGCAGAGACTATATCAGGTGTCGGTGCATTGGATGACGATGCTACCGTTGGTCGGATTGATAGCCTCGTATACCTGACAAGACACGAGCCGACCAAAGCAATAGTACGATGGCTTGAGTTTGAAGTTAAGGACACCGCCATCTTCTTTCTTTTATTATTGTACTAGAGTCCTGCTTTCTGCATAATTATTTTTGATAGGCTTCTCAGTGTCTCACAAAGCGACTGAAGTATTCCTCAACGGAATATACTTCAAAGATCGTTTGAGACTACCTAGGTAGCATGAAGGACATAAAACACTACGGCCCTACGGGTTCTAGTCCTGATAATCAGAATAGATACGAATTTAATACTTGACTGAACAGAATTTTAATGCTTCTCTTTGACCCCTTAGCTCCAAGTCACATACTGAAGATGGTTCTTCGGAGAGACTTCTGCACAAAGTTTAGGTCCCTATTTGAAGAAAGGATGTAAATATCTCCGTACCATCAAAATGCTATGCTTAAGGAAATGTTTGAAATGTTTGATGGTCTAAATCTTCTCAAGTGAGTGAGATACCTTGAGACCTCAAAGTATTTCAATTTGTGAGTCTGAATATCTAGAAAGATTGAACACCTGCAATTTGTTGAATTACTGAAGCCCCCTTTATAGATTGAAACTTCAATCATCAGAGTCAAATATGCAACAGGAAGATACTTTTTTTCATCACCGCATCACAATTATGTAAAGAAGAAAAAGTTATGTAGAATGGCTCCACAGCTCATAGATTGGTTTTTACAAAGCTGAACGCGACGAGACAGGTTGATGCAAAAATGATAACTGACTATCCGGAGAAATCCATTTCTCTAAGGGCTAACTTCTATGATATGCACCAGGTACTGTGATGCCTTGGCCCAAGCAATTACAGAGAGATCTACAAATTCATAAGACTATTATTTTATCCTGGGCTAAGCATGCAGTACTGTACAACAACATAATTTAATCTCTCAGAAGGAGTGAATAGATTGGGTGACATGACACTCGCAGGCTAGCTCCTAGTTTACTCTGTATATAATCCAACAAATTACTGAAACACGTCGAAAATGATAGCGCTTAAGATTACACATTCATTGGACCATTTGAGCACGGCTGGGGAGATAGAAGTCGAAAACAGACAAAACCACATGAGCTAAGTACTGAATTCTCAGGGTCCATGGAAAATCAAATGGAGCTAAAATAGGGAACATTTCGAGATGCCAAAACTCTCTGTTCTCCCCCATGGAGGCAAGAGGGAGATCGATGTGGGCCCCCCCCCGGGTCCGTAACTAGACACTGGTCGCTACTCGCTACACTTACTTATCGACATCGGGCCGACCTGTCACAATCTCGTGCCTTTCTAAACCTGCCCTTCCTTCACAAACAATAAAACCACACCATTGATGTGCAATGAGGACTAAGTGGGACACATTGCAGCCGTGCATCTGGTCAAGATTTAGCATGCAGCCCAGACCAGTCGGAGGTAAGACTGAGGCAGTGGGGAAACGGACTCGAGACAGCATGCAGGAGTGCACATCTTCAACCTCCCTGCTTTTCACTAGTAACACGCTCAAAATCTCTCTGGTCAACTGATCCCTACACTTACTCTATTTTGCGTCATTGAAGTTCTTGCTGTCGCAAGTTTTGAGCTTTTCCTGTTCACCACCTATTGTTACTAATATCAAATTCGCCCATTATGCGGGTATTCCATGTAGGAAATACGCCAAAACATATCAAATAGCAACCACCTTACTGTAGTTTAGAGGGGAATAATTGTCAAGCTGACAGATAGGGCTAATGTCAAAGGCGACCAACAAGGTCGAGCGCTTGGTGCTGTTGGGTTCTAGCAAGACAGCAGAATGTGGCTCAGATTAACTTCTGTCGGCTGATAGATCTCCTGCAGTACGCGGGTGCAACCTATTTTGTTGCTGAACCTTTTCCTTGGTATATCTTCGGCACTGCCATGTTGCACCAGCTAGCCAGAAGGTGGTTTAGGTCAGGTCAGGTCAGATCAGGTGGAAGGTCTAGAATGATTAAAACCGCCCCCTTCGTGCCTGACCTTCATGTGGCTGTTCTAAGTGGTTGTGCTTTGCTGCCTCGCCTCTCGGGATCGGATGGCACCTTGTCTTGCTCCACAGACATCCAGCCTGCTGGATGTCGTGTTGACGTGGCTGCTTATGAGCATGATTTTTGGGGCCTGGCAATCTAACCTGTACTCGTCACTTGCCCAGCTTGCAAGGACTCGTACAGTCGGACAGAAAGAATTATGGAGATTCCCAAGCCCAACCAATCAGCACCGGAAGATCGTCGTTGCTGCCGCTGGCCTGTATTAGACAGCTGCACGCACTGGTAGCGTACTGATGTCTTTGGGCAGGAGACCGGATCCGACTCATATGTGCGAAACGGCCCTTTGCTAGTGGAAGGCACGAAGGTCACTAGTGCATTGCAGAGCCATTCCTGCGATTCCGCTCCTCAGGAGCTAGTTGCATTTCATCTACTGATATGTTGTCAACCTTAGGTTGCTGCTAGAGCCTTGGCGACAGGGGAAGTTATCTCTTCCCTCTCGTCGCTCTCTTCTACTACTCTGTAGATTTCGACTCGCCTGTCAGCGGACTAATGAATGGTCGGTGGCTTTGTCCTCTGAGCCTCGAGACGACTCCCTGCGCCACTGCAACCGACAGCAAATTAGTTGCAGGACAAATGTGTGATTTCACGTAAAACAAAAATGCTGCATCTCGATCACGACCATTGCCAGACAAGTAGTTTCAGCGCCGGAAATAAATGCAGTGATGTCACGTGTGTATGGCTCCGTGGCCGGCAGCGGGATCTCATGCGCCCGCGCCCACAGTTTGTCGAGTCCCGAGACCCTTCGCCACAGCAAATGCATGTCAAGTCGGTTCCTACTGAATGCCGCTTGCCGTGAAGCCTGTGCTCCGTTAGTTGAGGCAATCCTTCGGTAAGGTTCATACGAGTATTTGCTTTCAGTTGTGCCCGTGAGACATGTTCCTATCCCACCCGATACTTGGTCGACATGTTTGCACCCAATTATCTCGAATCTGTGCTTTGAAATCGGTTCCCTAGAATCGGGATTTGCTTGTTGCATTGCATGCCACTTGATGAAATTGGTGATATCCCTGAAGTCCTCCTATGAATAGAGACGATTGGTACAGTTTAAACTTTGATATACAGTTTGCATGAGGTCATACGGGAGTTGCGGCTATCAACACAGAGACGATCTTACCCGAGGAAAGAAGCCAAGAAGTCAAAATCTGTCTCTTTAGGTCGAACCTTTTCACATTTTTTGAAATCTTCCCACAGCTTTCAGAAATTAAATGCGATCTGATCCAAAGATTTGCTGTCGTTCATTATTTTCCTTGCTGCCAAGTTTGCCAGGGCGTCATGTTCAACGGCGCACGATACCGAGCTATCCGGCCGCATTTGGGGGTTGCAACGAGCCTCACGCCATTGCGGCGAGTATTGAGCAGGAGAGGCATTTCGACTCGAGAACTTGATGATGCGAAAGGAGGTATGGTTTCACAGAGCTTCCATAGCGCTTGGTACTGACCAAGGGCTGCACCTAGCAAGAGAAAGAGTTGTGATTCTTGGCTCAGGATGGTCCGGATTTGTGCTTTCTCGGCAACTCGACCAGAAGAAATTCCAAACCGTTGTTGTATCTCCCCGCTCATACTTCAACTTCACTCCCCTCCTTGCCTCCACAGCCGTGGGGACTCTTGAGTTCCGTACCACCCTTGAATCTGTTCGGACGCGGGCTTCCGGCGTTGAGTATTTTCAAGGCTGGGCTGATGACGTGAACTTCAACAAGAAGACGCTAAGTATTGAGCAAAATGCCATTGAAAAACCAAGAAGCAGTGATGCTCCGCAGACTCTTGGTGATCCTCAAGCTGAATCCAAGTTGAGGAAAAAAGGTCAGGTGTTTGATCTGAATTATGATAAGCTGGTTGTCGCTGTTGGTTGTTATAGTCAAACATTTGGTACAAAGGGTGTCCGAGAAAATGCTTTTTTCTTGAAAGATGTTGTCGACGCAAGAAAGATCCGGAAGAGGATCTTGGAATGTAAGCATGATTTAAAAGGTCAAGTATTGAAGACTAAGGGGGTGTTCAGGCTTTGAATTTGCTTCCTTGCCGACCACGTCTGAGGAGTTGCGAAAGCAACTGTTGAACTTTGCTATTGTAGGAGGAGGACGTAAGTTTTGCGGGGTGAATAATGATCCCATGCTAAATTGCAGACAGCTACTGGTGTTGAGTTTGCAGCCGAACTTTTCGACCTTTGTTATGAAGATCTCCGCAAAATCTATCCGTCGCTAATACCGTTTATCAAAATCACCATTTACGATGTAGCACCGAAGATCTTGCCTATGTTTGATAGCAAGCTTGCTGATTATGCATTGAAAACGTTCAAGCGTGATGGTATTGCCATCAAGACGGAACATCACATCCAGGAGCTGCGGCCAGGCTTGCCTGGGCAGGAGAAGGACGAGGACGGAGGTTGCTTTACGCTGAAGACGAAAGAAGACGGTGAATTCGGCGTAGGAATGTGTGTCTGGAGTACTGGTTTGTTTCCAGCTCGACCCAAGAGATAACTACTCATTGGTTCAGGACTCATGATGAATCCATTCATCCAATCTGCTCTCGATACGGTGCATACATACCCCACAGCATCAGCACAACTAAAATCCCCAATGTCGACCCCGACATCTGAGAATTGGATTCTTCAAAGGTCAAAGAGAACCGGCGGATTGATGGTAGATTCGAAATTCCGCGTGAAACTAAGCACACGATCAACGGACGATACTGCTCCGACAGTTAAGGAAGCCACCATGACTGATGTCTTTGCCATAGGCGATGTTGCCGTGCTTCCAGAAGCACTTCCCGCCACAGCGCAGGTTGCTAACCAACAGGCAAAATGGCTTGGCAAGAACCTCAACCATGGCAGCATTGAGCAGAATAACTTCACTTACCGCAATTTAGGTGTAATGACCTATCTTGGCAGTTGGAAAGCTATCATGCAAACAGGAGGGAAGGGGGAGATCAAAGGGTAAGTCTTTTCCCAGGCGCCATTGCGAATTCGCACTTTTGACCTCTCTTACTTCTCATCATCTGCTGGTCAAACCGCTGCATCTACTAGCTGGAGGACATTGCGTTCCGATGCGAGCAAGACGCAGCGGTCTGGTGAGGCCAGGTCAGATGTGCAGATAGCTACGCGTGTCTTGGGAGATACTGCCTGCACACTTGATCGAGACTCTGCCTCTGGAAATCGAAGGCAGTCACACAGACAAGGCACCAAGCCCATGCTAGACGCTGGAGCTAATGCTGGAGCTATGCTAGCACAATTCTGGATACCAATGCCTACCAGCGCACGTTCAATGCCTCGATGGCACCACACAGGTTTCCCTGTCAATGCAGGTGCAAGTGTAAGTGCAAGTGCAAGTGCAAGTGCAAGCGCAAGCGCAAGCGTAGTTCCTTTGTTCGAGCGCAAGTTTATGCCGATAAACTGCATTAGCTTCTGGAAGAAACATCTTCAACCAGCGCTAGAACAAGGAAATCTCCAGAAGAAGAGGGGAACACGGAGTAGTCTGACCTTTTCACGCTAGCTCGCTTCAGGAGAGCACTTGTTGTGACGTGGCTGGAATGAAGGGAGGCGAGGTGTGTGAGTGGAGTGTGTATATGGGCGTATATGGGTGTGTATGTGTGTACTTGGAGCCGTCAGTTAACGGCACTAAGTACATCCACACCGCTCCTTTCATACCCATAATCTGCAGGTGCTTTGGCGGCCTGCGTGCTGCCATAATCCATAAGCCACAAACCACAAGCCACATCACCTCGGCCACTTTCTTCGGACCCTTCTCCGTTGCGAACGAATGCGTTTTGGAGTAGCTTCACCTATCTAAGTTGAAACCAGCGACTAAATTACAAACGGAAATTGCTGGATTGGACGAGTGTTCAGATCTGCAACTGCAAACATCGATCGCAATGTCCAAGTCATCCCGTCTGCAAGCAAGGCATTCTAAACCCTAGTACAAAAAAGGTTGACCTAGCTAACTCAATCGCTTTTCTACAACTCATAGGCGAACAGCATGGCTAGTGTGGCGCGGTGCATATTTGACTCAAACGATATCTTACAGAAACAAAGTCTTAATTCCAATCTATTGGTGAGTGTCTAGGCCCTCCTCTTCCCTTGCATCCTTCAAGTTTTTGGTGGACTTCCGGATTTCTTCGGTGTCACTGCCGGCTCCGCGTCTATCCCGCCCGAATTCCAACAGCCGCATATCCCTACTTCCACATAACATAACGCCATAGATTTCGCAAGCCCTGACTTCAGCTAACCGTGTCTTGCAGGCTGATCAGCTGGCTCTTTGGTCGGGATATATCCCGATTTTAGAACACTGTAGCATGAACTCTCGCCCATGCTCAATCTCACTTACAACTATCAAGTCCACCGTCCCCTTTAATCACTAGGCAGCCCCGCCGGATGGAAAGCGATCACAAAAACGCCGTTTTGATACTTTTACTTCCCCCCCCTTCCCCAAAGAGGCACATCTACATGCAAGGAGGTCGAAAATCAAGCATCCTCTCACGTGTCGAGAACTTCATCTCATCTCAATCTCATCTCATCTCGCCAAGCGGTGCCGGCACTAAGCACTAAGTCAACCTACTCACTCCTTACCAAAAAACAAATGAAGAAGCATCAACCTTAGTAGAGTACAGCCAGCCAACAGCTATCTATCTATATCCAGGTTTACTTCTCGGCCCGCCTCGCCTCGTCTGGCCTCTCCTGTCTCCTCCCCACCCCCACACGCCCTTGTTTTGTATTATGAATAATGAAGAAGTGAGAGAGGCCTAATCGAAGCGAAGCGCAGGTGGAATAGTTGGCGGGACGTAGGTAGAAAAGCAGCATGGAAAGTGAGAAGCGAGCACTTACTGCACTCAGTCAGTCCACTTGAGTCTTTTCGGAATTTTTTTTCTCGGGGGGTTTTTTTTCTTTCATGTGCCAAGAGAATGTACCAATTAGAATGTATCAATAAGATAGAAAAATGTATCGGAGTTTGCTTCCGAGCCTCTCGCTCTTTCTTACAAATCGTACGGTCGATAGAGGGACAGCAAAAGCAAAGATTCCTGTCATCTTCAGCTTTGTCGGGGAGGGGGGGGGAGACGGAATGCATGCCACACTTGACTAGTGTGTATTTTACCCCAGAGGGAAAATAAGAAACAAGAGAAGAATAAAATACTACTGTATTAACCAATCATTAAGAACCTATAATTACAATCCCCTGGATTCGCAAGGAATCCTCTTTAAGTACAGAAGAAGTTCAGAATAAAGTGAATTTGACCTTTTTGATTTTTCTGCTTTATACTAGACCAGAATAGGCCTTGAACAAAGAAATAAGAAATCGCATACCAGTTCGCCTTTCCATAGATATACAGACAAGTGTTTAAAGCTAGTAATGTTGAAATAAGTTGAATGAAAAAAGAAAAGCGTGATTTGGGGGGGTGGGTATCTATTTGCACACAACGGTCCCCTCTGTCCGAGTCGCTGAAGGAGACCCAGAAAGCGCCCACCATCCATCCACCCATGCTCAGTCCGTCCTTTCCAACTCCGTTCCCTTGTTGTTGTTGTTGCTGTTGTTGATGGTTGCAGTAATATGCTCGCTTTTTTTGTTTTGCTTTCTTTGCTTTGCTCTTCTTTTCCTTTCGAAATATGAAGCTTGTTCTTGAAACATATTTCTTACTGGTGCTTATAGTTGCTTCCTCTCCATTCATCCGCCTGTGTGCTGTAGATCTTGATCCCCAACATAAGAGAAACGTGAAGAGAAAGTATAAAGATGACAAATGACGATGCGGAAAAGAAAGTAACGAGAAATCCAAACTCCCCGATTCATAACTTCGTATACCATATACCCGTTTCCCTGTCCTGACTATGCCACAGGCCTTATGTAGATCTTCTCGTACACAACAAAAAACTCCCCCTCCTGCTAATGACTTTCCCTGTCTAGCCACTTCCGAAGTGGTAGTGATAAGATGGAAAGGAAAGTTGCAGCCCTTGAAACACCAGCAGAAAACAATGATAAAAGAAGAAGGTTTGGCTGTGACTTCACTCTTCGTCAAATCGGCAAACATCTGCAAATTCTGGATACTTGTCCGCAAAAGGCTTTCGCATGCTCATGTTGCTGAGATCGCCGAGGTGTTTCTCCATCTTGGCACTGACCTTGATCTGGCCATCCTCGAAAACCAATGCTTCCAATCCGTTGCCGGGGAAGTTTACGTTGAGATTTGTGGCATAGCAGTTTTGAAACTCGAGAGTGCCGTACTTGTCTTGGTTCTCGATAATCCTGTCACGGAATTTACCCCAAGGTGGAAGATCCATCCATGCTGGATGCGGGACGATGAGTTGCGAGGGTCTTGGTGCTTGCCATTCATGTAAAGCTCCATAAGTGGTCTGTGAGGGTGAAATTTGCCACTGCACAAAGCGATACATGGCCATGAAGGATGCTAATTTTTCAGGAATAAGTTGGAATCCACGATTGGATAAGACAGCTGAATACCGGGCCATTGTTTCCGTGAGAGTGAGAGTGCTTGTATTTAGTGGCTTTGGGGGGCCAGGCTGATTAAAGAGGATGTGGACTGAAGGAAATGTTGGTCCAATAAGACATTGACCTGTGATATCAGCAGTCATATGGAGATGCCGCTGCGACTGGATAACACCAATCATGAGCTCGTCGACTAATGTGACGGGCGACGAGAGTTTCGTGCTGATTTGCCATGCGTAGACTGAGGGTTGGGTTTGCCAGCATGTTGAGTTCTGGAATCGCTGAGCTGGAACCGGAGGATTAGTGAGGTCTGTCAATTCAAGGCTGCTGCCGTTTTTCGCTGTAGGGAATCGAGAGGGTTGCTGAAAAGTCGGCGCAAAGGCCGTCCAGGTTGGAGCAGGTGCCGTGGAGGTCATAGATGGGTCTTCCCAAGTTGATGTAGACATGGGTGTGTAGAGAGTCTCGCTGTTGTCCTGCTCTGGTATAACAAAGCCCCGTTGTGACTGAGCTTGCGCAGGATAAACTGGGATATCCATAGGGATAAAAGGCGCATTAGGGTCGATCTTGATATGTTGTGGTACGACAATCGGCACCGGCATAGATTCTGACGAATCCCATGGACACGAAGGCGCATCTTGATCTGTCCACTCTCCCATCATTTGAGAATTTCCTCCATTCATGCTATTGACGCCGTTGAGGAGGTCTTCTGCTTCGGGCGACATTTCCTGCACCTGGACCTGTGCCTTCAGCTTTGCAATCTCGCACTCGAGCTGTCGATTTCTTTCGATCACTTGCTCAACGCTGCTATCGCGGGTGCCATTGCCTTGAGCCTCAAGCTCCTTGACTTTCCTCTCGAGGGTTTCGATATGTTCCTTGGTTCGAGCTCTGATATTGCGTTGGGCTTCACGGTCGTTGGCACGTTTGCGCGCCAATTGTGCTTTGCTGAGATGCGTTACGGATCGCTTGCCACCACGAGCTCCTGTTTACAGCAAGGCCATATCAGTATCTGGTCTCGTAGCACATTCCAAGGGTCATGAGGTACAATAACAAATTCTGGTTACACGAGTCGGAGAAGACATGAGTCGCAAGTCAACTCCACTCTATGGGGAATCCCAGATGAGGGGATCGTGTAGTGCAAGCAACGTACCTTTGGGTCTTGGCTCTGCCTCATCCTTCTGCTGTTGATCTACCAGCGCCTCGGGGCTGTTGGAACTGCTGCTGGCCATGGTGGTGTTGTATCTGCTCATCCAACGAGGAAGAAGGGTCGGGGAAGAGGTGCAGAGGACGCCGTATGTGTATGTTTCGTTTCTGGGTGGGAAGCGACGAACGCTGGATGAAGAAGAAATGGGTCCTATGCGAGGAAAATAAGGGCCCAGTAGTGGTCGTCACAAGTAATTGGGGGCGACAGTAGTCAATGGGTGAGCTGGATCCTCTTCGGATGGTGGGACTATTGTGAGACTGGGCCTGGCACTGGGGCCTGGCGCTGGTGTTTTTGGCGGGATCTGGGCTGGGAGCAGGTAGAGTGAAGAATGATGTAGTAGGGTGGGGCGGGAGGCAAGCAGATGAAATAAACGGGGTCCTGCGTTCTTCAAATATCCAAGCGCAAGAAGGACCAGGATTGGGCTTCTATCCACAAACACGGTGAAGCCTGAGTTACTGCGGATGCGGAAGACCAGAGAACTAATAGAGCGGGAGCTTGGGGTCGTTGTGGTGTTGGTGGTGGTGTGTGTGGTGTCGGCGTACGAAGGGGAAAGTATGTGGGAATATGGGGAAGTGAAATGAAGGCTTCGGAGAATCGAAGAGAATCGAGGGCGACGCTGGGTGATTCGACGGCGAAAGAAATACGGGCAACAAGTAGCTTCAAGGTCAACGCTTACCCGGCATGGAACTCAAAAGATCCAAAGGCGAAAACAGACATAGGTTACAGTAACCGAGCAGAAAGACGTTGTGCTCGTGTTGGTCTTCTGGCAAGCTGCCCTGGATGCCTGAGGGTTTAGGCCGAAGAATGCTGCACCAAGGAAGGCATGGCATGGAGGCAGGCATGGCGAGGTATGGGCAGGGAAGAATTGTTCCTTGCCTACCGAACTAATTGGGTTTCTCCGCTTGGGACGTCCTTTCGGCAGCATGCATCATCTACACTGGCAATCCGGTCGTTTTGTTTCGGTAATCGAGCGAGATGCAGATGCAGATGCAGCTGCAGATACAAGATAGGTGCAGGTGCTGGTGCAGCAGTAGCAACAGCAGCAGCAGCAGCAATCACCATCAACCAACCAACCACCAACCCGACCACCACTAAGCCCGGAGCGGTAGAAGAATCATCAGCCCTTAGCTGCACACGCCGCACTCTTTTGGTTTTGGTTCCCAATCACCACTAGTCCTGTAGGGGCCTGATCCGGTTAGATGGGCGAGCAGCCGTCGGTACTTGCTTGCCAGCAGCGGCGCTCTTGATCTGGGTGGCGTTCATAGACACTGCCCTAAAGCTCGATTATGAGATAGGGCCAGACCCCTCATTGGGACTCCAGGCATTCACGGCGGCTTTTTTGGCTGTTTGGCTGGCTGCTGGCTGCTGTCTGCTGTCTGTGTGCCTGTCCGTCTGTCTTGTCTATCTACTCTGTATCTAACTGTCTGTCTGTCTCTCTCCCACGATATGGCTGTTTATTTCTCCGCCTCCGCGCAAGCTGCAAATTGGCACTTGTACCCCTCTGGTCTATTCCACCTCCTCCGGCCTGCTGACGCCCTTTGCACCATGTTTGACCCTTAGTCACTTGCCTTCCATAACATAACATAAAACGCCAGTATGTCAACGTTAATGAGACTGACTTCTGCGCACCACGGTTCTTCCTTGTCGCGCGAATTGCCTTTTATTACACCTTTCTCTTTCCCCTTCCCTTTCCCTTCCCTTCCCTTCCCCCTACTAAGCCCTCACATCATCTCACTTCCCTCCCCTTGCCGTAGGAACAACCCACTGTGCCACCCAACTCCAGACCTGGGGTAAATCAATGCCATCCATGCTACAAGTTTGGTTTGCGACCAGTGTTTTTGCCGTCTTCCTGTTTTATCTTCGCTTTAGCCTTTGGAGGTTTGCATGGCTTACGCCATCAGACGCAGCGGATCATCGGATCTGGTAGTCCAGTAGCCGCCGAGATTCTCCCAGCAACCACAGACACAGACGACACACGCCTCTCACTTTTCAGGGACTGTAATCCCGAACCAGGTATTCCATTGCTACTTATAGTATAGCGGGCCCTTGTTGGAGTGCTTAGCACGGCGAGATGACTGAGCTACCTCGCAATTCGATGTCCTGTATCGCAATTTCGGATCGTCCATGGGCGATGAATGGACAGGTCGATGGACGACCCGAAAATAATGCTCAAACGATGTTGCGTTCCTTTCGTATGGGTTGGCATGCAGCAACTGCATGTGTACGGCCGAACAAGCTGCAGCTGGTCAAGTATCGTCCAGGCCGTACAGACTTGCCCGTCGGTGATAGACGGCTTTCGCTGGCACGCACTCGGTGCCGATGGATGATGGGTGGATGGATGGTCTGCCACGGCTGCATGGATATTTAAGGTTCAGACGGTACATGTACAGGGCGATCTGCACAAACTTGAGCATCTGAGCTTGTTAGACGTGGACGGCTATGCCGCAACAGGTAGGAATTTGTGAAAATCTCGTAATCTTTTCGCTCGAGCTGTGCCCCTGCTGTTGGAAATGGTGTGCTCAGCGTCATATTCAGCTTGGGTGATGCGGTTGCGGGTGGGTGATGGGCAACCGGAGCGCTGAGAGGCTGCTGCAACAGCAGACCACCCACGTTAACAAGGCAAGCAGCACAGCGAGCCACGGGGAGGACAAGCATAGCTGCTCTGGCTGCCCTTCCGACCACCCCCGTCAGCTTCCATGCTTGTCAGCGTCATCGTGAGTACTCTACTGTATTGTACTGCATAATTCCAGTAGACAACGCACCACGAACTTACTTTTTATTGTCAAAAATCGCGCTACAGTTCAGGATCGGTATATGGCATGACATCGCTGTGAAAGTGGCAGCAGTGCAGAGCAAGGGACCGTGTCCTGCAAATCTACGGTACCACTATCTCTCGTCCCACGCTTCGTGTCCTGCGTGCTTCCCTCTCCTTGCAACCTCGCCTCGCTCATTGCCATTCTCAGCTGCGGTCGTTCACAAGCCTTCGTCGTAGCCGATGGCATCGCTTCAGAGCTTGAGGGGGCCTAGATCGAGTAGATCTGAGATCTGACAAGATCTAAGCCAGCGAAAGTCATTATCGAAGCGATAATTTCACAACTACAGCTACAACCAAAACAACAATAGACAATGTACCCCATTTCAAGCCAGGCATCACGCATGTCATAGAGCAAGATCGTGGTTTGTTTGAAACAGCCTGCTCCTATAGAAAGCCTCCCTTGTGCGTTGAGGAGCGGTGTGTGAGAGCTTCATCTAGGGCAGCCTTGCTGAGGCGTCGATGGGGAAACTATAGGAGCTGTCATCAAGCCAACAACACACCGCTGTGCCTTCTGAGCGTGCGTCGCAGAAGGCCTCGGAAACTTCTCGAACGACTAACTTCATCTCATTCTTCTGGAACATTGTTCACAAGCCACTTGCAAAGCCTAGCAAAGCGTCTAGTTTTCTGCTCTGGCATGAAGCAAAGCCCGAGAGCTTAAGTCTAGGTGCTGAGACACGAGGCTAACCAACCAATTCGGCACCGACTCGAGGCCCAAAGGAGTAGAAATGCGAGCTCTAGAATGTCAACAAGCTGTACGAAGTATGTCGCATCGTCCCGGGGGTCCGGCAAGGGGTGCTACTTATGACGGTTGAGCCAAATGGCCGTTCTCATTCGGGCCCAGAACTCCAGGGCCTTGCGCTCCACGACGCACAACGCACGTCGCTTAGAGGTGTTCGAAATGTAGCTATTTACGCTGTCTAGGACAGCCAAATCGCCTGGGCCTGCGCACGTTAGACACACCACGACCTTGCTCTTAATTCCTCGATTCTGTCCCTGTCTATATGTATGTAATTCTTTACAATAGTCTTTAGCTCTCGGAGCGGCGATGCGCACCTGAGCATGCCCTGGCTAGCCCACTCTTTGCATGGCTGCTTTGTTTGTTGTTTGGTCGTAAGGACAAGAAGGCATTTTTGTATTTCCTTCCCCCAGCATGCGAGCTTTCTATCTCTCCGTTTCTCCGTTCATGTTCTTCTAGATGTCCATTGTCAGCACACCTGCATTACTCCTGCATCCGCAAACTGTCAACATCCAAGTGGAAAGTTAAAGACCACGAGATGGAAAATAGTCCATTCTCGGCCCTATCGTGGCGTTCTCACCAGATCATTTAGATACCCGCTGTCTTTCCCTTGCGTCGCGTAGAACAGGCATAGAGCGGGCTTTGCCTTTTGCTTCTTCACAGTAACTGCAAGCAAGTGTTGGCCCTGCGCAATCCAGCTGCCTTTCATGGCTGGATTGCAGTTGACCCCTGCGCAGTCCAGCTGCCTTTTTTATGGCCGGATTGCAGTCGGAGCCTCCGTTGAAGAACCCGGGGATTTGTTCTTTTTCGCAGCGAAATCAAAGAAACGGGTGCCAAAGGATGTATTCTCCGCCGAAACACCGGGTTTCTAATGCGAAATTTGTCCACGGTCGCATTCTTCCGTTTACATACATATACATACAGCCTTTCTCCGACTCCTCTAATTCTAGATGGAATTTTTTATTTTCTTTACCCCGTTTCTTTCCACAAAACTCTGTCAGAAAATACATTTCTCCTGAATTATAGCTTTATCACAATCCTAGTGCAGAATGGATGCCTGTTCGATTTGGCCGCGCCAATGGATACATGCAAAGCACAGCGAAAACATACTTCCAAAATTAATTTCTGAAGATACGTAGTCACGAGTGATGGGTTTATCTTTGGCACACACAGAAGACCACATCCACATTCTCAAATCTTGTACCCATCCACCCAAACACACAGCCAATCCCTTGGCCCGCACACTTCCAACAGATACGACCAACAGCTTCTCAGATCTGTCCCAGCTGCAGTCATGGTTCAAAGGTCATTGACGCTGCCGCAGTATGCCGCCTTCAGTTGGAAGGTCTGGGCCGGTCTTTTGTGGCTCGAAAACGCACTGTACTTGCCAGCCAAAGTCAACGATGTCATGAATCATGGCGTCATATCACCATGCTGAGTGAAAATGCAGTAGAATATCAGAGCCGTTGGTGTTTTTCTTTAAAGATAACAAGTAATGCGCCCTACCCGGTATCTCAGGTGCATCGAAATCGAGTTTTCCAGCCGCAGATTGGGAAACCAAAGAACCGGCTACGCGGTTGTGGTCTCGACTCCTTGTGCCGCTCGACCTGTTCTTACCCCACAATCTCCATGTCCCCAATTCTCGGAAGATCAACTCAGGGTTCTCAAGTCCCACGACATAGACAGAAGTAAAAGCCAAGACCACTGCAAATCATCGGTAGGGGTCAGAAGTAAGTGAAATTGCAAGTGAAATTGGAATTGGAATTGAAAGTACAGCCGGCGACAAGCTGGGCCTGAATTCCTCGATCCAAATCATGCCACCCCTTACAAAGCGCATCCAAAATCACGGGGTGGCTTTCCTGGGCGAGTTTGTGGGGACCTTCCTCTTCCTGTTCTTTGCCTTTGCCGGCACCCAAACGGCCAACCAGCCCTCGACCCAAGAGGCCGACATCACAGGACCTGATCTCATGCAATTGCTGTATATTTCCTTGGTCTTTGGTTTCAGTCTCGCAATCAACGTTTGGGTGTTTTTCCGGATCAGTGGTGGCCTGTTCAATCCTGCAGTGAGTCTCTTTCCTCTTGATCTCGTGCTCGCTCGCTTGAGTGAATTCACATATGAGTTGAGTGCAACAACCCGAAGCGAGCATATTCTGGTTTTGACTCAGGCCTAGTTGTTGTTCGATCTTATTTTTCTATTGGAGCCTTCCTATGCCTACAGTCGTAGGAGGCGTCAAGAGACACCCTCCGGCATCTTGACATTCAATTCCCCACAGACCGTACCTCTCCCGTACTGTCTGTTCCTATTGACTGCATTGACTAACTTACTCCTGCTTTATCACAACGCAGGTTACTCTAGCATTATGTGTCACAGGCGTCGTACCTGTCGTGCGATCTGTCTTTGTCTTTGTCGCTCAAATCACCGCCGGCATCGCAGCAGCCACGGCCGTCAAAGGCTTAATCCCAGGAAATAATGTCCTGTTCGCCGTTCACCTTACATCGGGGACTACTATTACTCAAGGCTTGTTTCTCGAGATGTTCTTCACTGTTGAGCTGGTCTTTACTATCCTCATGCTGGCAGCCGAGGTGAGTCTTTGACTTTCCTTTGCGTGGATCTCCATTCTCTTTTTCCAATCAGCTCTCACTAACTTGTAGCCTCCTCCAGAAAACCAAGGCAACATTCATAGCGCCGATAGGCACTGGGCTAGCGCTCTTCGTCGCTGAGCTTGTCGGTGTTGTCTGGACTGGTGGGTCAGTTAATCCAGCACGGGCATTTGGCCCTGCCGTGATCGCAGGCTCCTTTGATGGCTATCACTGGCTCTACTGGATTGGGCCTTTCCTTGGCTCTCTTCTTGCAGCTGGGTTCTACGGCCTGATGAAAGTTCTGGACTACGAGGATGTGAACGGAGACCAGGATAAGACGGCAGAAGATGAAGCAGAGAAGAGAAGGCAGAGGCATCATAGTCACGGTCATGATCGTCAGAGACGAGGTAGTGCGAAAAGAGAAGATGTGGATATGGAGATGGGAAATCGACCACGCAGTCAAAGGCACATTGGTGAAGACCGACCCATTAGTTCTAGCAATGGCAACCCAGCGGGAAATGGGCATTATGATTCCATCGAACCAATTTTCACGATCGCTAGTGAGAATAGGAATGGGTATAGGCAGGATCCATATGCACAAGATAGGACGATTGGAATCTGAGCAGCCTACTGCCCGCTCGTCGATCTCGCTCGTTGTGGACAAACATTTGATCGCCTCTTTTATCTCGCCACTCGCTAAGCACAGAGAAACCTCAACGTTCAATGCCTAAAAGCATAAGCAACGGCAGACATAGTATATATAGAACATCAGTAACTAAAATAACAAGCATAAGTCTACACAATAAATTCCTCCCCAACGCCAAAAACCAATCAAGGGAAGAAAAAAAGAATATTCAGCAACCAGAAATTGAATAATCCATACCTCCAAAGTTACAAGCCCACAAACAATACTCACTCTAAGCGACCAACAGTTGCAATAAACCTGTTGAGTCATCCTTATCTCTAATACCATATACTCAACCCCCCCTTCCCCCACCCCCAGTTCTCCTCCCACCTTTGACTTCAACTCACTCATCTTATCTCCACAACATATCCAAGCTGAATCAAGAATGAGAGAATGAATGCAAGGAAGGGCAAAGAAAAAAAGGAAGAGAAAACAAAAGGACCCAAGAGATTTGCGGCAATTCCAGGAACGAACGATAGAGTACAACCTATCAAAAGAGCAGTAGTAGCATCAGCAGCCCACCTTGCAATTGCCCTATAGGTAGTTAATTGGTAGGCTTCAACGTCGGATCGACCCAGTTTTTAAATTTTTAAATTTTTTTTTAAAAATTTCTTTCCCCTTCTTCTTCTTCTTCCTGATTATAATTGTTTAACCATTAAATTATGCTCTTCACATGGTAATGAAACCCTCGCTTTTAAATTAAAAACCCCTAAGGTTTTGGGTAATGTTATATTGCGTTGCGCTGAATTACAAGACGTTCTGTGCTGACTATTTAAATCGGCGATGTTATTGTCGGATTGCAATGACATATACTTAGCACGTGACCCAATCACGTGGTAGCATTCATTGATGGGATATAACCCCATTTACGATAGACATACATAGAGAA